>CM064538.1:480961-753390 GCA_032716605.1 Paralithodes platypus | reverse complement strand
GAGTCTCTTCCCGAAAGTCCATTGCTTTGCTTCCGTAAGTTAGTGTCGGGATTACCACACGGTTCATGCAAGGACTTTCTTCACTTTCCATACTGACCGACTCTATTTCTTGTTACTGGCTTTTCAACGTTCCTAACCACCCATCTTCCCCTGTTGCAGCAACCCTCTTCACCGCACTTCTTCATCCTATAAGGTCGCCATCTTTACTACAATCACACTGGGCCCAGATACTTAAAAGAGCTGACAATTCTCCATAGCCTGACGCGTATCAAACTTCACCTCACACTCTGTGACGTCACCCTTCCAAACAAGACGGCATAACCTTGCTCTTCCCCGGCATTTACTCTTCAAATTCCATTTTTCCGCACACGGATTTCCAAACTCATTTACCAGAGCCCCGGGGGCAACTCACATTCATTATCCGCTCATCAGAACTGTATCAATCCGCAAACAGCAGTAGAGGCAGCTTCCCAGCTCATTTCCCTCCCTTTTGCAGCGATACACTCAACATCCACTGCTCAGGGCTCCTAGTATTTCTTTCGATGACTCCATCCATAATATACAGTAAACAACCACGGTGGCTGTTCGGCCATGGCAGTCTTAGGGAACGCAACAACAACAACCACTGGGGACATCACACACCCGTTTCAACTCTCAACACTCAGGTCAAAGAAGCTCGCCTCTGCTCATTCTACGTCACACGTAACTTGCCGCCTTTGCATCCTCATACATGCTCTTCACGTGCTTTCAGCAACTTGCCATCTACTCCGTATATTCTAAGTACTTTCCACATGCCTTCTCTATTACTCTGTCATAGGCCTTCTCCAAGTCCATAAAGGCAACATACACCTTTTGTTTCTTCTCCAGATATTTCTCCACAACACAATTCAGGGTAAAAATCTGATCTACACATCCTCTTCCCTTCCTAAAACCTCCCTGCTCGTCGCCTATCCATTTCTCCGTTCTCACTCTCACTCTCTCAATCACTACCCTACTGTACACCTTCCCTACTATGCTTAAAAGACATATTCCTCAGTGGTTACCACACACTCCTCTTTCCCCTTTGCCCTTATATAGGGGGACTATTATGCCAGTCTTCCAGCCATCGGGTGCATTCCCCTTCTCCCATGCTAGTTTGCACATTTTCCATACCCATTCGATCACTATCTCACCACCATACCTCAACATTTCCCCACACACTCCATCTGTTCCTGGTGCTTTCCCCAACTTCACTCTTTTCATGGCTTCCCACACTTCTGACCTCCTGATCCCCACCTCCTCCTCCACTACTTCTCCTCTTCTCCCTCCCATACCCCATCCAACTATGTTTGCTGGATCTTCATTCCTTATATTTAGCAACTCGTTGAAGTACTCCCTCCATCTTTCGACTCTCTTTTGATACCAATAATTGATCAAAATATACTTGGTGCCGAGACATGACTTATTAGGCCGACTGTACAGGCAGGTGGTGAGGAGCAAGGGTCAAACCAAAGCCAAGTCCAATATTTTTAGTCTTTATTATTGTCAAGACTTAGGATCGTATAGTGGATTTAGGAATTAGTTACAAGACAAGTAAAGGGATTGGATTATCAGCCTAAGGGGGAAGCATTGAGATCGTCTGACCTTTGTTGTTAATTCACATGCTGTATATTGTCTACATATATTATAATGGCCACCAGTGAATATATATAGACTTAGCTGGTTAGTGGAGCATGTTGATGGATAGTAGGTGCTGGGATGTATTTATTAGTGGCCCCTCCATCATTGACGAACATGCCTATTACATAAGGCATCCTCTTCAAACACTAATCCGCCGTAGTTTGAATCTACCGCGCAGAGCATTTAAAACTGAGGAGCCTTCATCATGAGCGCACGCGACCTCACTCATGGCTTCAGTCATTATGAATTGGGTTCTCACTACGAAAAAAATTCGTAAAAAATAAAAACAAAAAGAAAATAAGAATAACTATCTAATAAGCTTTCCATCATATCGTGGATGTACTTGTGTGGATTTCTGACCAGACGCTGATTCAGGCGTCATTCCTTCTCTGCTGCTGCGTTCAGCCTGCCCGGAAGGTGTCTCCCCACGCTCCGCTGATTCCGCATTTGTTGCGTCCCTAGTGAGTTTTTTCTCATTTGTTTACTCCGGGATGTATCGAGTAAGGTTAGGATATGTGTAGCAGGAGTGTCCTGGGCTGGTTGCCCGCAGTGCAGTGTATTTTGGGTCGTGTGTTTGGGGCATCTATTTCGGATGTTCCCTCGTGGTCCTGTTGTGGACATGTGAACTTTTTCACAGTTAGTTAGCTTGTGTTGCAGGCGGCTTTCATTACGCGTTAGTTTATTGCTCCCTTTTATCTTTCTGATGAGGTATGCTTTGCTTACTGACGTTCCCTTTGTATTTTTCTTCACTTAGTGAAGTTTTTTCTGGGTCCCGTGTCAGTCTTTTCCCTTTGCCGGAAGTATTATGCTACAGTGGTGTGTTGGCGGTGGTTCCTGTTGTGATATTTCCAGTGTTTGGTTAATATTTCACTTTTTATTATGCCGTCTACTTAGCCCAAGCCACCCGCTCGAAGTTTTGCCACATGTACAAGTGTTATTGTTTATTATTTATAAATATGCCATACTGTGGCCATGTGTATCCGGGTTTTAGTTGTGTATTGGCTAATTCCTCGGACTATGTTTGTTTCCTGGTTTAGTTGTGTATTGGCTAATTCCACGGATTATTGTGTGGACTTAGGTTAGTCGTGTGTGGTTGCCTTGTGTCCGTTGTACGTTCAGATGGTGTCTGATCGGCGGTGGGTTTCCTTCCTGGCGGGTTTTTCTCGGTTTCACCATGAAAAAAACCCGGCCGAGAGCTGTGTTGGGCCTCACGTGGTTTTTAAACACAGGCTGGTGTCCCCGGCGATGAGGTGTCTGTGGCTCTCCAGGACTGCGTCTCTGTTGGTACCTGGTTTCAGGCACCCTTTGATTCCCGGCGGAAATGGCTGTACCCATCTATAAAACGTTGTTCATGCGAACATATGTTATGTAGTTTTTCTACCAGGTTTTACAAAACCACATGAAAAACCTAGCTGTTGTTAAGGGCTTTCCTCCCCGGCGATCTTTTACAAAGAAGTGGGGACAGGAACTTATGGGGTTAACTTTTTGACATCTCACCCGGCGGGTGTACCTTGGTAGGGTGGGATGAACAACTAAGTCATTTAGTTCTTAACCAATCCATTTTAAGTGATGCTATATGTATCGCCGCCTTTATACTTACGGCGATTGAAGGTTCAATTAGGGTTAACATCGTTTTTTTCACACCCGGGGGGTGCTCCTAGGTGGAGGAAATAAGGAATTTACAAATTCAATTTCGATTTAACCACTTAATTTAGTGATACAATTAGGTATCGCCGCCTTCAACCTTACGGCGATCTTTTTGTGACAATTCGTTAGAAATCAGATCTCGTGTCAGCCTGCCCTGTGTTATTCTACTAAAATATTTCAAGTCTTTATGGGGGGTTGTTTTTGTTCCAAAAATTGAATCTTAAGACAGTCACCACCAGAAAGACTATAATCGCCATGCTGGACAATTATATTATGTCAGAGGGTATTCTTCACTTTCGTCAAAAAGATTTGTTTAGATATTCTGAACCCCGCCGCGTAGCGAGCTGTGATCGTTGTGTCATTACATCTCGTTATCCGGTGGGTTATTAACACTTGTATGCGAACATGCTGGGTTAACCTTATGAGCATTAATTCCTGGAAATTTTCTTTTTGTCCAGAGCTGGGCTCCGGCGGACCAATACAGACCCGGCGGTAGTTTTCCCCACCAGTCTCTGTCATGGCTACCTCAGCCCCAGTCTTTGCTTTATGCACTACCCCTGCTTGTGCCGGTATCCCTATTTTTGCGCATACCCTTTGCATAAGGTGTGTTAAATGTCTAGACCGTTCAAGGGGTCTCTGGGTAATGCGCAATTGTTCTTTTTGCTCCCAATTAGCTGTCAAGGTCCTTTGCGACAATGATAAGACCGCAGCAGTAGCTTTAAGAGAAGTACGGCAACAGATGGCAGCCTACACTACGATTGTTGCGCATAAATCACTTCAATGTGACAACGTCCCTCTTTGGGATAGATTGCTATTTGAACACCCTCCCCCTAAACGTTCCTCTAGAGTCACGAGTCATAAGCCGGCGGAGACTGGTCAGGGTTCTGTATCTTCTGCTACTACACCAAAACGTCCAAGAGAGCCTACACCCCCGGCATCCGCCTCCTCGTCTCGGGCGAGATCTCGGTCTAGGTCACCTCTCAGACGCCAGTCTTCTAGTCTTGCCTCTTCACCAGCGAGTAAGAAGAGTAGGACGGATAGTTCCACCAGTGGTCACGGCGATGAATCCTCCAAATCTAGGAGTAGTTCTCGGTCACACCGTAGCCATAAATCCTCCAAAAAGGATTCCCAGAAACGAAAGTCCTCCCTACATTCACCAGCTTCTAGTGCCTCTCATCGTACCTCTACCCCAGACAAAGTTTGTGTTAGGTCTCAAGGGTCCAGTGCGGTGCCTGTCCCTAAAGAGGATTTACCTATTAATATTTTAACCCTGGAATTGGAAAGTTCAGGGGGTTCAATAATTGAGAATGTTTCAGACTCGCTAGAGAGTGTAGGCCAGGGCCTCGGTGTTTGGCGGTTTGCTCAGCCAGGGTCTGACCACCCACGTCCGACTCAAACGAGTCACACAGTAGCTGATGTCCACAGGGACGCGGCGATCCCATCCTCTATTCCTGACTTATCTTGGCAACAAGGTACCCCAGCTTCGGCGGGGTCTTCTCAGGAGGATCAGGAGGAGAAAGACGAGGTTTCAATAATTTCGGAGATGGAAGGGCAAGAGTCAAGCTCAGGCTTAGACGCCGCGCAGGATATTAATGATTCACCTGTAAGTTCATCATCTAACCAATTTGTTACTGCGCAAGAAATTAATGGGCTACTTACTGATGCTTTATCTAAATTTTTTGGCCAACAACAGGAAAACCCCACAATGGACTTGGGGCTCCCACGACAAGTTCTACGGTACGGCCTCTGATGACTGCGATTGCTTTATCTAAGATCCCTAACCCACCCACTCTGTCACCATCAGTGTTTACTAAGCCTGCTACGGCGGCATTGACAACTTCAAATGTCAGGGTCATCACGGATGTCAATCCACCCCCTCTAGACAAGGCGCCTCTCAGAAAGGTGGCTATGCCCTTGCTTTATGGACCAGACGAGTCATGGGTCCTTTTGACCCCCACTAACCCAGAGCTCGCCCAACCTACCTTGTCAGGGGAACTCCCGGTACCGCGTGAGTGGGTCATCCAGGGCAATAAATCAAAGAAATTAAGGGCCCTGGATAATTTGGGAAATGTACTGGACGTAAACATCAAGGCTATACCTAGTTATTATCACCAAGACTATTTTGTGTATGCTACTAAGCCAGATTTACCCCCTGCCTCAGCTTCGAAACTATTTTCAGACTGGTCTAAGCTGGATGGGTTTAATGATATTAAGACTCTGTCAGCTCTCAATCCTGAACTTGATTTACAGACCGTCACAGACGAAGCAGCTAATCCAGTTTTGAAGGTGGGGCAGTTGGGTCCAGGACCTTGGGTAGATTGGGAGATAGAGGCTCAAAACTTTGCAACCACATTTACTTCTAAATCTTCCCACCAGATCCCTCAGGATACTCATTCATGGTTCTCCATGCCGGTAGGTTCTGCCGGCGGAGTCCCGTCAGCTTTGTTTTCTTTCCTAGCTGCCCCTAAGATTAATCTTTGTGAGCTAAAAGACCCTTTCACTACCCCTACCCCTACTCACCTAGACAGAGAATTTAGGCTAAGGGGGAAAGCTTTTCGCCTGTTCTCTCAGTACATAGTGTCTCAACAGGTGGCTAAATCTTTACTGCGGTCCACTCAGGCAATCGCAGACGCGGATGCCAGAAGATCGGTTGAATTATTCCGGCGACTGCTCCTCCAGGCGTCGATCCAATCCTTGGGTGACATACGCACCGCCTTGCTTGAGGCGGTACGAGCAAGACAAGATCTCAGAATGTCTTTAGTTCGCAAGCTACCTGATCGCATTGCGAATCAGGTGATCATGTCACCAGTGCTTACTCCCTCTTTAATGTCCCCTGAAGTGTGGCGAACGGTGTTCAATATGGCGCAGGCCGTTAAGCACAGTCCCACCCCTTCTAAGAAACCTGCATTTAACTTCCCCAAACCCAGGCCAACCGCTAAAGCTCAGCCAGGGGGATCTAAACCCTTTCTTCTGCCTAAGTCCTCCCACTCCCCCCAAGGTCAGTACAGGCATAGACAGGGTAGGTTTTCAGGTCAGAGAGGACGCGGCCAGCATAAGCCAGGTCAGGGCCAGTCTTCGGCCAACACCAGCCAGCCGGCAAAGCGTCCAGCACCACCAACCCCACCATCAAAAAAACTAAAGTCTCTCTCACTCCCGGTGCCAACCTTAAGGCCGGAGGACCCGAGGGTAGTACAGCCGGCGAACCCTTGTCTGCTAACTGGGTCGTTCCGAACGTGTCACCAAGCATGGCCATTAAACACTTGGGCACGGATGGTGGCACGCAAAGGCATCACTTGGCAGTGGCTCCGGCGACCTCGCTTACGTCAGCCGACAACGGCGAATTTTGTTTCTTTAGAGGTGGAGTCACTGGTCCAGGAAATGATTGCCAAGAATGTCATCATCCCGGTCCCCCCTAATTACCCTGTATTCACGTCCAAACTATTTTTGGTTCCAAAAAGGGACAGTGTTCAGATGAGGCCGGTCGTAGACCTGTCTTATCTGAACCTTCACATTCACAACGAATCTTTCAGAATGTTAACAGTACACCAAATCAGGCTAACACTTCCGCCGGGAGGTTGGATGTGTTCACTAGACCTGACAGACGCCTATTGGCACGTCTCGGTCAACAAAAGATTTCAAAGGTTTTTGGCCTTAAGGATCAGGCACCAAAATTTTGTTTTTCAAAGGATGCCGTTCGGCTTGAACCTAGCACCTCGATTATTCACGAAATTAGTCAGGCAAGCCCTGATGCCATTGTTAAAACAGGGGATCAGAGTGTTGTGGTACCTAGACGACTGGCTGGTGGTGGCAGAGACACAACAATTATGCGTCAAACATGTCAATATTATTTTAAATCATGTCAAAACTCTAGGCTTCAAGGTAAATCTGGTAAAGTCAAACCTTGTTCCCTCACGAGTAATTCAGTGGATAGGGCTGGTCTGGGACACGGCCGCTCTCACTCTGAGTCAGAGTGTGGACAATCGCAACAGGTTTCGCAGGAAACTGTTCATGTTTCTTCACAGTCTGACTATGACGCGGAGGGTCTGGGAGTCTCTGATAGGCTCTCTCAACTGGATTCAACTAACTGTCAAGTTGGGCCGGTTGAAAGTAAAACGATTAATATTGGAAGGCAACAAATATTTCCCGCTCTTACCGGCGGGAAAATTATGGCCCATCCCGAAATTAATCCACACCTTGCTAGCGGTCTGGGCAAGGAGGGAAACGTTGCACTCAATAATGTCATGGACCTCTCCTCCACCAACGGTATGGGTAGACACGGATGCGTCAGGCACAATAGGGTGGGGATTTCAGTCAAATCAGGGGCACCAGAGTCAGGGGCTTTGGTCCCACTTAGAAATCTCTCACATCAATGTCAAAGAATTACTAGTCCCCTTGTATTTCCTTCAGGCTCACGGCCCGGCGCTACGGGGCAAGTCGGTGGCCTTCAGAATGGACAATCTGAATGCAGTTCACTGTATTCAGAAACAAGGATCAACGAGGTCAAGGGGGTTGCTAAACGTGTCGGAAGAGATTTTTACTCTCGCCAACAGACTAGACATTTACCTTCACGCATCTTATCTCCCAGGCGTAGCGAACGTCTGGGCAGACGCTCTGTCCCGGAGACAGAGCACGACAGTAGAATGGGAGCTCAAGCAACCCATTTTCAACCTAATGATTGCAGAGCTCTCCCATCCACAAGTGGATCTATTTGCGTCCGAGGAGACTCACAAACTCCCTCTATACCTCACCCGCCGGGCGAAAACGCCGGCAGGGGGGCCAGACGCCCTAGTGACAGACTGGAACAGATGGAGCTCCGTCTATCTGTTTCCGCCGCCAGATGCGTCACTAATGTGCCACGTAGTGAACAAACTACGAGATTATCGAGGCTTAGTCTCGCTAATCGCGCCCCTGTGGCCGGCGCAGTTGTGGTACCAGCAATTGAAAACGTGGTGCCCGGACCCGGTATTGCTCCCGGTCGGGTATTTCCACTTAGACACGATTGGCAACCTAGCGACCTCGCTGACTTTTGCATTATGGACATTCAGGAGGCCAAGTGGCTAGCACCATACGGTAGAGATGTGACCAATAAATTAATCAATCAATATACTCAGTCTACGAAACGACAGTATCACTCACATTGGCAAGCCTTTACTTCCTGGATCATCAGAACGGAACAGAATGTGCCGTCAGTGGCTTTAGTTTTCAATTATTTAAATTATCTGTTTGAGCAGAAACATTTATCTGTGGTAACATTAAAAAATCACTTAACTGCGATTAGAGTGCCCTTTTTAGACCTTACAGGTCTCTCCATACCGGTGGCGGAGGAAACAGGTTTTATGAGAGCTTGTTTTAAACTTCGCCCACCTCCCCGTCAGCTCATGCCTACTTGGTCTCTCGACAAAGCTTTGTCTTTACTTCACTCTCGTCTGTACCAAAATACTGCAGACTTTGCATTACTCTTAAAAAAGGCGGTTTTCCTTATGGCTTTGGCCACCGGGAACAGAGTGTCTGAGCTGGCGGCGATGAGCAACACACCTAATTGCCTTAGGTTTGGCAGACTTAATGAATGTATTTACATTGCACCTTCCCCAGGTTTTGTAGCCAAGAATGAGCACAGTGCACACGTGTTTTCTGAGTTCACGGTGCCGGCGTTAAAAAGGGGAAAGGTGCATCATAATCTATGTCCAGTGCAAGCTCTAACCAAATATTTGAGAGTAGCTCCTCTTAACCCCCAAGGTGCTTTATGGGTAGCAAGTACGGGTAAACGCTTACTTAAACGACGATTAGCCTCTCTTCTGGTCGAAGTCATTAAAGAGAGTAATCCCGGCGTTGTGGGTAGGGCCCACGATTTACGCAAATGGGCAGCCTCTTTACGTTTCCTGAAAAAATTTCAGTAGAAGATATCGCGTCCACTCAGTTGTGGGCGTCTAATCATACGTTTTTGTCTAGATAATTATCAGTTGCTCTAGACAAACCTTCCTTACCATGTATAGCTTTAAGGCAGAGGGTCTAGGTGGCCCTGCAGTCACTTTTGTTTATTTTCACGAGAAAGGGGGGGGGGGGGGGGTGCAGTCAGTTGACATAGGACACCCTAGACCCCGCCGGAGTATGAGAGCTGTGATATAATTCAAGGTTAATGTGATATGAAAATTTCTCAGTGAGAAATTGTGCTAGTACAATGTTAGTACAAAACAATGGAGTTGTTATAGTAGTTTTAGCTGCGAAAGCAGTCTAATATTAGAACAGTGGAGATCCTTTACAATTTCTCTCCACGATTATTTTGGGGTTTATTATGTGCACATATAAACTTATAACTTGTTATTTTTGTCACCACTCGTTGAGTGGGGTGCCTTTGTAACTACAGATCTGTGTTCAGAATCTTCAGGGTTACCCTTTTTTGTCAGGCAGGCTTCTTTGAAGCACGCACCTGCCTGAACCCCTTTTTCTTGTATATTTTTGGTCTACGCCATATTTAAATATATTTTTCAAAAGTAAGAATACTATGTGGTTGTTTTTATTATCTGCTTTTATAGAGTTATGATATGATTACGAATGTCCCCCTCCAGTCTTAGAAATCAGGCATGTTCGTCAATGATGGAGGGGCCACTAATAAATTATAGGTTTGACTCCTGTAAGGAGATAAAGAAAACCTAATATTTAGTAGTGGCCCCGTAATCATTGACGACTGGGGCCCTCCCGACCGTCCCCTTCCCATTCGTTGATATATTAAGGATTTTGGTTTACTTGATATGTCAGTGAAGGAGGAATGACGCCTGAATCAGCGTCTGGTCAGAAATCCACACAAGTACATCCACGATATGATGGAAAGCTTATTAGATAGTTATTCTTATTTTCTTTTTGTTTTTATTTTTTACGAAGTTTTTTCGTAGTGAGAACCCAATTCATAATGACTGAAGCCATGAGTGAGGTCGCGTGCGCTCATGATGAAGGCTCCTCAGTTTTAAATGCTCTGCGCGGTAGATTCAAACTACGGCGGATTAGTGTTTGAAGAGGATGCCTTATGTAATAGGCATGTTCGTCAATGATTACGGGGCCACTACTAAATATTAGGTTTTCTTTATCTCCTTACAGGAGTCAAACCTATATTAATATATGGGACGATAGATGTGGCCGATCGCCGGTGTTGCTGGTAAGGGTTGTTGTTATTGAGTGGCACCCTTTATAGGGAGATATCTTAGAACGTCAGCTTGGTAACAAGTGAAGCTAGACATGCGCAATCATTCTCGATGCCGCTAACATTCCTCATATTACTTTAATTACTATATTAAATAGTACTTAATACTTATGGAATACTATATTCTCAAATTAACTCTTTATAGAATAAATGTACACCTATACCTTAATTACCCCTTATATATTATTCATCTGATATACAAACCCAATTAACTTTTACATGATACTTTGTGTATAATTATACAGAATTATAGATCCCATTTTTAACCAATCCCAACTGGAAATAGAAAGGTCTATCGTGGACACTCATAAGTCACGATAATTATTGTATAATTATGTATACTGTAGTTAAAATTATGGTTTATGGTTCAAATTGTGTCTTTGGAAGTGATATAATGGATAAAACAATGCCATTTCACTTTAATTTTCCTGTATTCCTTCTCATATTCCTTTCACTTAAACATTACAATATTCAATGTACAGTTGGGTCTGAGTACAAGATTAGATTGATATCCAGTATTCGATAAATGGATATTAAATTGTAGTCATGTACTTAACCTTAACTGTGTTGGTGGTGTAATGGTTAGAGTGTTTTAAGATCTGTACTGTATGTGGTATCCCAGGTTCGAATCCCGGGAGGAGCACATCTATCTATCTATCTATTGCCTGACGCCGTGATCCCCGAAGGAGTGGCCACGAAAGAACCGCCCCCATGCACCTCTGTCCCCAGTCAGTCGATGCCCCTCCTCCCAACCAGCACCGCTTTCATCCATATACTTCCTCACTCCATGTGTGTGAATTCTCTAGCAGTTAAAATAACAAAGATAGGGCTAGCCTATTACAACGTTTTTTGGCCAGATCCCCCGGGTTTCAGTGCTGTCCTTTAGAAGGCGAGCCCGGTCCAGAAAGGTTAAGATGGTTCGGCCATGTGGAACATATGGGAAGCGAGAGAATGACTAAGAGAGTGTACGAGAGCGAGGTGGAAGGACAGAAAGGGAGATGTAAACCGAGAGAAAGGTGGAAGGATGGAGTTAAGAAGTATATGCGTAAAAGCGGTGCTGGATGGGAGGAGGGGCGTCGACTGACTGGGGACAAAGGTGCATTGGGGCGTTCCGTTCGTGGCTACCCCTTCGGGGATCACGGCGTCCGGCAATAGATAGATAGTTTTCATGAAGCTGAAGATGCCCTGACCAAGAAATAGAGTCCCTCAGACCTCTGGGAGTCCCTCAAGGCAGAAATCTCAACTAAGATGTCAGAGATTATCCAGGACACAAACTCCTGGGAATGGTTTCGGTCACCCGGGCAAGTAACACACACTACATACATACATACATACATACATGGTCCTGATGTGGCGGCGTCTACGCCGTGGGGCCACCTCCCGAGGCTGCCAACCGCGGATGGCTGCCGACCCTCCACGGCCGAAGACAAAATCAACGACCAGTGGAGGAAAACCGGATGCCGGCCGCGGGGAGCAGTTTCGGGAGCCAAACCGTCACAACCATCCCCTGCCCCTTCCCTGGGGGCACGGGTCCTTGGAGCGGCTTCGGTCGCGCCGGGAATTTCCACACCTCTCACACCACACACACACATCACACAGTTTTTCCTACACCGAGAAATGACTCTCCGGCTGTCATTTCTCGAAGACTTCTTCTAGCCGGAGACATTGAGAGCAACCCCGGACCCACGTACACATACATATGTCCAACTTGCTCAAAACCCATCACTTCGAGTCACCACACTAAGGGTTCAGTTCTCTGCAATTCATGCGGGAACTGGACCCACTTCACCTGCACAACACTTGCCTCCAAGAAACACTACACAAACACCTGGACCTGTTCCTCATGCCCCTCCCTCTCCCAGTCAAATCCCTCACCTAAAACCCGTCCACCTCTCCTCCCCAACCCACCTAACGTTCCCATATCATCCACTCCCCCCCCTAAAACCTGTCCACCTCTCCTCCCTAACCTTCCCATACCATCCACATCCTCAACTCAACACACCACACCCCATCCTAATCCATTCCAACCCCCATCTCCTGCTCCCCCCCCCCCCCCACCCTCACCCTCACCCTCGCCCCCACCCCCACCCCATCCTCGTGCAGCAGCACCCAACATACATCGTGCACATAACATTAACATTCTTCAACTGAACATAGATGGCATCAACACAAAGAAACACGAACTCTCACACTTCATCAAACAACACAACATACACATTGCCATCTTACAAGAAACAAAACTCCGCACAACACAAAAACACCCAATTTCATAATTTCACCACCATCAGACAAGACCGGGCTGTCGGCGGGGGCGGTGGACTCATCACCCTGGTACACAAAGAAAATCATACATAGTAACCAGTGTACAAACCAAATCCCTCCTCCCCCCCAAATGATAACACAACAGAAATACAGTCAATTAAAATACGCACTGGCAACAACTCCAACATAACCATCATAAACACATACATCCCTCCCCAAACATCCCCTACAGTACCAAATGAATACAGACCACACTTACAACACATCACAAACACCCCACACATCATCCTGGGTGGTGACTTCAACGCCAAGACGTCGGCCTGGTTTGTCGACAACCCCGACACAGACAGAGGGCTGGTACTACAAAACCAAACCGATAACCTCATCATCCTTAACGACATCCATCAACATACCCATATTCCTCACCAAGCCCTCTATAACCTATCATCTCCAGACATCACCTTTTGCTCCCCAGAACTCTCCCCCACAACATCCTGGAGGGTGGTCAGAACCTTAGGCTCTGACCACCTCCCGATCATTATCACCACCAAAACCAGACTCACCCCAGCTAGCCACAAACACACATACACCAATTATAAAAGAGCTAACTGGGAAGCATTCACAAATGAGACAGAACAACACTTCACAACTCTAAACAGTACACCCATCACTAACATCAACAATGCTGTACACATACTCAATAAAACTATCCAAAACGCTGACAAGAAACACATTCCAAGAGGTAACAGAAAAAGACACAACCCCAACTTCACACCAGAAATTCAAAACCTCATCAGACAATGCGACATACTGAAACACTCCCCAGCACCCCACACACAAGACATCACACAACAAATTCAAGCACTCAACACCCAAACTAACAACAAAATACAAGAACAACAAAAACTAAATTGGAATAACTTCCTACAAACACTTGATCACAAAACAAACCCCAAAAAACTCTACAAAACACTAAACAGCATCGCACTTTCCAACAGCAACACAACACAATCGCATGCTGCAATCACAACAACAGACTCTACTCCTTCATGTAAACAACAAGCAAACACTCTCATCAATCACTTCTCACATGTCAGCCACCTAAAACCTCACAAAGACGACCGACGTGTCATCCGACGTAAGAGACAATTCCCACAGACCCTGACTATACACCCTTCACCAATCACCAGACAAAGCATATCATCAACAATCTCAAGCACTCACCCGCCTGTGGCCTAGACAACATAAGCAACATACACCTCAGACACCTGGGACCACAAGGCATACAAGCACTCACTAACATATCAAACTACAGCTATTCACACAACACAATACCAGACATTTGGAAGCATGGTATCATCATCACATTCCCCAAACCCAACAAAGACCCCACGCTACCCTCCTCGCACCGCCCCATCACACTCCTTTGCTCCCCCTTCAAAGTCATGGAACGCCTAGTATTACAACTAATTACACCTGACCTACCCCTAGCTCCAACACAACATGGCTTTAGGCCACTGCACTCCACAAACACTCTTCTCACAGACCTTACACAAAGAGCTTTCGACGGCATCAACTCAGCTAGACCACCACACAGATCACTATTAGCCACACTCGACATTAGTAAAGCCTTCGATGCCATACCCCGCCACAACCTAACAAACAAAATCTACAACACAAACATGCACAACAACACAAAAAGGTGGCTGGCCAACTTCCTAGCAGGCAGATGTGCACACGTATCTTTTGCCGGTCAGTCATCTAAAATCAGAAACTTTCCAAACGGAGTCCCACAAGGATCCGTCCTATCGCCCGCACTCTTCAATCTGTACATGCACGATATAACTACACCCAATACGCCCCAAATAAACTTAGCCTCCTATGCAGATGACATAACACTCACATGCACACACCATGACCCAAAAAGAGCAACAGATCTCCTTCAACCCTATCTCAACACACTACATGGCTGGTGCACTACAAACAGACTTAATCTAGCCCCAGCCAAATCCACCGCAACCCTGCTCACAAGTTGGACAGAACACGAATACATCCCTCAACTCACCATAAACAACACACCCCTAACAAATACACACACACCAAAAATCCTAGGAGTAACATATGATACTCATGACATTCAAACAGCACACCACAAACATTAAAAAGAAACTGACACCCAGACTTAACGCCCTCAGGTCACTTGCTCACACAAAATTTGGACACAACAAAGAAACTACCACCACAGTATATAAACAATACATAAGATCAGTGATGGAATACGCAAGCCCAGCCTGGGCTTCTAACCTAGCTGAAACACATCATAAGACCTTCCAGACTATTCAAAACAAAGCCCTGAAGATCATTACAGGCTGCACAGCTACTTCACCCACAGATCACCTACATCAAGAAACCAAAATCCTCAAAGTCAAAGACCATCTGGACATGAGAGGCACTCAATTCCTGGCAGCAGCCTCCACGAACCAAGACCACCCACTAAACTACATGGCAACACACCCACAGACACCAAGAAATATCAAAACAACACCCAGCACACGGTATCACACACAATTATTGTCCTCTCTCCCTCCCTGCCCACCCCGAACCAACTTCCAAAAGCACATCCATACTCATATCTCTCACCGATCCATCCACTCACTCACAGACAACACGCAGCTGCATGCACGACCTCCCGAAATCCATCCTTCCGAATCCTCCCTTCCTCGCGAGGACAGAGTCCACCTGGCCAGGCTGAGATGCGGACACCATCCAGCTCTCCTGAGCTATCAGAAGAGACTGGATGACTCCGTTGTCGACGCCTGCCCGGGATGTAACACAGCACCCCATACCATTAAACAACACAATCTACACTCAATGAGAGCTCTGTGGGAAAGCCCGATCGTGGCCATGGCCTTTCTCAGGGACTTGGGGCTGTTCGGCCAGGCAGCTTAGGGAACAACAACAACAACAACATACATACATCAAATTTTAAGACTGAGTGTTCCACACATACAGTCAGTCCCCCCAATCCGCGCCTATATGGGCGGCATTACACGACGGGTATTGGGAATTCGCGCATTGGGCGAATTCCCAATACCTGTCGTGTAATGCCGCCCATATAGGCGCGGATTGGGGTTAATACGGGTTTGACAACCGTAGGGAAGGAAGGAAAACCTTCTATTTAGGAGTGGTTCCGTAGTCAATGACGAAGAGCCTATACTATATATAGGCTGAGATTCCGGGACCCGTTCGGGATTCCCCGGAGTTCTTATCACAACCGTTGCGTATATAGCATAATAAACAATCCTTGGTTAATACCCATTAAATCTTACCAAGGGCTCGTCATTGAAAATGAATACCACTAGAAATAAGAATTTAAAGAAGAATCTATCATTTCGAACCTCCCGGTGCCTCTGCCCTCCAGCTATGCTGTCGTCATGCTTCCCTTGCACATGATGCCAGATTTTCTAGCGTGTTTATCTGCCTCAAATGTTATATCAAGTTGGGCATGTGCATGGGAAGGGGAAGGTGGGAGGGAACCTTTGCGTCATTGACTACGGAACCACTCCTAAATAGAAGGTTTTCCTTCCTTCCCTACGGGTTGTCAAACCCGTAATTTAGTATTGGTTCCTTCGTCAATGACGAAGAGCCTAGAATATCACGACCGGAGGTGGGACATCAGATGCTCAACGTATATCTAGAGAACCAATTAACAGATAGGCTGACACCGGGAAAATTTTAAATTTAATTATAAAAGAAGAGGCGGGTACATTGGGAAGCCTCAGAAAGAAGGAGAAAGCAGAGGTGCTGGGGAAATACTTTGGGGGGGTACTAACAGTGGAGTCGGAGGATGCAGTGCCTACTATTCCCATCAAACAGGCACCAGCACTGGAACTAGTAGAGTTTTCCCATGCTAGAATAAGAAGGGCTATAGAAAAAATGAACAGAAGTAAGTCACCGGGACCGGATGGGATACACCCAAGAATCATAAAGGAAGGAGGGGAGATGTTAGTAGAGCCATTGAAAATGTTATTTGAGGTATCGTTTAATACAGGACAAATCCCGATGGACTGGAGAGAGGCGAACATAACGGCTATATTTAAGAAGGGAAAGAGAAATGACCCAGGGAATTATAGACCAGTCAGTTTGACAAGTGTTGTGTGTAAACTAATGGAAACGGTAATTAGAGAAGGAATAATGGATCATATGAAGTCAAACCAACTTTTCAGTGGGAGACAGTTCGGATTCTTGCCGGGGAGGTCGACGGTACTACAGCTAATTAAGGTGGTAGATGATTGGATGCAAATTCTAGAAGATGGTGATGTAATAGACGTGGTATATTGCAATTTTATGAAGGCCTTCGATAAGGTCCCACATAAAAGGTTAATAGAGAAAGTTAGAAGCTATAATATAGGGGAGAAATGTGTGAAATGGATAGAAGCCTTCCTGAAAGATCGGAGACAGAGGGTATTGGTGAATGGAATAGGCTCGGGGTGGAGGGAAATTACAAGTGGGGTACCTCAGGGATCTGTGTTGGGACCACTGCTGTTCGTTATATTTATCAACGACTTGCCTGAAGTTATAACTAATGGAAGTGAGGTATACCTGTATGCGGATGACACTAAACTGTATAGAAGAGTGAGGAGTAAGGAAGATATGGGTTTGCTTCAAGGAGATGTGGAGGGCATGAAGGGATGGTCTGAGCATTGGTTAATGCCTTTTCATCCAAAAAAATGCAAGTACATGCAGATTGGGACCAGCAAGATAGACAAGGTAGGATACAGTATGTATGAAGCGATGGAGGAAGTGAGTGCAGAAAAGGATATAGGAGTAGTGATAGATAATAAGTTAAATTTCTCAGAACATTTAGCGGAAAAGATAAACAAAGCCAATAGAATTGTCGGGCTGATAAGGAGGACATTTGTGTCACTTGACGAAGAAATCTTCAGGAATCTATATACAGCGCTGGTTAGGCCACACCTGGAATATGCAAACCAGGTGTGGGCTCCATATATGGTAAAGGATATAGAAGCAGTGGAGAAAGTGCAGAGAAGAGCTAGCAAGCTGGTACCAACGTTGAAGAACGCGGGCTATGAGCAGAGGTTGAGGACACTGGGACTTCCGACACTGGCATATAGGAGAAAGAGAGGGGATATGATAGAGACTTTTAAGATAGTGTCAGGAAAGTACGATGAGGATGTGTGTGAAGGTATCTTCTTGATGCGGGAGGGAACAAGAACGAGAGGACACTCTAAGAAAATTTACAAAGAAAGAAATAGGCTTGAGAAGGCGAAGAACTCATTTTGTGATAGAGTGGTAAATGAGTGGAACGCACTGCCCCAGTATGTAGTCGATTCCGAATCAATAAGGGAGTTTGAAAGTAATCTTGATAAAGCATGGGGAAGACAAGATTTGAAGTTTGATTATAAAACAAAAATACAGAATAGTAAAAATGTTGCGTCTGCTACCGCCGCCGCCAACACCGTGAACGACCGCAGCAGTGCAAGTACTGGTACTGAGCTGGATACACAGGCATAGTTTGCCTTTTTCCAGAGGATCTACTGTAAGAAACTGTAAGAAAGATGTAGGAATAGTTATAACTTAGAATGTTGTGGACGAGGAGAATTAGATGTAAAATCTTTTATGAAAGTATGCTTTAATTCCATAAAACTCTCTCAAATTATAAGCTCCCTGAGCTGTACAGAATAGTAATAAAATCTTTTGTGTGCATTGGTGTACGATAAACTATTCGTACACAATTATACAACTCCTACTGAGTCGTTCTAGAAGAGGATTCATCGTCCTCTTATTGAATCAAACTTGTTGATGAGAATGAGATGTACAATTATACAAATGACATTATGTTGTCAGGTCACAAAATATTCTTATATCATGATGCTCCTAGAGCTTGGACAAACAATAGTATAACATAAGAAAATTGTTCTCGTATTTGTATAAAACGGAAATCATGTATGTCATACTTATAACGTATGATTATTCATTATAGAAGGGGACCTTTTGTCTTTCTACTTGATCACTCTATGGTGATGAAAACAAGACATAAAATTATAATAAACATTGCCAAGCTATAATGCTCCTTAAGCCTGTACAAAATTAGTATGATACAAGGAAATTCTGTGCTTGTATGGTAGCCAGTATAACATAAACTATTTGTCTATACTTGTTCCCCACATACAGTTTATATTTATTCATTATGTAAGGAAAAACCATTGTCTTCCTACTTCGTTTTGTTCTACCTTCCCCCCCCTATCCCTTTTGGAGACTCGAAGAAGGAAGGCATAACCATGCACCGTAAGAACCTTCATCTTATGGGCCTGAATGTAAGAGTGCAATACCCGAACAGGACAAAGGGGTTGGTGCCGATTGCCCTGTTTCGAGGCAGGAATAGTAAAAGGAGTAAAAATGTGTCTCTCGTGTTCGTTGTTTGCTATGAAATCCGGAGCTGGGGCTATAGGTACACTTTGGTTTTGGGCCTGGAATTGCAAACAATTGGGGGATGCTTCCGTATATTGGGCTTTGAGTTTAGGATGTAACATAGGATCGTACTTTTATCTCAGCCATTTGGCCCGGAAAACGTCCATATTGCAAAATTTAGACAAGTCTTAGACTTCCAATTTGGCCCAAATGGAATTGAGAGATTGGAATTTCCACTGGAGATGGGCACCACATTTATTTGAACTCCTAGAATTATTACATGTTGACATACTCGGAGCGTTGTTGTTGTTGTTGTTTCTGCTGGGGAGGCTTATTAGACTGACCCCGGTGTTTGTGTTGGTAGTATGGCTGTCGTGTTTGTTGTTGTTGGTAGGGCTGTCGTGTTTGTTGTTTTTGGTAGGGCGGATCCTGGCTAGGCTGGCTTCGGCCTGCCTGGGGTTGGTCAACATACGTGGAGCCTGAAGGCGTGAAGCCTCTAACCCGACTTTGTTGCCCATAGTTACCCCTGCCTGTGGCTCGCCCTCTACTTCGAAAGGGCATCTGGCTCGCCCCTCGGGGAGTCTCAACGGAAGCCAAGGGGTTCCATCCACTACTGTGTGGGGGCCAGTCCCGCTTAGGTTTCCGAGGTTGATATTTACTGAAGTTATCTCTGAAAGCAGCAGAAGAGGGGGACATGAGGAGTGTACTAACTGCCTGCCATGTGTCAATTGACATGAGTCTGTTAGAGAAGATGGGGGAAGAAAGAATGCGTGCTTTAATATCTTTAGGTAGGTTATGAGAGAATTGTAGCCGAAGGTCTTGTCTCGCTCTGACAGCTTCAAACAGGGATAATCTAATGTCTCCCCCCAGCATAAGAGAGTTTGCTAATTGAGCTTTTCGGACGAGAGTTAAAGCGGCTCTAGAATCACTGTTAGTAATGGAATCCCCCACTACTCTCATACATTCAGACAGGTGCCTATTTAGTAGAAAATTAGAAAGAAGCCTATGGGCCTTTTGACGTGCTTTCAGGTCCTTCTCAAGAAGAAACTGGGAGGGGGTAGACAGCAGAGGATCAGTTAGCGGATGACAAATTATTTTGGGGCCCCGTAGAAACTCCCAGAAGCTAGTTGGTAGGGAATCATCAGATCTTAAATGACATGAAGCAAATTTATGGTCCTCATTTGGAAGCTTACCAGAGGATCTGTCAGTCAGGGATAAAGCAAATTTTGCAGCCTCTGCTGCCCATTCCACCCACGGACCTTGGTCCACACCTTCTAAGGTAAACATGGGAGACTGAGGGTCCGTAGCAACAGTTTCTATCCTTGTAGAACACACTGAGGACAGTGACTTTATGGCATTATGAGCGTCAAGCTTCGAGAAATCAGACCAAGGCTTCAAGGATTTCATGGCAGAAAATACTGGAGAAGGTTTGTACACAAAAAATTGAATATCAGATATGGAAGGGAAAGGAGACACGACCACAGACCAAAGACCAGAGCATGGAGGGAGTTGGAGTTTGAGGAGATGGTAGAGGATATGATTCAGTCGTTGAGAAGATTGCTTTTAAGGAAGAATCGATTGATCTTGGTGGGAGATTTCAACTGTAGTGAGGTTGATTGGGAATCGGGAGATGCAGGGCCAAATCAGAGATCTTGGGGAAGTCGGCTAGTGGAGTTGGTTACGGAAAATGTACTTGCACAACATGTGAAGGAAAATACAAGAATGAGGGGTAATAACGAACCTTCTAAACTCGATCTGATTTTTACAAAAGATCCTCACGAAATTAGTGATATAAACTATCTATGTCCTGTAGGTAAAAGTGATCACCTATTACTAAAATGGAAGTTGACCTCGAGTAATGCCAATAGATTAGACAATAGCTACATAAATGACAGATTAAATTATAGTAAAGCTGATTATGTATCCTTGAAAAGATATTTAGAGGGAGTAGATTGGGATCTTATTTTGAAGGAACGGGACGTACAAGGTAAATATAGTAGATTCCTCGAAATTTATAGAGTAGGAACCAATCTGTTTGTCCCAAGATATAAAACTGGAAATTTTACTAAGCAGAAAGATTGGTTTAATTTGAAATGCAAAAGAGCTTTGGGTAGGCGTGATGCAGCTTGGGCTAGATTAAGAAGAAGGAACACTGAGAGTAATCGGAATAAATATAAACAGGAGAGGAATAGATATGTTAACATAATTAGGCAAGTTAAAATGAACTATGAGAAGAACATAGTAAATAAATGTGAAAGTGACCCTAGATTATTTTATAAATATATAAACAGTAAGTTGAAGGTAAAGAAACAAATTACTAAATTAAGAGTTGATGCTAGGACGTATGAAAATGTATCGGACATGTGTGAGGTAATGAATAACAAATTGGGG
This sequence comes from Paralithodes platypus, assembly GCA_032716605.1. Lineage (NCBI taxonomy): Eukaryota > Metazoa > Arthropoda > Malacostraca > Decapoda > Lithodidae > Paralithodes > Paralithodes platypus. The sequence continues at coordinate 731,804 of CM064538.1, read as the reverse complement.
TCAGTTTTTACTAGAGAGGAAGGTTTTGACGAACCACAGGCGGGAGTACTGGAGAGTGGTCTTAGTAAGATTGAAATAACTAGAGATGAGCTGTTATCTGCAATGAGAGGACTTGAAGTAAGGAAAGCTATGGGACCGGATGAAGTGTCTGCCTGGGTTTTAAAGGAGTGTGCAGAGCAATTAGTGGAGCCAGTGAGGGACATAATTCAAGCTTCCTTAGATAAAGGACAGGTTCCTGTTGAATGGAAAAGAGCTAATATCATTCCGATATACAAGAATGGAAACCCTGAGGACCCTCTAAACTATAGACCAGTTTCACTTACTAATATTGTATGCAAGATTTGTGAAAAGCTAATTAGGAAGAGATGGATGAAAATGTTGGAGAGAAAGAAGATAATAACCCCAAAGCAATTTGGATTCAGAGAAGGGACATCTTGTGTTACCAGTTTGCTATGTTATTACAGTAGGGTGATAGATGTACTCCAAGAAAGAGGCGGATGGGTGGACTGCGTCTACTTAGACCTTTCCAAAGCATTCCATAAGGTACCACATAAGAGATTGTTATCTAAGCTTGAGACGCTAGGATGTGTCAGGGGGAGTTTGCTGAAATGGATGGAGAGCTATTTAACAGATAGGGAAATGAGGACCAACATTAGAGGAACTTACTCATCGTGGCGGAAAGTTGAGAGTGGTGTGCCGCAGGGATCTGTGTTGGCACCTCTCATGTTCCTTATGTACGTGAATGACCTTCCGATAGGCATAAACTCTTACATGTCAATGTTTGCAGATGACGTAAAAATTATGAGACAAATAACAAATAAAAGTAGTTGTGAGGAGCTGCAAGGGGATTTAGATAAAATATACGAATGGAGCACCAAGTGGAAAATGAAATTTAATATAAGTAAATGCCATGTGTTAAATATGGGAAGAAGTGTGAATAGACCAAATTGGGAGTACAGGATGGGAGATAATATAATTAGCAAGGCCGAAAAAGAAAAAGATTTAGGGTTGATTATACAAGATAATTTGTCGCCAGAGAAACATATTAACAAGCTCTTTAGCGGAATGTATGCAATGGCCGGGAATATGAAAGTTGCTCTGAACTACTTGGATGAGACCATGGTAGCGAAAATTATGAAGAGTATGATTAGACCAAGATTGGAGTATGCAGCAGTGGTGTGGTCCCCGCATCTAAAGAAGCATATTCACAAGTTAGAAAGAATCCAGAGAGCAGTTACTAGATTGGTTCCAAGTCTCAGAGAACTGCCATATGAAGGGAGGCTAGACAAATTAAATCTACCGAGTCTAAAAGAGAGGGGAGACATGATAATGATGTACAAATGTACCCGGGGGCTGGAGAGGCTGGATAGGGAGGATATATTAATTATGGATACAGGAATAACTAGAGGCCACAGCTACAAAGTAAAAAGACCTACCTGCAAGAACGATATCAGGAAGTTTAGCTTCCCCTATAGATGTATTGACAAATGGAATGGGTTGGAGGAGGAGGTGGTAGGGGCAAGGAACATCCATATTTTCAAGAAAAAATTGGATAAAAAGTAGACTGAGAGACGGGACAACACAAGCTTAGCTCAACTCCTGTAAACTACAATTAGGCAATTAGGTAAATAAATCCAGCACTCGTCCCTCATAGTCTTTTGCCCGCAGTTGTTTTAACTCATTCATTTCAACGACCCATGATGGAGGTACAGTACTGGGTAAAGCTCGGCGATCCCCGTTTCCGCACCTTCTGGTGGCAGAGGTCCAGTTACTGGTTGCCAAACTCGGGCAGGGCCATACAGTAGAGGCATTGGCTTTTTGGGCAACTCTGGGTCCACTTCCAGGGCAACTGGAGTGATCGGGGCTAGGAATAGCCCCGACCTGTCAAGGGTGGAAATTATTGGATTCATCGGTTTAGGAGCACTACCGTCAATTGACTCCGAGGGGCGAGGTGGCGTGGTGGTCTTAAATTGTACAGGGACAGGTTGTAAGGGAATAGTTGGCAGCGTAGGGGGCACCAGCCTAGACGACAGCTTAACCTGGGGTGTCAGAGACTCTTGTATCTGACTAATTTTTTTAGAATCAATTACATTGAGCACTTTTGTTTGGAACAAAGTTTCTAATCTGGAGGTAAGCTTATCCGTCGTGGCTACTGCCGCCCTTTCTACAAGTTCATCCAAAGATAGAATTTCAGTGTCAGAGGGCAGGTTTGGTTGCTCCTTACAGGAAGCTGGGGAAGGATCAGAGACATGGGGCCCCTTGTCCTCTGGGTCAGAAAGAACCGGAGCCCCCTTCTCTCTGAGGTACTCTGTCCCATCCGGTCCCTCGCTATCATCTATACAGTGGAGCCCCCATCTTCGCTACACCGGTCTTCGTTGATTCAATTCTCGTACCACACACCAAATATTCCCCATTTCAATTCTCGCGCCAAAAGCCTCATTCCTCGCATCAAAATCCCAGCCGAAACCCGAAAAATAGCAAAAATAACGAACAACTCGACATAAAACTAGAAAACAAACAAAAACAATAATTTTGTTTTAACATAACGAAAGAATCTCCCAGTAGCTTGCCGTTTAGAGACGAAATCCGAGTGAATCCGAGATCCGATCGTCAAATGCGCAAGATGCCGCCATCTTTGTATGACGTCATCACTAAGCAGACGCTTGCAGTTTAGCTAGTATCGGTGTTGACAAAATAACCGTTTGCAAGCCTTTTTGTGCCTGAACCCATTATCTCTCGCGTTTATTATAACCTCTAGTACATCTAGTGGTAGCAATGAAGGAATTTCATGCTCAAAACACAGCAAAGACCAGTCCATGTCAGACGAAAGCGATTGAAATGCCTAGCCTAGACGATGTTAGCCTAGGCTAGGCTAAATATCTATCTATCTATTGCCTGACGCCGTGACCCCCGAAGGGGTGGCCATGAACGAACCGCCCCCATGCACCTCTGTCCCCAGTCAGTCGACGCCCCTCCCCCCAACCAGCACCGCCCTCGTTCATGTACTTCCTCACTCCATCCTTCCACCTCATATTCGGTCTACCTCTCCCTCTCTGTCCCTCCACCTCGCTCTCGTACACCCTCTTAGTCATTCTCTCGCTTTCCATACGTTCCATATGGCCGAACCATCTCAAGTTGTTCCTTTTCACACTTTCCAGCACATCTACCTCCACACCACACCTCCTTCTTACTTCCTCATTAGTCTGTCTATCCCTCCATGTAACTCTGCACGCACTCCTTAAGTAATTCATTTCCACTGCTCTCACTCTTGGTCTGAGTCTCTCAACCAACGTCCATGCTTCGCTTCCGTAAGTCAGTGTCGGGATTACCACACTGTCATGCAAGGACTTCTTCACTTCCATACTGACCACCCTATTTCTTGTTACTGCTTTTAGCGTTCCTACAACCCTCTTCCCCTGTTGTACCCTCTCCCGCACTTCTTCATCCATAGTCCCATCTTTACTCAACACACTGCCCAGATACTTAAAAGAGTTGACGATCTCCATAGCCTGACCGTTCAGCTTCACCTCACACTCTGTGACTTCACCCCTTTCGAAGACCATAACCTTGCTCTTCCCCGTATTTACCTTCAAATTCCGTTTTTCGTACACTGTTCCAAACTCATTTACCAGACCCTGCAACTCCCATTCATTATCACTTATCAGAACTGTATCATCCGCAAACAGCAGTATAGGTAGCTTCCACTCAATTCCCTCCCTTTTCAGCGATACACCAACATCCACTGCTCTTGATAGTATTTCTTTCATGACTCCATCCATATATACAGTAAACAACCACGGGGACATCACACACCCCTGTTTCAAACCAACATTCAGGTCAAAGAACTCGCTCTGCTCACTCTCCACACGTACTGCCGCATTTGCACCCTCATACATGCTCTTCACTGCTTTCAGCAACTTGCCCTCTACTCCGTATATTCTTAGTACTTTCCACAAACCTTCTCTATCCACTCTGTCATAGGCCTTCTCCAAGTCCATAAAGGCAACATACACCTTTTGTTTCTTCTCCAGAACACAATTCAGGGTAAAAATCTGTTCTACACATCCTCTTCCCTTCCTAAAACCTCCCTGCTCATCGCCTATCCATTTCTCCGTTCTCACTCTCACTCTCTCAATTACTACCCTACTGTATACCTTCCCTACTACGCTTAGAAGACATATTCCTCGGTGGTTACCACACACTCCTCTTTCCCCTTTGCCCTTATATAGGGGGACTATTAAGCCAGTCTTCCAGTCATCGGGTGCACTCCCCTTCTCCCATGCTAGTTTGTACATTTTCCATACCCATTCTATCACTATCTCACCACCATACCTCAACATTTCCCCACACACTCCATCTGTTCCTGGTGCTTTCCCCAACTTCACTCTTTTCATGGCTTCCCACACTTCTGACCTCCTGATCCCCACCTCCTCCTCCACTACTTCTCTTCTTCTCCCTCCCATACCATATCCAGCTATGTTTGCTGGCTCTTCATTCCTTACATTTAGCAACTCACTGAAGTACTCCCTCCATCTTTCGACTCTCTCTTGCTTCTCGGCTAGCATTCTCCCATTCTTATCTAAATATGACAATGATTTATAATAAAATCTGTGTGTAGTAAGTAATCTTCTCATAATACGTATTTATACGTCTTTTCCTCATAATATGTATTTATTGGATGTATTTGGGCCGAAATGGGTACTTGAGGGGTGGCTGGACGAATTTAGAACCTAGGCCTAGGCTAGGCCTAAACATTTTCGCATGATAGAAACAATGCCCCAATCTACAGTATTTATGGTTAGGACTGTCATTTAGCCATGTCTACATTATTATTTACAATGCATAAGATTTAGGCCTAGGCTACTTGATGTAGCCTAGACAAAAAAACATGTTTTCATAGCCTAACACTGGGAAAAAGTGCGGTAATTGTTTAGATATTGGGCCTTTTTTTTCTAGTTATTAAAAACTGATTCTAGGACTATGGTGTATTATATGATACAGTATAATGCATAAAATTTAATTTGTGTACAATAAAACATGTTTTCATAGGCAAAAAATAGAAAAAGACGCAAATTTTGGCATGAGTACGGAACCGATTGAATTTTCCCCATAAGAACAGTCTTGGCTGTTTGAATCCTAGCTCTATTTCTGCAGAACCGATTAGCAGCTAGGATGGGGGCTCCACTGTATACTATAGTTCACATTAAAATCATCGTAAGGCACCTCCACCTCCACACTACCTGACGTTTCTGATTGAAAGGGATCGGGCTGGGGTTGTTGTGGTTCTAGTTGTACGGGGAGGGCCTGTTCAATAAACTCTGAAAATACTTGTTCCACTGGGGATGATTGTGAGTGATGGACCTCGGCAGTGGTAAAAGGTGGTGGGGTAGGACTTGTTGAGAGGTGCACCGTATCAGCAGTGCTACTAATTGACACATCTTTATCTAGGTCAAGCTTAACACATTTGGGGAGAGGACAGAGAGGGGAGGAAGTGTCTTTTGATTTTGTAGGTATAGACCTCTTTTTAGAGGTTTCTGGGGAAGACACAGAGCTTCGAGGGCATTGGGACGTGCGTTCTGGAATGTTTAAGAAGGAAACATAGTACCTACTGGCAATGTCTGGGACTCTTTTCAAAGTTGATGATATATAAACTCTTACCTCACCCCAAATGTTCAGCAATACCTGAGTCGCACCCGCTGCTGTTATGTTGCCACTCGGATTGTGGTAGTGTTTCACGAAAAGTGCACAATTTGTACACTTTTTAGGAGCCCACTTAGCCAATGTACGATCTACACAAGACACATGGCGTACACATCTCGTATGGCCAAGAAGGGGAAATTTGTCACATCTTGTGACCCCGCACCACTGCACCCTGGTCGCGGTTGAAGTCGCCGTTTCAGGTCCCGACATCCTCTCAGGTGAGAAGCCACTCTCTGATCCCACTGGAGAGGGCCACGCGCCTGTCCGGCGATCCAGGGTGTGGGTGACTCCTGGAGCTGATCACAGTTGTGACTCAGGTGAGGGGGCATAGATTACTGTGGAGAGCTATGGCCCACCTGTCAGAGAAAAGGCCAAGAATCAATGTTACATAATATAAGAGCAAAGAACAAAAATATGTACCAGTTCATTATGTATAAGGCCCATGCAATATCTAGTAGCCTGTTGGCCCTATGAATGTTTTTTTTTTTTTTTTTTAAGTCGGGTAGCATATTTGCTACATCTTATATAAGAATGGATTTAAGTGGGATATTCTATAGGCTATCATAAATGCCACTGGAGTACTCTCCTCCCTTCTTTTTCCATTCATTGTTCTACATTGAGAATTCGGAGGGAAACGTTGGTCTTTAATTTAACCGGAACCTTTTGGTACATCGGATATTTGTTTCTGAAGGAAAACATTGTCTCCCCCCCCCCCCCCCGGAGTACCCGGAGTACCCGGAGTACTTGGAGGAAACTCGTTCCTTAATTTAACCTGAACCTCATGGTTCCATGGTTTCCAGTATTACCCGGAGTAGCCGGAGTTGTTGGAGGAAGCTATTGTTCCTTATTTTAATCTGAACCTTATTTTAATCTGAACCTCTTGGTTCCTGGGTTGTCAGTGTTTACCCTGAGTATCTGAACCTCTTGGTTCCTGGATTGTCAGTGTTTACCCTGAGTACCCTGAGTACTTGGAGGAAGCTATCGTTCCTTATTGTAATCTGAACCTCTTGGTTCCTGGGTTGTCAGTGTTTACCCTGAGTACTTGGAGGAAGCTCTTGTTCCTTAATTTTAACCAGAACCTCTTGGGTCTTTAGTATGTACCCGGAGTACCCAGAGTACTTGGAGGAAACTCTTGTTCCTTAATTTAACCTGAACTTCTTGGTTCCCTGGTTTTGTTAGTACCCGGAGTATTCAGAGGAAGCTCTCGTTCCTTAATTTAACCTGAAATTTTGGTTCCTTGGTTTTTTGTATTACTCGGAGTACCCGGAGGAAGCACTCGAACCTTTTGGTTCCTTGGTTTTGTTGGTGTTTTGTGCACCTGGAGGAAAACTTTGTTTCTCCATTTAACCGGAACTTCTTTGTGCATTGGGTTTTTTTTTTTTTTTTTTTTTTATTGTTGTTCCTCGGTAGTACCCGGAGGTCTAAAACCCGGAGACCCGGAGAGAACGGAGGGACACAGGAGCCCCGCCGACTCCGGGACTCGAAGCATGCAATTGTATAGGGTTAGTGGTGCTCTTGCACTAGAGGAAACTTTTGTTGCTCACTTTGTTTGCATGCAAACTCCTATTTTAAGAAATTAACACATAATTGTGTAGGAATCTGAAGCACTTCATAACATAACACTCTTATAGGAAGAGAACAATTGGTCTCTTATGTAAAATTCAGTAGAGGGAAGCCGAGCTGGTTAGGCCTATTGGCCGCCTCGTGGACACTTGCTCGAGGTGGCGAACAAGCATGGCCCTATAAATAAGTAACTAGTACAAGCATGTGACACATAAGGAAATCAATAATTCTTAGCTAAGAATCTATCAGCTCGAAATAATGCTAGAAGCAAGCAAACTATAAAATGTCAGAAGCAAGTAAACTATAAAAGCGAAGTGATCTTGAAAATTTTATACAAGTAGAATTTCAGGAAATAATGTAGGCTACTTTACAATAAAGAAAACTTTGAAGTAATAATATCTCAAGAGTTCAACGTGTAGCCTGAGGGCACACGAATAAGGTGAATAATAGCCTACAATAAGTAAATAATTAAATGCAAGCATTGTATAGGATATAGCCTATTATAACAATAATCACTTACTACGACGAATAACACATATTAAGAAATGGCGAAGCGGTACTCATATACTTTCGGTGTGGACAGGCATCGACAGTGGCCCTCTGAAACATACAGGCGATTACTCAATTCATGTTTGAACCTAACTCAAATAATATATAACAAGGACTCATTAGGAGTGAGGAAGCTTAGGCAAATGCCGAGACGCCCAGAGCAAGGGGGCACACGTCCGACTCGCCTGGATCACAACCGTAAAAAGGCAGATAAACACGCTAGAAAATCTGGCATTACGTGCAAGGGAAGAATGACGACAGCATAGCTGGAGGGCAGAGGCACCGGGAGGTTCGAAATGATAGATTCTTCTTTAAATTCTTATTTCTAGTGGTATTCATTTTCAATGACGAGCCCTTGGTAAGATTTAATGGGGATTAACCAAGGATTGTTTATTATGCTATATACGCAACGGTTGTGATAAGAACTCCGGGGAATCCCGAACGGGTCCCGGAATCTCAGCCTATATATAGTATAGGCTCTTCGTCATTGACGAAGGAACCAATACTAAATCATAACTTATGGAGAAAAATACATATGGGCGGCAGCCCGCATTTCCACCCACATTTGACGGTAATTTTTGATAAAAATCAATACTAATTGGACAACCAAGCATACACAATAATAGAAACATAAACAAGTCATTCCTTACATTAAAAATAAATGCTATAAGTAGGTGAGAATAGTGGGGGCTCCGAGGCAGACCCCCGCGACAGGCGAGTTCATATAGCCTAGGCGTAGGCTTCCCCGGCCCCGTCACTGTCACTGGCCCCGTCCCCGTCTCCGGATATACCCATAGATTTCCCGATCGCAGTAGTGCCTTCACCAGTTTATTCTTCCTAGGCATTTTTAAGTTGTTGAAGGGTGTAGGAAGGCGGTTGTTACACAATAAATGGGTCAAGTCTCAGCGCACGGACACTTAAGGATATTGGGACTGAGAAGGAAGCGTACGTGTGGTTATGTGTGTGTTTGCGTATGTACTTACACTAGTTGTACTTACACTAGTTGTATTTGCGGGAGTGAGCATGCTCGTTAATTCCCGCCTCCTAAGATATGTTTGTCATACCGTGCTTTGAAACTATGCACTGATGGTGCAGACACTACTTCGGCTGGCAATTTGTTCCACCCACTAATCGAGTTGGTAGGAAATCTTTTACTTTTCAGATCAGATTTACTATTTAGCACCTTTAGTTTGTAGCTGTGACCTCTTGTCCTCTCACCTCCATCCCTCTCTATGAAGTTTTCTTGGTCGATTTTGTCAATACCTCTAACACATTTATATATCTGAATTTGCTGTCCTCGTTTCCTTCTCTGTTCCAGTGTAGGTAGATTCAATCTCTCGAGCCTCTCTTGGTACTCCAAATTTTCCAAACCTGGGATCATCCTCGTAGCTGCTCTCTGTACCCTCTCAATTTTGTGGATATGTTTCTTCAAGTGAGGGGACCACACTACAGATGCATATTCCATCCTGGGTCTTATTATTGCCATTATTATTTGCTTCATGGTGTTTTCATTAAGATAATTGAAAGACATCCTGATATTTGCCAATAGTGCTAGTGATTCTCTCACTATCTTATTTACGTGGCTTTCTGGAGACATGTTATCCCTAAATTCTATCCCCAAGTCTTTTTCTTTTTCTGCTTTGGGAATCACTTCATTTCCTAGTTTATAATCTTTTCTAGGTCTGTACTTGCTTTTACCCATTTCTAGAGTCTTACATTTCCCTGCATTGAACTCCATATTCCATTTGATGCTCCATTCATGGATCTTTTGCAAATCTGCTTGGAGCTCAAGGCAATCCTCCTGGGTTCTGATCGTTTTAAGCAGCTTAGCATCGTCCACAAACATACTCATGTAGCTTGTTAGTCCCTCAGGTAAGTCATTTACAAATATTAGAAACATGATTGGGGCTAAAACAGATCCTTGTGGTACCCCACTCGTAATTTGAGTCCAGTTTGACGATTTCTCCCTTACTGTTGTTCTCATCTGTCTTCCGCTAAGGTAGCTCTCCATCCATTTCAGCAGTTTGTCTCCTACTTTTCCCTCATGTTTTAATTTCCACAGCAATCTCTTGTGTGGAACTTTGTCAAATGCCTTTTTAAAGTCTAGGTAGGCACAGTCTACCCATCCTTCCCTCTTGTCCACTGTGTCTATTACTCTAGAGTAAAAACTCAACAAGTTGCTTACACATGATCTGCCACCTCTGAATCCAAATTGTCGGTCGGTAATTAATCTTTTGGATTCCAGGTAGTTCACCCATTTGTCCCTTATTAATCCTTCCAGAATCTTCATGAGGATGCTCAATAGTGATACAGGTCTATAGTTCAGTGGTTTATCTCTGCTTCCTCCCTTAAATATAGGAATAATGTTTGCTCTTTTCCATTCTGTAGGTACTATCCCTGTGTCCAATGATTTGGTCATTATGTCATATAACGGTATACTCAGTTCCATAGCATTTTCTTTAATAATCCAGCCTGATACTCCGTCCGGTCCAGCGGCTTTGTTTGGATCCACCTTACTCATTTTGTCTATGAGCTCTGGTCTGTTAAATGTTACTTCCGGCATTTCCTCTGTACCTATCTCATTGGTTTCTGGTGCAATGAATTCTCCTTCTTTTGTAAATACTGATGCAAAATTTCTATTTAGTTCTTCCGCAATCTCTGTATCCTCTTCTATGATTCTGTTTCCACTTTTAATCTTAACGATCGTGGCTTTTATCTTCCTTTTGCCGTTTACAAACTTGAAAAACATTTTTGGATTCTTTTCATAGTTCTCCACTATCCCTTTCTCATGGTTTGCCTCTGACCTCCTCCTCATTTCTGTGTATTTGTTTCTCTCCTCTTTATACTTTTGCCTGTTATCTTCCGAATCCCAGTTTCTCATCTTTTTCCAGGCTTTGTTTTTTGCTTCCTGTGCTTGCCTACATTCGCGGTTAAACCATACTTTGCGATTACTTTTTTTCCTTTTATTAATGTACTTAGGGACAAAAGTTCTTATACCAGTATCATAGATCTCCATGAATGCCTTGAGTTTTTTGTCTACCTCACTTTCAGATAACACCTGATCCCAATTTTGTGACTTGAAAAAATCCCGTAGTCCTACGAAATCGGTTCTGGAATACATCCAGTGATTTTCCTTGTGCTTTTCCCTTCCCTTGGGTAGATTATACTTCAATAGTAAGTCTATGTCTAGAACTGCATGGTCGCTTTTTCCTAGTGGGCATAGGTACTGAATACTTTGAACCTCCTCCTCCCTTCTTGTGAATAGAAGGTCCAATCTAGCTGGCTGATCACTTCCCCTTACTCTTGTTGACTCTTTTACATGTTGGTATATAGAATTTTCCATGGCCATACTTAAAAAATCATAGCTCCAACTTTCCTCCCCTGCTCCGGCTTCAAGATCTTCCCAATTCACTTCCTTGCAGTTAAAGTCCCCACACATGACTATTTCATCCTTTGAAGCCAAGATATTTCCTAGCACACTAATTGTTTCCTTACGCATTAGGCTATGCTCCTCCTTACCCCATGTCTTCGTCTTGGGAGGTACATACGCTACTATCACCACTATTTTTTCGTTTCCACCAATCTCTATTGCTAAAACTTCTGCTGTTGAAGTTACTAGTTTTATCTCAGACACAATCAAATCTTTCCTAGTAAGGATGCACACTCCACCTCCATGTCGAAATTTTCTGTCCCTCCTCCAAATCCTGTATTCAGACCATCCTAGCAAATTTATATCGAGGTCTTCTCTTAGTTTTGTCTCAGTGAGACATACTATTTCTGGTTTCTTAGTATTGAGTAAGTCTGTTAGTTCTAGTTTCTTAGAGATTAGCCCATCGACATTGCTATATAGAATCCTTATACTTTCTAGTCCCCCATTACCTGCTCCAAGCCCCTTAACTGCGGCGGTCTGTTCCCTACCCTCTTTTACTTTTAGTTTCTTTTTACCAAAAGTTTCATAATCTTCCCCTTTCTTACTCCGTAAAAAAACTTATTCTTTTCTTGTTCTGTCCTCTTGCTATTTTCCTCCTTGGCGGTTTTCCTTAGTTCAGCCTCCTTCTTTCTCTCTTCTTCTGGTAAGTCTCGCCTGATGTAGATTTTGTCCTTACCGTCTAACCCTTTTAGCCTAGCCGCTACTGCCATGGTTTCATCACATGTCCTTCTTGACTTAAATTCGATTTTTACCAGTCTATTGTATTCCTTTGTATATTTTCCTAGCCTAAAAATGTCTGATATTTCCTCCTTCCAGGTGTCCTCCTCATCTTTAATAGATTCCAGAATCTTGTTGATGCGACCTTCATCCTGTTCTTTTCGTTTTGTCCAGTCTAGTTCCTCCTTTTCTTCCACCCCTGATATTATGAGGCAGTTAGCCCTACGACTTTCTTCCTGGATGGCCTGAGAGTTTTCGTGGATGCCTTGCTTAACCATACTTTTTACCTGGTCCTTTATCCTAACATCTTGCTGTTTCTGTTCATCCAAGATCTTCCTGAATTCGTCACTGTGTGCCTTCCTTACACTGTCTAAATCTTTTACCACTTGGTCTCTAGTCATGCCCCAAGCATTTTTACCTCCAGAGATACTGGCATCTAGCCTAGTCATTATCACTGCCTTTTCTCTCTCCACTGACTCCAACCTGTTCTTCAACTCATCATTCTCTGTAACAATTTCCTTCTTAACTATCTCCAAGCCGGTCACTCTGTCTTCCAAGTTCTTGATTTTGTTCAACAGCATGAAGCAAAATTTACCTGTGTCCTCAGTCGTCCATGTTGTCATGAAACCGGGAAAATCCGGCTCTTGTGTGCGTGTGTGTGTGTGTGCTTCCTTCTCAGTCCCAATATCCTTAAGTGTCCGTGCGCTGAGACTTGACCCATTTATTGTGTAACAACTGCCTTCCTACACCCTTCAACAACTTAAAAATGCCTAGGAAGAATAAACTGGTGAAGGCACTACTGCGATCGGGAAATCTGTGGGTATATCCGGAGACGGGGATGGGGCCAGTGACAGTGACGGGGCCGGGGAAGCCTAGGCCTCCGAGGGGTGTGCACGCGGAGTAGGGAGGGGGGGTGGTGCGGAATACAAAAAACAGCATTTTTACACTACTCTTCAACTGTGATTCGTGTTTTGTGGGGTCAATACGTGTTTTAGGGATTTTGAGTACCTGTTTTACCCCTCGGCACGGAATAGGGTAAACGCGGACTGAGGATACGTGTATTAGGGGGACTGACTGTACAGTGGAGCCCCCATCCTAGCTGCTAATCGGTTCCGCAGAAATAGAGCTAGGATTGAAACAGCCAAGATCGGGGCACTGTTCTTATGGGGAAAATTCAATCGGTTCCGTGCTCATGCCAAAATTTGCGTCTTTTTATATTTTTTGCCTATGAAAACATGTTTTATTGTACACAAATTAAATTTTATGCATTATACTGTATCATATAATACACCATAGAATAAGTTTTTAATAACTAGAAAAAAAAAGGACCAATATCTAAACAATTACCGCACTTTTTCCCAGTGTTAGGCTATGAAAACATGTTTTTTGTCTAGGCTACATCAAGTAGCCTAGGCCTAAATCTTATGCATTGTAAATAATAATGTAGACATGGCTAAATGACAGTCCTAACCATAAATACTGTAGATTGGGGCATTGTTTCTATCATGCAATTTTTTTTAGGCCTAACCTAGGCCTAGGTTCTAAATTCGTCCAGCCACCCCTCAAGTACCCATTTCGCCCCAAATACATCCAATAAATACATATTATGAGGAAAAGACGTATAAATAAGTATTATGAGAAGATTACTTACCACACAGATTTTATTATAAATCATTGTCATACTTAGCCTAGCCTAGGCTAACATCGTCTAGGCTAGGCAATTCAATCGCTTTCGTCCGACAAGGACTGGTCTTTGCTGTGTTTTGAGCATGAAATTCCTTCATTGCTACCACCAGGCTAACCATCCCTATCACTAGATGTACTAGAGGTTATAATAAACGCGAGAGATAAGGGGTTCAGGCACAAAAAGGCTTGCAAACGGTTGTTTTGTCAACACAGATACTAGCTAAACTGCAAGCGTCTGCTTAGTGATGACGTCATACAAAGATGGTGGCATCTTGCGCATTTGACGATCGGATCTCGGATTCACTTGGATTTCGTCTCTAAACGGCAAGCTACTGGCAGATTCTTTCGTTATGTTAAAACAAAATGATTGTTTTTGTTTGTTTTCTAGTTTTATGTCTAGTTTTTCGTTATTTTTGCTATTTTTTCGGGTTTCGGCTGGGATTTTGATGCGAGGAATGAGGCTTTTGGCGCGAGAATTGAAATGGAGAATATTTGGTGTGTGGTGCGAGAATTGAATCAAGGAAGACCGGTGTAGCGAGGATGGGGGCTCCACTGTACGTGCATTTTCAGTCTCTTGTCCTAATGGCGGCGTTCCAGGCAACCCTGTTAAGAGCTGCTTCACTTGTCAAGTTTTTGGATTTGAGATCGGCACGTATAGTCCGATCCCAGGTCTTCCTCGGTCCACCCCTTGGTGCAGCTCCCTCCACAATCACACACCTGCATTTTTTCACTCAATTTTGTTCATCCATGCTCTCCACATGTCCATACCATCCCAGTCTACTTGTACGCATCACCTCGCTAATACTCTTTATACCTAAACGTCTCCTCAGCTCAACATTTGTTATTCTATCCTGTAGCCTGGCCCCACACATCCATCTCACCATTCTCATCTCATTACGCTCCATTCTGTTGACATCCTCTACTTTAACGGCCCATGTTTCTGAGGCATAGGTCATTGCACTTCTAACACATGAGGCATACACCTTTCCCTTCAGGGGGAGAGGCATTCTTTTCATGGTCAGGATTGGCAGCAGTTCTCTGAACTTCCCCCAGCCACACCTAATTCTAGCAACAGTGGCAGCCTCGGCCCCACCACCGGCAGAGATGGTATCTCCTAGGTAACAAAACTTGTTCACCAGCTCCAATGACTCATTTCCAAAATTCACAGCCACAGGATCATCACTTAACACAAGCTCGCTTTTACACACTACGCACTCTCAACACAACGCACATAATACAGGTCTCCCTCGATTTACGATTGGGTTACGTTCCTGAAAACCCTATCTTAAAAGGAAAAATCGTATAGCGAACCCTAAATATAAATGGGGTAAATGGGGATGCGTTCTCAGATCAGCCAAAACCCAAACTCAAATACCTAAAACCCTATAATAATATCATAAGTTGGGGCATCAGATAGTGAGGGAGGCCTGTACTTTAACATTGGAGACTCCGAGGGCGAGACGTTTTCCTTATCTGAATTTAACCCTGACACCTCCGACACAGTGCAAATTTGCACTGTTCTTGAGAAAAGCTCTCTAACCCCTCCTACCCGGGCATCATTTTAAAATGACACCGCGGCAGATGAGCAGGAGCCCGGGTGTCATTTTAAAATCCGTAAGCTTGAAAGCCTATTAAGCGTGGTTTGAAAGCCGTGCGTCGAACCGTATGTAAACAAAGCCAGTCGGATCGACGCGCACGTTCAAAACCAAGAAGGAGAAGTCGGACTTTTGTCGTTATTGTTTTGTAGAACAAGATTAGTGTTTGTTATTGTCCGATATTGCTAAATTCGGGGCAAAATGCTCTCCACGGATATCGTCATCACAACTGAACCAGTTGACCTAGAGAGCTCTACTCAACGCCAGTCTACAGATACAGGGCTACGTTTTGAGATGTATTTACCTAATTGTATTTACCTAATTGTAGTTTACAGGAGTTGAGCTAAGCTCGTGTTGTCCCGTCTCTCAGTCTACTTTTTATCCAATTTTGTCTTGAAAATATGGATATTCCTTGCCCCTACCACCTCCTCCTCCAGCCCATTCCATTTGTCAATACATCTATAGGGGAAGCTAAACTTCCTGATATCGTTCTTGCAGGTAGGTCTTTTTACTTTGTAGCTGTGGCCTTTAGTTATTCCTGTATCCATAATTAATATATCCTCCCTATCCAGCCTCTCCAGCCCCCGGGTGCATTTGTACATCATTATCATGTCTCCCCTCTCTCTCCTCTCTTTTAGACTCGGTAGATTTAATTTGTCTAGCCTCCCTTCATATGGCAGCTCTCTGAGACTTGGAACCAATCTAGTAACTGCTCTCTGGATTCTTTTTAACTTGTGAATATGCTTCTTTAGATGCGGGGACCACACCACTGCTGCATACTCCAATCTTGGTCTAATCATACTCTTCATAATTTTCGCTACCATGGTCTCATCCAAGTAGTTCAGAGCAACTTTCATATTCCCGGCCATTGCATACATTCCGCTAAAGAGCTTGTTAATATGTTTCTCTGGCGACAAATTATCTTGTATAATCAACCCTAAATCCTTTTCTTTTTCGGCCTTGCTAATTATATTATCTCCCATCCTGTACTCCCAATTTGGTCTATTCACACTTCTTCCCATATTTAACACATGGCATTTACTTATATTAAATTTCATTTTCCACTTGGTGCTCCATTCGTATATTTTATCTAAATCCCCTTGCAGCTCCTCACAACTACTTTTATTTGTTATTTGTCTCATAATTTTTACGTCATCTGCAAACATTGACATGTAGGAGTTTATGCCTATCGGCAGGTCATTCACGTACATAAGGAACATGAGGTGCCAACACAGATCCCTGTGGCACACCACTCTCAACTTTCCGCCACGATGAGTAAGTTCCTCTAATGTTGGTCCTCATTTCCCTATCTGTTAAATAGCTCTCCATCCATTTCAGCAAACTCCCCCTGACACATCCTAGCGTCTCAAGCTTAGATAACAATCTCTTATGTGGTACCTTATCGAATGCTTTGGAAAGGTCTAAGTAGACGCAGTCCACCCATCCGCCTCTTTCTTGGAGTACATCTATCACCCTACTGTAATAACATAGCAAACTGGTAACACAAGATGTCCCTTCTCTGAATCCAAATTGCTTTGGGGTTATTATCTTCTTTCTCTCCAACATTTTCATCCATCTCTTCCTAATTAGCTTTTCACAAATCTTGCATACAATACTAGTAAGTGAAACTGGTCTATAGTTTAGAGGGTCCTCAGGGTTTCCATTCTTGTATATCGGAATGATATTAGCTCTTTTCCATTCAACAGGAACCTGTCCTTTATCTAAGGAAGCTTGAATTATGTCCCTCACTGGCTCCACTAACTGCTCTGCACACTCCTTTAAAACCCAGGCAGATACTTCATCCGGTCCCATAGCTTTCCTTACTTCAAGTCCTCTCATCGCAGATAACAGCTCATCTCTAGTTATTTCAATCTTACTAAGACCACTCTCCAGTACTCCCGCCTGTGGTTCGTCAAAACCTTCCTCTCTAGTAAAAACTGACCCCAATTTGTTATTCATTACCTCGCAAATGTCCGATACATTTTCATACGTCCTAGCATCAACTCTTAATTTAGTAATTTGTTTCTTTACCTTCAACTTACTGTTTATATATTTATAAAATAATCTAGGATCACTTTCACATTTATTTACTATGTTCTTCTCATAGTTCATTTTAACTTGCCTAATTATGTTAACATATCTATTCCTCTCCTGTTTATATTTATTCCGATTACTCTCAGTGTTCCTTCTTCTTAATCTAGCCCAAGCTGCATCACGCCTACCCAAAGCTCTTTTGCATTTCAAATTAAACCAATCTTTCTGCTTAGTAAAATTTCCAGTTTTATATCTTGGGACAAACAGATTCGTTCCTACTCTATAAATTTCGAGGAATCTACTATATTTACCTTGTACGTCCCGTTCCTTCAAAATAAGATCCCAATCTACTCCCTCTAAATATCTTTTCAAGGATACATAATCAGCTTTACTATAATTTAATCTGTCATTTATGTAGCTATTGTCTAATCTATTGGCATTACTCGAGGTCAACTTCCATTTTAGTAATAGGTGATCACTTTTACCTACAGGACATAGATAGTTTATATCACTAATTTCGTGAGGATCCTTTGTAAAAATCAGATCGAGTTTAGAAGGTTCGTTATTACCCCTCATTCTTGTATTTTCCTTCACATGTTGTGCAAGTACATTTTCCGTAACCAACTCCACTAGCCGACTTCCCCAAGATCTCTGATTTGGCCCTGCATCTTCCGATTCCCAATCAACCTCACTACAGTTGAAATCTCCTACCAAGATCAATCGATTCTTCCTTAAAAGCAATCTTCTCAACGACTGAATCATATCCTCGACCATCTCCTCAAACTCCAACTCCCTCCATGCTCTGTAGAACCAACCTTCGTCTGTAGACTGCCGTTGAGTTGACATCGCTACGACAAGTGGTTGCCGAGCTATGATGATGGGAATGGAGGTAATTTCCCGCGTATTTTCGCCTGTGTCCGAACGCTTCGCCGCGGCCCTGGCTAGCACGCACTAAGTCACTCGTTGCTTCGGTGGCTTTGGTACCGGTAGACGATATTATGTTTGTATGGTGATAATGTCATAGTTATTGTGTCATTTATTTCTTTTACAACCATTATTGAGTTATGTGCAGAGGTGGGCAGGTGCGCGCCATATGGCGCTCTGCGATCCGGTGCGCATTACCAATATAGAGGAGCGCGGAGCGAGGAGCGGCAAAATTCTGAAATCGGAGTGCAGGCGGGGAGCGCAGCTAGAAATTCGCGCTCCTTTCTGGCGCTTCGGAGGCGATTTTTCCTGTCAACAACAGGTACAAGAACGTCATTATCGTGTACAGTCATCGTACCATTCGTACGGTGTTACTCATGGTGTTAGTGAACTGTGATACAGTGATACTATGATAGTGACAGACTGACAGTGTTACAGTTGTTAACTTGTTATTTTTTTTTTTTTTGCTTTTGCTAACGCAAAGTAAACCTTACGGGCAAGTTACGGCTTACGAAGGGGCCTAAGGGTAAGTCTGGCAGTGGTATAGCCCGAGCCTGTCTGACTGTCTGATAGTCAAAAGACACTATAGACTTCAGAGACTTTTATCATTTTATGGTATCGATACTATCGGAGTGTTACTTGAATGTATGGGTGGGAGGGTGGTTTGGGGGATGGTGGGGGGAAGGTAGAAGCGTAATTGACTCGTGTTACAAATATGAAGCCGATTGGTGAGGTAGTTTCGCCACCACAGATTTTATTTGTTTTCCTTTTCTTCGTACGGATACGCTGGAAGTGGGTTGTGGGAGGCAGTTGGGGGTGTGGTGGAGGGAAGGCATAAGGGTAAGGCACTTGTCACACAAATATGGAACCGATTGGTGCAATCGTTTCGCCGCCACAGATTTTTTTTGTTTTTCCTTGTGAGGCGACCGATAGTCAGCGAGTGGGTGGGAGGAGGGGTTTGGGGTAGTGGTGGTGCCGTGGTGGGTATGCAGAAGGGTAAGGTACATGTGGTAAAAAACTAAAAATATGAAAGCCATAGGTGCAGTCGTTTCGCTGCTACGATTTTTTTTCAGCGAGTCAGTATATAATTATATACGGACCTGGCACTGGGCGTAACAACTGACATCTGACAAGACCCTAGTCCCGGCCGTATATATATAATTATTATAAATTATATACCGTCAGACCTGGCAGTTTCGGACCTAGTTTCTCAGTTTGGACAGTTTCTGTAATTCTTTGTCATATCATAGATATCAATGGACAGTCACAATGTCACAAACTCACAATGATATCAATCATATCATATCATTGACATTTGCAATGATATCAATCATATCATATCATTGACATTTGATTCTTTGATATGACATAAAGAATAACAGAAACTGAGAAAGTGAGAAACTTAAACAGTTAAACTTCAGAAAGACACCATGACTTGAGGTTTTTTGAATGTATTGAATTCTTGGAATTTAGTGAAGTGAAAGACAAAGGACAAAGTGAAGGACAAAGGTAAATAATTAAATAACTTCTAGAAGCTGTTTTTTTTTTTTTTTTTTTTTTTTTGTATACCTATTTTTGGGAGCGCGGAGCGGGAAGCGCATCGGGTCTGCTGACAAAAGGAGCGTGTGAGCGCTGCCGCATTACCTTATGTCTGATGAGCGCGGAGCGCTGCCGCATTACCGGTCCCACCGGAGCGCGCCCACCTCTGGTTATGTGAAACTTTTTATAACATATTTTCGGCACTTTCACTGTTATTGGATATTATTGTGTCACTTTCACCCTTATTACTCTTCTTGTTATGAATTATTGTCACTCACTGTTATTATTGAGTTATTATTACTTGTTATACATTTGTGTCACTTTCACTTACTAGGCTAGGCTAGGCTAGGCTAGGCTAGGCTAGGCGAGGCGAGCGTACGGTACCGTATCTTCACTAACCACTTCTTCATCGTCAAAGTCACTCCCAAGTTCACTCAGTTCACTATATTCACTATTACCGCATTCACTATCGTCATTATCGTCCTCATTGGTACTAATAAAGCCCAGAAACTCTAATCCATCCGCCACTTCACCATCATCTTCACTAACCACTTGTTCTTCATCAAAGTCACTCCCAAGTTCACTCAGTTCACCATAATCACTCAGTTCACTATATTTGCTTAGTTCTTCCAGAGTGTGTGCAACACCAACGGGACTAAGCACTGTTTTCTTGGTCGTTTTAGCCTTGCTTTTGTTAGGCGTACGGTACGCGGCGGCAGGCGTCGATTCGGACACAGCGATTTTTTTTGGATTACCTCCATCCATCTTGGATACGCACTAAGAACTGATGCTGCCTGTTAGTTTGTGCTTGGTGGCGCTGCGGTAGCCCACGCACAAAAAAAAATCCGCCCGCGCTTAAACCCTTTGATTTTGATTTTGCCTCATATGAAGCCTCCCGGACTCCTAACCAAAATACGTTTTGCCTCATATGAGGCCTCCCGGATCCCATGGGTTAATGGGGGTCACCGGCTTTTTTTTATCTTTCTCTCGTTTTCTCTCTTTCCCTGGCTTGGATCTCATTCAGCCAACTGTTTTAAGACGTTTATCCCCATCCAGGTGTCGAATTCTTCCTGGCAAGCAATAGCGAGCCAGCATTGTATGAAGAAATCGGCTTCGCCGGAGACATTTTTCGCCGCCAATACCGTGAACGACCGCAGCAGTGCAAGTACTGTACTGGCACTGAGCTGGATACACCTAGTTTGCCTTTTTCCAGAGGATCTACTGTAAGAAACTGGAAGTTACTAAATTAAAAGTTTCTAAACAATACTGACAGTCACAAAGGCTTTTAAGTATCCCAGAAAGGGCACAAATTGTGTTCTGGTGCATAAAAGGGTTAAGTAGTAGCTGGTAATTATTGGAAGTTAACCCCTTCTGTACCGGTGATGTCTTTTTAACTTTGTTCTAACTATATTTAGACAATTTTGTGTAGCTTAAGAAGGATCTGTGATAGTAAAAATGGTTATGTGAGCTAGTTCGAAGTCTGTTAATTGCTGGAGGCCCTTTATAAACTTAATAAAATCGTCTAACGGTAGCCAGAATTAAGTTAATAAATACGTCGCCGGTACAGAAGGGGTAAACGGAGAGAAAGGTGGTTGTTGTTGTTGTTGTTCCCTAGGCTGCCTGGCCGAACAGCCCCGAGTCCCTAAGGAAGGCCATGGCCGCGATCGGGCTTTCCCACACGGCTCTCAAGGAGTACTGTACATACATAAAATGTTAAGACTGAGTGTTCCACACATAAGTGCAGTTTCAGTCTCTTGTCCTAATGGCGGCGTTCCAGGCAACTCTGTTAAGGGCTGCTTCACTTGTCAAGTTCTTGGATTTGAGATTGGCGCGTATAGTCCGATCCCAGGTCTTCCTCGGTCCACCCCTTGGTGCAGCTCCCTCCACAATCATAGACTTGCATTTTTTCACCCAATTTTGTTCATCCATTCTCTCCACATGTCCATACCATCCCAGTCTACTTGTACGCATCACCTCGCTAATACTCTTTATACCTAAACGTCTCCTCAGCTCAAAATTTGTTATTCTATCCTGTAGCCTAGCCCCACACATCCATCTCACCATTCTCATCTCATTACGCTCCATTCTGTTGACATCCTCTACTTTAACGGCCCATGTTTCTGAGGCATACGTCATTGCACTTCTAACACATGAGGCATACACCTTTCCCTTCATGGTCAGGATTGGCATCAATTCTCTGAACTTCCCCCAGCCACACCTAATTCTAGCAACAGTGGCAGCCTTGGCCCCACCACCGGCAGAGATGGTATCTCCTAGGTAACAAAACTTGTTCACCAGCTCCAAAGAATCATTTCCAAAATTCACAGCCACAGGATCATCACTTAACACAAGCTCGCCTATGCACACTACGCACTCAAATTTTTCTATTTCTGACTTATCCTTCGGCAGGGGCCCCTTTATTCTACTACAGCGCTTACTCCCATGGTGTGCCCAACATCGACAGATGCTACATTGAATTGAGTTAACGCCCACTCCCTTTCCACACACTGCACATAGGTATGCACCGCTCTTTTCCACATTGCCTCGTCTCAATCTACAATGCATAACCTTGGTTTTGTTAATATTGACTCTTAAACCCTTGCTTGCCATGCCCTCTCTCCACTCTCTGAATTTGGCCTCAGCATCCTGCATACTGTCAGCTATTAGGACTAAATCGTCTGCATAAAACAGTTCCAACGGGAGTCCGCCTCTAAAAACTCTAGACAGCGCCTCCAAGACCATAATAAAGAGGAGGGGGCTTAACACTGAACCCTGATGGACTCCAACACGGACTGCGAACTCATCACTCAGTACACCCTTCACCCTCACCGCAATTCGCGAATCCTCATACATCTTCATTATCACACGCACCAGCCACTCTTCCACACCATGTTTCCTCATAGCCCACTGCACAACATCTCTAGGCACCCTATCAAAGGCCTTCTCCAGGTCTACAAACACAAAGTAAAGATCCCTGCCTTTTAGTAAGTATCTTTCCTGTATCTGCCTGACTATGAAGATAGCATCGGTTGTACCACGTCCTGGCATAAAACCAAACTGCATATCATCAATAGAGATGCTTTGCCTGATCAAACCCTCAAGGACTCTCTCACAGACCTTCATGATTTTGTCAATCATTTTCAGGCCCTTATAATTTCCTCTATCTAGCGCATCCCCTTTTCCTTTGTATATATTTACTATTACACTTTTGAGCCAATCCTCTGGGATTTTCTCATCTTTAATAATGGTGTTTATCAACTCAGTGACTAAGTTTACACCAATCTCCCCTGAGGCTTTTATCATCTCAGCGACAATGTCGGAGCAACCTGGAGCTTTACCGTCCTTCATTTTATTGATTGCGTCGCTCACTACAGCTGGTGCTATCAAAGGAGGGGGCCCAGATATTGGTTTTTCGATACTAAGCTGTTCCTTATCCCATTCAGGTGTGGGCTCCATATATGGTAAAGGATATAGAAGCAGTGGAGAAAGTGCAGAGGAGAGCTAGCAAGCTGGTACCAACGTTGAAGAATGCGGGCTATGAGCAGAGGTTGAGGGCACTGGGGCTTCCGACACTGGCATATAGGAGAAAGAGAGGGGATAAGATAGTGTCAGGAAAGTACGATGAGGATGTGTGTGAAGGTATCTTCTTGATGCGGGAGGGAACAAGAACGAGAGGACACTCTAAGAAAATTTACAAAGAAAGAAATAGGCTTGAGAAGGCAAAGAACTCATTTTGTGATAGTGGTAAATGAGTGGAACGCACTGCCCCAGTATGTAGTCGATTCCGAATCAATAAGGGAGTTTGAAAGTAATCTTGATAAAGCATGGGGAAGACAAGATTTGAAGTTTGATTATAAAACAAAAATACAGAATAGTAAAAATTTTGCGTCTTCTACCGCCGCCGCCAACACCGTGAACGACCGCAGCAGTGCAAGTACTGGTACTGAGCTGGATACACAGGCATAGTTTGCCTTTTTCCAGAGGATCTACTGTAAGTAAGAAACTGTAAGAAACTGTAAGAATTCCAACTCTACATTTAGCAATCGTTCATAGTGTACCTTCCATGCTTCTCTGATTTCATTTTCTGCATACACAATCTTCCCATTATCATTTCTAACACACTGTTCACCTATAATATCCCTACTGTCATTTTGAACTCGCCTAGCTAGGTTGAAGATCCCATTGGGATTGTCAGTGTTACACACTTGTTCGAGGACCAGGTCCTTAATGCGATTTTTAGCATTGTAAATAACTCTTTTGGGAGTTTGTTTAGCTGCCTGGTATTCCTCCTTTCTTCCATGCTTTGAAGCATCTCCTTTTCTCTTTCACAGCATGTTCTACCTCATCGTTCCACCACCAAGAGGTCTTATTCCTGGGGTGACCCTTTGTTTTCCTGCAGACTTTGCCAGTGGCAGCGATAAGGCTATGCTTAAGAAAGTTCCATTGGCTATTTACATCGTTAGGCCTAGCTTCCTTATTTCTATTCATTTCCTCCAGTTCACTATGAAACCTATCCCTAACTTCCTTGTCCTTCAGCAGCCACACTTTCCTTTTGGGTATGTAAACCTTCTTGCGCTTAGGATCTCTGTATAAGCTCATGTCGATTAGATGTAGATTATGCTGTTGGCATAAGTGATTGTGTGGAATGCAGTCTTCTATGATGTGTTTAATAGCATGAGGTGCTGTGTTGCATCCCGGACAAGTGTCGACGACGGAGTCATCCAGTCTCTTAAAAGAAAGTTTGTTGTTGTTGTTGTTCCCCAGGCTGTCTGATCGAACAGCCCCAAGGTCCTGAGCAAGGCCAAGGCCATAACCAAGTACCCCCACAGAACCCTCCCAGCTTTACCACTAAGAAAGCCCAGGTGACCGAAGCCGCTCCCAGGCAAGGGGCTGAGGAGGGTGCAGAAACGCCCGGGACAGCAAAGCCTCACCCAAGGCCCTGACCCCCTAACAATTATGAAGGGAAAGTTGAGAGGTAAAAGAAAAATGTGACACTTTGGCTCCCAGTCTGCCAACCTCTAGGTTGGCAGTAGAGAGGTCAATCCACGGAAGAGACGCCGCCACTTGAGATCTAGAAAAAATATAAGCGAAAGGAACAGTCAGAGTAAGCCATGGGTATGGCAGAGAACGCTGAACTCTCACTCTGATAGACCAGCCCATCACTACTGAGGGAAAGGTTATAGATAGTACTGACCTGAAGCGAGTATGTCCTACGGGAGAGAGGAAGTTGTGTTCCTTGACTAGATGTTTGGTAAGAAATTCTCCAAAGGGGAACTTGCCATCACAGAGGTGACACATGTAGTGGTACTTGCCTAGACCGTTGTGCTCCTGTGGGGGGGATTAAGGGAAAGGTGTTTAGTTTGTTCCCTAGACATGTCTCCAGTAGCCCACCCCCAGCTAAAAAGAAAAAAAGAAGGGGTATGTGCCTGAGTATACAGTTGGTCCTCCGGTAACGTGGCTAATGTGTTCTGGTAACCTCCCGTGTTACCAAAAACCGTGTTACCGAACCCATATGTTTACATGTTTACATGTTAAAGGTACCTTGGTGTTCTGGGGATTTCCACAAAGTCCACTTTTTCTCCATAGAAGCCTATGTTATAATAATTAAATCAATTATAAAGGCTATTTGACATGTGCCATGAGTTGATTTGCCCATTTCAACAACTCTTACCTCTGAATAAATATTTCGTTTAGGCTAGGCAGCCACAGCACTAGCCGACATTTTTCGATCGAAGCTCTGAAATCCCGCCATCATATTTCTCACCTCACACAATAACTAAACATTTAAGAATGGTCTACTCTTCACTCAACGCACAGCAACGACCATATCTACCTCTGGTATGCATAACAATTTGGTTAGGCCATTTATTTGCAGAGATATGAGCATCGGTAAATGGCGAAAATCGTAACTTCGGAATTCCCGCATAACTCGCTGTCTTATTATTTCTCACCTCACACAATAACTACACAATGTAGGGTGTTCTAGTCTTCACCCAATGCACAGCAACGATCATATCTACCTCTGGTAGGCATAAACACTTGGTTAGGCCATTTATTTGCAGCGATATGAGCATCGGTAAATTATGAAAGTCGAGAGTAAAGATTCGGCGACCGAGATAGCCTAGCCATGTTTTCCACACAATGACAACACACACACACACACTCACTCGACAGCCAAACAATAACATAAGTGTGTTTCGGTAATTATTCTCACCTCACACATTAACTACATAATGTGGAGTGTTCTATATAGTCCAGCCAATCTTAACTGGCAGTTTTACCCACGGTCAATTCCTTTACATTGGTGCTACATGTACAATTCCTAACAACGAAAATATATTATTTTCTGTATTAAGTACTTAATACAGAAAATAATATATTTTCGTTGTAAGGAATTATACATGTAGCACAAATGTAAAGGAATTGACCGCGAGTAAAACTGCCAGTTAAGATTGGCTGGACTATAGTCTTCACCCAATGCATGGGAACGATCATATCTACCTCCAGTATGCATAAAAACTTGGTTAGGCCATATATTTGCAGAGATATGAGCATCGGTAAATTACGAAAATCGGAACTTCGGAATTCCCGCCTAACTCGCCGTCTTATATTTCTCACCTCACACAATAACTAAACAATGTAGGGTGTTGTTTTTCTTCACCCAACGCACAGCAACGATCATATCTACCTCTGGTAGGCATAAACACTTGGTTAGGCCATATATTTGCAGAGATATGAGCATCGGTTAATTATGAAAGTCGGGAGTAAAGGTTCGGCGCCCAGCTGGACCCCACGCCAGTGTAAGTATTGACCGTGTTAGCAAAATTTTGGATATTTGGGGTGTACCGCGTGTCACCAAATCCGCGTTTCCAAAGTGCGCATTACCGGAGGACCAACTGTATATGTAATTATAATGTAAAACTTTCAAAATAACAAACCAAAACTTTGACGAACACAGTAAAAAGTCAAAATAACTTATCAAAATCGCTATGTGGAAACAACGCTTAACCTCTGAAGTGCGCATGGGGGGTATTAGACACCTCTGCCTGTGCGCACATATTTGAGCTGTTTCCATCACTAAAATATTCATTTTACCATAAATAGCATTAATCCTTCTCCATATGCGCCTATTATAGGTTGATTATAAAGGTATTAACCTGTTACAACAATAAAACAAGTGGAAACAGCGTTTGGATGGTCAAAATCGGCGATACAGGCCGGGAGTTACATAATGTAATGCTGAGGCAACCTCCTTTCCCGCCACTTTTCCCCAAGGCTGGAGAGACACTGTCGATCGATACTCTCTCTCTCTCTCTCTTGCATTCGCATGCTAACAGTGATGACAATGCCCTGCTTGCAACTCGCTAATGTTAGCACGAAAATATACCACAGAATAAGGGAATAACAGGGAAAATAGGTGATAACTGAAGGAGGGGAGGAAAGTGGGGAAGGTGGGGAGGTAGAGGAGTGATATTTTGCATGGCCCAGGGGCAATTTTTTTTTTTTTTTTTTTTTTTTTTCGGTGTTTAACCCCTCCAACCCGGATGGGCTCTTGAACGCCCATAACAACCTCGGCCCGCGCAACCCGGAAGGGCTCTTGAACGCCCATTGCTTGCATGCGTGCTTTCGAATGCCGCGCGTACATTTTCGGTATCGTGGGACGGTAGGTGGCGCCACCAGGCGTAAACTCCGCCACAGCAACAGTATCTACCCCGACGCCATCATGGACAGTACGCCAAATAGTGATTCCGCTGTGTCCGATACCGTGCTTCCTACGACGCCCTTGCTTGTTCGTCGCGCCTTACCCCGACGCCATCGCCTAAATGTGTTATCTCCCGGAGGTATTGAGACGACATTGAGACTTTATGAGAGAGCTGATGCCAAGCATAATGTTGATGATGAAGTCAGTGACGACTCCAGTAATTATAAGTCGAGTGATTATGGCCATGAGAGTGATAAAGAAGAGCAATTCCTGGGATTTGCGAGAGAACATGACAGTGATGAGAGTGATGAAGGTGATGTACCAGTTGTTGAGGAAGCTGGTTTACCTAAAGACAGTGAACTTGAGAGAGTGAGCGAGTGGGAGAGTTCAAGGTCACTCACCAAATTTCGCTTAAGTGACACGACGCCAAGCCCTTCCCCAGGTAAGTCGCCTTTCAAGCTACATTTGTATAAGCAGAAAATACTTGAGAAGGCGGCCGCGGCAGCTAGGGAACAAGCAAAACTACTTGGTGAGGATGAGGCTGTGAGTGAGGGTCAGCGTGGTGACCCTTCTCGTCCGCCATTGTCTCCCTTATCTACCCACGCCACCCAAGATGACCCGGATGCCCCGCATTCTTCCCCACCACCCCCACCATTGCCAAGGGTTGAGGACCCCACACTTTCGGCCTATTTGCCTCCTAGGTCCCCCGACAGGAGACATACTGCTGCCGAAAAGGGGAAAGGTAGGAAATATACCAAGAAAATTAAGAAAGTAAGAGAGTTTTGTTCGAGGCTCCCGCGGCGTCCACCCCGGCCGGCCCCAGCCATACGTCCCCGCAACTTTCCCCACGGTCCTCCCCACCTCTCCCGCCTTCAACATGTCTTCCTGAAGAAGTCTTTGAGCTCGCATCACCAATACCTGGCCCTAGTGACAGTGAAACATTGCTTTCTGTCACTCGTCGCAGGCCAAGGAGCCCGGGACCTCGGGGGGACACAGCTTCACCTGCCACTCCTTCCCCACCTCGCCCACCCGCACGCCGCCCACGCATCACTGGTTCCCCGCCAGATTATGTGGGGGCCACTGATGATGAAGGGCACCTCTCTGAAGACTCTGGCCATGATTACATAGGTCCACCGTCAGGGCAAGATGACCACTCTGACGATGACTATATGGACATCGACGACCCTCGACCCATCCGCTTGGCCCGGCGTCGTGCTGCCCGTCGTGCTGCCCACCGCCCTGGCCGCCGCCCTCGCCGCCCTAGGGCGCGCGCCTCCCGAGTTGGCCGTGGGCGTGCTGGGCCACCAGCTGGAGCTCCTCGTCAGCGTAGACAAGACCCATTCTACGTTTTTCAGTGACAAGACGTAGTTGATGAGGATGCATACAACCCTGATGTGCCAGCTTTTGATGAGGTACTGGAGGGTTCAGGCGTTACCCCCAATTTTCCTGCAGGCCCCAATGCTCCACCACACGAACTGTTTGAGGCCTTCTTTGATGAGGAGGTGGTAGGCTATGTTGTCAAAGAGACAAATAAGCAGCACCAATTCCAGGTCCACTTTTTGGGAAAGGTAACCAAGGGCCACATGAGGCAGTGGACCCCAGTGACTCATAAAGAGTTCATGGTGTTCCTGGCACTCACCATGCTAATGCCTCATGTCAAGAAGCATAGGTTGCCTGACTATTGGATCACCAATGATCTGATATCCACCCCTGCCTTCGGGAAATATATGTCTCGCGACCGGTACCTTGATATCCTCGCAGCGCTCCATCTTGTCACCAACCTTGACGTCCACCTCCCAGACAAGCTGTGGAAGATTAGGACGTTGTATGAGATGATGCGAGAACGCTTCACCTCCTACTTCAAGCCCTTCCGCAAGGTCGTCATTGACGAGTCTCTTGTGCTGTTCCGGGGAAAACTCAGCTTCCGGCAGTACATCCCCTCAAAAAGACATCGCTTTGGCATAAAATTCTTTGTGCTGTGCGACTGCCAAACTGGCTATGTCCTGGACTTCCTGGTCTACAGCGGGAAGGAAGGGGACTTGCTTGTGGACCCCCTCATTGGCTTTGGCGGAGCAGTGGTGCAAGCCATGATGGACCGCTACTTTCATAAGAATCACGTCCTCTACACGGACAATTATTACACGTCCCCCACTCTCTCACAGTACCTGCATGAGCGCAAGACGGGGACTGTAGGCACAGTACGAGGGAAAAGGAAGGGCATGCCACCTTTCCCTCCAAAGACCAAAAAAGGTGATGTGTTCAAGAAGAAGTCGGGGCCCATTCTGGCTATCCACTGGCACGACCAGCGGAAGGTCAACCTCCTGACCACCATCCACAAGGGGGAAATGGTGGAGACTGGCAAGGTGGATCGCCGCACCCAGGCCAGGGTGACCAAGCCCGATGCTGTCCTGGACTACAACATCAACATGAGGCTGGTGGACAAGTCCGACATGCAGATAGGCTTCATTGACTGCCTGCGTACCTCGTGCAGATGGTACAAAAAGTTCTTTCTGCATATGGTGGACATGTCAGTTCTGAATGCCTACAACATATACAAGCTTCGGAATGTAAACACACCCATGAAGTTCAATAGCCTGCGGAGGTTCCAAAAGCAGGTGTTGACGGAGCTCCTGGAGAAGTATGCTATGCCACAGAGGGCAGTGGCACATCCTGGGCCCGCCGTTATTGACCGCTTGCAGTCTGCTCAATACTTGACTAGGCACAGGCTTGGTTCCCTGCCTCAGAATGAATCCGGAAGAACACAGCAGAAGCGGTGCCATGTCTGCTACAACAGCAGGGTGAAGCCGAGGTCAGGTAAAAAGTCAACCCTGGAGTGTGTGGAGTGCAAGGTGGCACTCTGTGCTGTAGATTGCTTCTTTGATTACCACTCCAAGCTGGAGTTCTAATAATCATACTGAAATTGCCAAATAAAATGACAATATGTACACTATAATTATATATAGGCAAAAAGTGGAAGAAAACCAATGTATTGTAATACAAAAGTCATGTATTATGAGAACATTGATACAAATACAATTACACCATAATAATATGTGAAAGTGACACATATGTATATACCAAGTGACATTCATATGATTAGAACCTATAGAAATATATAAATCAGTGAAAAAAGACACAATAAATTGTATATAAAACGTTTACAAATCATATAACTAAGTGAAAGTGACACAAGACCTAATATTTGATGGCCAAAGTATAATAAACACCTGTGATAACGAATAATCAGTGCCTAATACAACAATAACCTACCTCAATTACTAATAAAATGTACGGTATCGAGTGAAAATGAGCATTATCAGTGACAGTGACACTCTCTAAAGCATATTTGTCAAAGTGAAAGTGACACAAGACCTAATATTTGATGGCCAAAGTATAATAAACCTGTGATAACGAATAATCAGTGCCTAATACAACAATAACCTACCTCAATTACTAATAAAATGTACGGTATCGAGTGAAAATGAGCATTATCAGTGACAGTGACACTCTCTAAAGCATATTTGTCAAAGTGAAAGTGACACAAGACCTAATATTTGATGGCCAAAGTATAATAAACACCTGTGATAACGAATAATCAGTGCCTAATACAACAATAACCTACCTCAATTACTAATAAAATGTACGGTATCGAGTGAAAATGAGCATTATCAGTGACAGTGACACTCTCTAAAGCATATTTGTCAAAGTGAAAGTGACACAAGACCTAATATTTGATGGCCAAAGTATAATAAACACCTGTGATAACGAATAATCAGTGCCTAATACAACAATAACCTACCTCAATTACTAATAAAATGTACGGTATCGAGTGAAAATGAGCATTATCAGTGACAGTGACACTCTAAAGCATATTTGTCAAAGTGAAAATGACACAAGACCTAATATTTGATGGCCAAAGTATAATAAACACCTGTGATAACGAATAATCAGTGCCTAATACAACAATAAGCTACCTCAATTACTAATAAAATGTACGGTATCGAGTGAAAATTAGCAATATCAGTGACAGTGATACCCTAATAAACATATTTTATATAATTGGCCTCAAAATAACTAGAAAATATCAAATAAACATCACATTCTCAATATCAAACACTAAAATCGTCTAAGGGAGATAAATACTTTGGCGCGGCGAGCGGCTAGGTGCGTCGTAGCCATGGCCGAGGCGACGCGTCCGAACGCGGGAAGAATTTGCCGCCGAAAAGCACTCGTCTTCCCGCGCTCACCATTATGCAACCAGAGGGGCTAGAGACCTCTACTCAACGCCATTCGACAGAGGAAGGTTTGTGGAACATTATTCTTTTTTATTCACAACATTACATGACATATTCATTGACTTACAGAGTAGTTAACATAGGCCAAAGATCGTCAAAACACCCGGTACCGGAGCACAGTCGTAAGCTATAGCCCCCGGGGCTGGAGGGTTAACCCGTCCAGCCCTGGCTAATTTTGTAATGTTTGTTCACCAGAACCCGGCCGGTTTTCAAAAAATGGTTTTATTCCAGAAACAATAGCGAACAATAGCGGGTTAGGAATGAAGGAAAAACCACGAAAAACCGCTCAAAAAGCTTAAAGAATGGTCCTACAGAGCCCCCGAAAACGTATTTTACAAGAGTAAAAAATTGAAGGCAATTACCCCCAAAAAACAGGTTATTGCGCGCTCACGCGCACGCACGTGGACTTTGAGAGTTTTCAACCATCGGCACGGTTGCGTGGGATACGTACACAGTTCCCATACAAATCTGAGCCCTCTTGAGTGGCTACACCTGAGGTTACGGTCGGCGCAATTAGGGTGACGCGCCAGGCGCGTCTCTGGGGCTGTGCGTTACATACATCGCCGACGCGTCAGGTGCGTCGCTGGGGCTGTACGGGTTAAAATTGATTTTTTTATTCCCTGACCCGTTGAGCCCCGGCTAGTTATAATATTTTGTTCACCCCAGTCCCAAGCCATTTTCACTTCTTTTTTTTGTTTGCTAAAATGGAAGACAAGGATGAGAAATGGAAAAAAAAAAAAAAAAAAAAAATCACCTCGGATATTCTTTTTTTTTTTTGGGGGGGGGGGAGCCTCAAAAAAATTTGTTGAGCCAAAATGGAAGAGAATGGTGAGAAATGAATAAAAAAATAAAAAATAATTCTTTATAAATAAAATAACACAATCCACCACATAGGGTGTACAGTACATTACTACAAGAGCAAGTTCATTTGTTTCCCAAGATAGACCCCCTTTTAAGATTAATTTGTACATTTTTTGGTAGAAAAATTTCCTGACCGACGGCCGGTTACTCTAAAATTACAGGCTCGCTATCAATTGACACATAAACGGCAGAAAAGGTCTGAAAATTGACAAAAATGGGGCGAAAGTTGTTAAAATTGCCAAACTAAGGGGCAAATGTCTTAAAAGTCTCCAAAGGTGAACTTGCCATCACAGAGGTGACACCGTGACAAATGTAGTGGTACAGTATTTCCCCAGACCCCTGTGCTCCTGTAAGGAGGATTCTAATTTATTAATCTCACTCCCAGCACCAAACACCTCCCAATTAAATTATTGAAAGCATATGATCCACCCGGGATTTGAACTTGGGTTACCACAAACAGGGATTGTACCTTCAGCATGGTAAAAAGCAAAAATTGTTCCCATCTTCAAAGGAGGTAACAGAGAGAAACCATTCAATTATAGACCGGTATCCTTATTGAGCATTCTGATAAAAATCCAAGAAGGAATAATCAGAGATAAATGGGTGAAGTATATGGGTGAAGTACTGTATATGGAAGGCAAGGGAAAGGGTAATAAACAGGAATGAATGGAGAGTGCTTGTGAATAGATGAGTGAACACGTGGTCATTTGGGGGAAGGGGTCGGGTGCAAATTTTTTGTTGTTGTTGCTGTTCCCCAGGCTGCCTGGCTGAACAGCCCCAAGGCCCCGAGCAAGGCCAAGGCCATAACCGAGCGCCTCCACAGAACTCCCTGCTTACCCCAATAAAGCCTGGGTGACCGAAGCCGCTCACAGGCGAGGAGCCGAGGAGGGCGCGGAAACGCCCGGGATACCGAAGCCCCACCCAAGGCCCTGTGCTCCTCAGTAATTATGAAGGGAAAGCTGAGGGGCAAAGGAAGAATGTGACACTTTGGCTCCCAGTCTGCCAACTTCGAGAGTTGGCAGTAGGGGGGTTAATCCATGGAAAAGACGCCGTCACTTGAGAGCTATGAAATATAAAAGTAAAAGGAACACTTAGAGTAAGCTATGGGTATGGCAGAGAATGCTGAACTCTCACTCTGATAGACCAGCCCATCACCACATGACTAGAACCCAATACTCTCAGCATTAGCTAGGAAAGGCCCAAGAAAGCCGCCTTTGGCGGGGGGTAGCTCCCCTATTTCAACCTCTTTTGGGGTTGCGCACCCGGGCGCAAGTTGGACTATATAATAGTCCATCAGGCGCCTGGCCTGGAGAGACGGTTTATATGAAGGGTGCGCCTTGCAAGTGTGGTGGGCGGGCTTGTGGTTTCGCTCTGCTGCATGTCTGCCTGCCGAGCTCGGAACCGGGGAAGTGCTGGAGGGACCTTGGTGACCCTGGTCTCTGGGTTTTCTCCTGGATGACCTAGATGTGTGTGCATTTGTATTTTGTTTTTTGTGTGTTCATTGTTTTCTGTTGTGTTGTCCCTATTCTGGCTCTGTCTTGAGTCAGCCACCCCCCCCCCCCCAAAAAAAAAGAAGAAAAGAGGAAAAAAAAAAAAAATAGTGGAGCCCCCATCTTCGCCACAGCAGTCTTCGCTGTTTCAATTCTTGCGGTACACACCAAATATTCCCAAATTCCATGTTCGCTCTAAAAGCTTCAATCTTGGCACACAAATCCCAGTCAAAACCCGAAAAAAGAGCAAAAATAATGAAAAACTCGACATCTACAGTATATGCTCAGGCCCAATCCCCACTTTTCCTATTTTTTTATTTTTATTTTCCTCCAGTTTATTATTTTTATTTTTGTTTTGCATTTTCTTGGGGGTGGCCGACTCAAGACAGAGCAAGAACAGGAAAACACAAAACACAAGACAAAACAACGAACAAACACAAACAAAACACAAAATTCACACACATCTAGGTCACCCAGGAGAATACCCAGAGACCAGGGTCACTCCAACACTCCCCCGACCACCCGGAGAGGCTCCGATCTCGGCAGGCAGACATGCAGCGGAGCTAAAGCCACTTTTTTTTTTTTTTTTTTTTTTTAAGAAAAAATACCATGGCTCTATGCCAAGCAGCTGAAAGAGCCGTAGCCAAAGCCACAAGCACGCCCACCACACTTCCAGGCGCACCCTTCATATTAATCGTCTCCCTGGGCCAGGCGCCTGATGGACTATTATCTAGTCCAACTTGCGCCCGACCCCTTCCCCCAAATGACCACGTGTTCACTCAACTTATTCACAAGCATTCTCCATTCATTCCTGTTTATTACCACTTCCTTTGCCTGAACTAGACTACAGTCATTCCTCTATCATCCAAACCTTGTCTTACACAGTCTCTCCATCTTAATGGGGATCTTCCTGCCCTTCTATCTCCCCTTGTATCTGACTCATATATTCTCTTTGTAAGCCTTTCATCTCCCATTCGTTCAATATGACCATACCAGCTCAGCACCCTTCTGTCCACTCTGGCTGACAAATGTTCCTGCTGCCTCACTCTCCTACATATCTCTT
The DNA here is from genome assembly GCA_032716605.1 of Paralithodes platypus. Lineage (NCBI taxonomy): Eukaryota > Metazoa > Arthropoda > Malacostraca > Decapoda > Lithodidae > Paralithodes > Paralithodes platypus. The sequence goes on along the minus strand of CM064538.1, from coordinate 696,656 downwards.
CATTCCTCAATCCGTCTCTACGGGTAACTCCACACACACTCCTCAAGCAGCTCATCTCCATCACATCCAGCTTTCTTCTCTCCTTTTTCTTCAGAGCCCATGTCTCAGCCCCATACATCACTGTTGGCACAACAATTCCTTGATACATTGCACTTTTTACTTTCATTCCGAGATTTCTCGTCTTCCACATACTTCCCATTGCTCCGAAAACCTTCCTTTCTTCACACACTCTCTGTTTTACATCCATTTCCATGCCTCTACTCCTGCTTATCAATCCTCCTAGATATTTAAAACACTCTACTTGTTCCAATATTTCCCCATCCAGCCTCACATCTAGATTCACCCTACTGTACGATCACCCCTAATACACACCATTACTTTACTTTTATTGATGTTCACCTTCAGTTTCCTCCTCCCACAAACCACTGCAAACTCTTTGACTACCCGCTGCAATTTCTCCTCAGAATCCGCCACCAATGCTGTGTCATCAGCGAACAGCAACTAATTCAACTCTCAATCTCTACCATTCTTTCCTACTAAACCCAATCCTCTTCCCATAGTTCTCAGTTTCACCTCCCTCACCACACCATCCATAAACATATTAAACAGCCATGGTGACATTACACAACCCTGTCGCAAACCTACCTTTACCTCAAACCATTCACTCAACTCGCCATTTCCTACTCTAACACATGCTCTGCTCCCTTCATAAAAACTCTTAACTGCTTCCAACAAATTTCCTCCAATTTCATAAATCCTTAACACCTTCCACATTGCTTCACGTACCACACGATAATACGCTTTTTCCAAATCCATAAAAGCCCAAAATACCTCCTTATGCTTCTCTAAATACTTCTTGCATAACTGTCTTACTGCAAACATCTGATCCACGCACCCTCTTCCCCTCCTAAAACCGCACTGTTCTTCTCCTATTGCAACTTCCGTACATTTTATTATCCTCTCTATCAACACCCTGCCATACAGCTTTCCAACCACTGATAATAAACTAATACCTCTATAACTTGAACACTCCTGCCGATCTCCCTTCCCCTTGTACAACGGCACAATACATGCACTCTTCCAGTCTATTGGTACCCTTGACATCACAAAGCACACATTGAAAAGTCTCACCAACCAATCTATTATCACATCTCCACCCTTCTTTATACACTCCACAGCAATACCATCCAAACCTTCTGCTTTTCCCGCTTTCAATTGTTTAACTGCTTCTTTCACCTCATTTTCCTCAATCCTTTCATTCATTCCCTGCCACATGGGTGGCCTGGGTAACTTATCTCCATCAACCACTGCTTCTCTTCCAACTCTTGCATTTAGCAAAGATTCAAAATACTCGGCATATCTTTTCCTCACTTCAACTGGTTCCACTAGTAATTCTCCATTTACATCTTTCACTGACTCTTCCCTCTTTTGTCCTACTTTCCTTACTCTATTTACCTCCTTCCAGAACATCTTCTTTCGTTCTTCAAAATTCTCACTCAACCTTTGACCCCACCTTTCGTTTGCATCTTTTTCGCTTCTCTAATTTTCTTTTTTGCCTCTCTCCTTTTCTCCTTGTACCTCTCCCATACCTCAACACTACCATCCTGTAAAACCCTCTCAAAACACTGTCTCTTCTCCTCAATTGCCTTTCTCACCGTATCATTCCACCACTCGCTTCCCTTCCTGATACCTCTGCCTCCTACTTTCCTTTTGCCACATACTACCTCTGCACTTGCTTTCACTTCTTCTTTGACCCTTGGGATCCGGGAGGCCTCATAGGAGGCAAAATGGTAAAAAAAAAAATCGCCGCTATAATCATCAGAACTCGGCAACCACGCGTTGTAGCGGCGTCATCTCTACGGCATTCTACAGACAACAAAAAGATCTACAATTTGCAAAAACATTGACTGCTCTAGGTAGTCTCAATCAGTAGCTACTGAATTATGAAGTTGATTTTACCAAAATTCATATGAGGCCCCCCGGATCCTATGGGTTAAACTGTTGCCATTCAACCTCTACTTCTCTCTCTTCCATCTCTCTCACTTCCATCCACTTTTCACTCGACATAAAACTAGAAAACATAAACAAAAACAATTTAAAAAGTTAACTGAACTAAAAGAATCTGCCATTGTCAAGGTGTTTGCCGCTTAGAGACGAAATCCGAGTGAATCCGAAATCCAATTGTCAAATGCGCAAGCTGCTGCCGCCATCTTTGTATGACGTCAACACTAGGCAGACGCTTACAGTCCACTCATCTTTGTGTTGAAAAACCAGCTGTTTGCAAGCTTTTTTGTGCCTGAACCTCTTATCTCTCGCGTTTATTATAAACTCTAGTACATCTGGTGATAGGTGGGCCTAGTGGTAGCAGTGAATGAAATGACCATAAAAACAAAGGAAAGACCAGTCAAGCGTGCCTACCATGTCGGAAGAAAGCCGCGGAAATTGACGATGAGTTAGGCTAAGCTATATTTGACAATGATTTAAAATAAAGTATGTGTGATAAGTAATCTCCTTATAATATGTATTTATTATTATTCTCCTCATAATATGTAAATTATGTATACAGTATGTTGGATGCATTTGGGGGAAAATGGGTACTTGAGGGGTGACTATTTGGACAAATTTTGAACTAATTACCATTTTTCCCATATGAACAATGCCCCCAATCTTCGCTGAATCACTCTTCGCAGGGTTTTTTCTGCACCAATTAGCAGTGAAGATCGGTGCTCCACTGTACAGAGAAGAGCAGTGAATGTGGGTGTATCGCTGATAAGGGAGGGAAACTACTGGAAGCTACCAGTACTACTGTTTGCTGATGATACAGTTCTGATGAAGAAGTGCGGGAAGGGGAAGAGAGTTGTAGGAACGCTGAAAACAATAACAAGAAATAGGGTGGTCAGCATGGAAGTGAAGAAGTCCATGCATGACAGTGTGGTAATCCCAACACTGACTAACGGAAGCGAAGCATGGACATTGGTGGAGAAACTCAGACCAAGAGTGAGAGGGGTGGAAATGAGTTACCGTACTTGAGAAGTGCGTGCGGAGTTCATTACAGTTTCTTACAGTAGATCCTCTGGAAAAAGACAAACTAGGCCTGTGTATCCAGCTCAGTACCAGTACTTGCACTGCTGCAGTCGTTCACGGTGTTGGCGGCGGCGGTAGCAGACGCAAAATTTTTACTATTCTGTATTTTTGTTTTATAATCAAACTTCAAATCTTGTCTTCCCCATGCTTTATCAAGATTACTTTCAAACTCCCTTATTGATTCGGAATCGACTACATACTGGGGCAGTGCGTTCCACTCATTTACCACTCTATCACAAAATGAGTTCTTTGCCTTCTCAAGCCTATTTCTTTCTTTGTAAATTTTCTTAGTGTCCTCTCGTTCTTGTTCCCTCCCGCATCAAGAAGATACCTTCACACACATCCTCATCGTACTTTCCTGACACTATCTTAAAAGTCTCTATCATATCCCCTCTCTTTCTCCTATATGCCAGTGTCGGAAGCCCCAGTGACCTCAACCTCTGCTCATAGCCCGCGTTCTTCAACGTTGGTACCAGCTTGCTAGCTCTCCTCTGCACTTTCTCCACTGCTTCTATATCCTTTACCATATATGGAGGCCACAACTGGTTCGCATATTCCAGGTGCGGCCTAACCAGCGCTGTATAGAGATTCCTGAAGATTTCTTCATCAAGTGACACAAATGTCCTCCTTATCAGCCCGACAATTCTATTGGCTTTGTTTATCTTTTCCGCTAAATGTTCTGAGAAATTTAACTTATTGTCTATCACTACTCCTATATCCTTTTCTGCATTCACTTCCTCCATCGCTTCATACATACTGTATCCTACCTTGTCTATCTTGCTTGTCCCAATCCGCATGTACTTGCATTTTTTTGGATGAAAAGGCATTAACCAATGCTCAGACCATCCCTTCATGCCCTCCACATCTCCTTGAAGCAAACCCACATCTTCCTTACTCCTCACTCTTCTATACATCTTAGTGTCATCCGCATACAGGTATACCTCACTTCCATTTGTTATAACTTCAGGTAAGTCGTTGATAAATATAACGAACAGCAGTGGTCCCAACACAGATCCCTGAGGTACCCCACTTGTAATTTCCCTCCACCCCGAGCCTATTCCATTCACCAGTATCCTCTGTCTCCGATCTTTCAGGAAGGCTTCTATCCATTTCACACATTTCTCCCCTATATTATAGCTTCTAACTTTCTCTATTAACCTTTTATGTGGGACCTTATCGAAGGCCTTCATAAAATCGCAATATACCACGTCTATTACATAACCATCTTCTAGAATTTGCATCCAATCATCTACCACCTTAATTAGCTGTAGTACCGTTGACCTCCCCGGCAAGAATCCGAACTGTCTCCCACTGAAAAGTTGGTTTGACTTCATATGCTCCATTATTCCTTCTCTAATTACCTTTTCCATTAGTTTACACACAACACTTGTCAAACTGACTGGTCTATAATTCCCTGGGTAATTTCTTTTTCCCTTCTTAAATATAGCTGTTATGTTCGCCTCTCTCCAGTCCATCGGGATTTGTCCTGTATTAAACGATACCTCAAATAACATTTTCAATGGCTCTACTAACATCTCACCTCTTTCCTTTATGATTCTTGGGTGTATCCCATCCGGTCCCGGTGACTTACTTCTGTTCATTTTTTCTATAGCCCTTCTTATTCTAGCATGGGAAAACTCTATTAGTTCTAGTGCCGGTGCCTGTTTGATGGGAATAGTAAGCACTGCATCATCCGACTCCACTGTTAGTACCCCCCCAAAGTATTTCCCCAGCACCTCTGCTTTCTCCTTATCAGTCTCCACTCTACTCCCATCATCCAACCCCCCTACCAGCTCTGGGATCCCTACTCTTCTTGTTAACTTTTCCTGAATGTACTTCCAGAATATTTTTGGATTATCCTTCACATTTCTAGCAATCTCTCTCTCCCTTCCTTCATCCCCCTCCTTGTCTCCCACCTTATTTTATTGTTTATTTGTCTGCATTCCAGATCCACTTCTTTAGCTTCTATACTAGACCCCCTGTTCTTTTTTAACAATTTTAGTCTTTCCCACAATCGTTTCTTTCTTCTAATCAATGTCCGAAGTTTTCTTTTCATTGGCAATTCTGGGTTCGTTCTTTTCCTCAATTTTGTTTTATCCTTATATTCCCTTACTGGTACACTTTTGGATACAGCATTCTCCAGTTTGACTTTAATTTTCCTCCACATTCCTTCAGCGTCTTCACCGTTCAAGTATTCCCCCCAGTCAATGTCCAAACACCGTCTCAGCAGCTCATAATCTGCTCTATCATACATGTATATTTTTCTATTGCTTCTACCCAGCCTTATGAGGGCTTTTGCCCAGTAGGCTGTAGACAAATAGTTTTTCTTATTATTATCTATTGCTTCTATTATCCCTCTCTGATTTAATGTTACAACTAAAGCTTATACAGGCATGGTCACTACGACCTATAGGGCTATCCACATTAACATGTTCCACTATATCCTCTTCATTGCTAAAAATCAAATCAAGTACACTCCCCTGCGTCCCATCTCTATATCTTGTCATCTCTACAATATGTTGCGTTAAAAAACAATCTCTCACTTTCTCTATAAACTTATTTTCCAGGCTACCCTGTCCCGCTGGAGTAGTACAATTTGCCCAGTTGATCCTTGGCAAATTGAAATCTCCAATCAAAATTTTATATTTGTTCTCTCTATATCTATTTCCTCGATTGCTTTCAATAGGTTATCATCCTCTCCCCTACTATTATTTGGGCTTCTATATACTGTATAGAGGCAAATAGAATTGATCCTCTTGCACATTTTACTTCAATACACAAATACTCACAATACTGCTGTCTCATATACACCTCATTAACCTTGAGCTCTTTTCTTACATAAATAAACAGTCCTCTTCCGACCTCTGCTCTAATAGCATTTCTCTCATATAACTCAAAACCCTCCAAACTATATTCCACCAGTTCCCTTTCAATTCTAGCATTTTTTGGTCTTACTTCCTGTAGGGCTATGACATCAGGTTTTTCCTCTTCATCCTGCAACCTACATATCAGTTCTCTTTTCTTGTCCTGGGTAAACACATCCACATTACTAAACATAATCCTTAATCCATCTACCATTCCTTCAGCAATTACACCATCCCACTCCTCCAGTCCGTACCCTACTCCCCCGTTAGCACTACTGGGTCTGTCACTTTGTCTCCTGTCTCTCCCTGTGACACCTCCACCCCGTTCTCCTCCTCCGTCACAACTCCCATCACATTCTCTTCCCTCCCTGATCTCCCCCTCCCTTCTACTCTTATAAACCACTTCCTCACTTTTCTGTCCCTCACTCTCCAGTAAAAATGTCTCTTATCCTCCTCACCCAACTTTCCATTATTTTCATCAGCCTTTTCTTGTAATTCCTTCATTTTTTTCCTTTGTTCTATACTCAAATCCTTCTTTAGTCTTACGTGTTTCAGTTTTTCATTTGTTTTTAGCCTCCAACTAAAATTTGTCACAGTCTCTGCCACTGCCCTAGTTTTAAACTGTACCCTTATAGGTCTCATCTCTCCCCTTTTATATCTACCTATCCTACTGACCTCCTCCACCTGCCCTTCCCATCCATATCCGTCCTCATCCACACCTTTCATGACCTCCTTCACTGTCTCCATATCCCTCACTTTTCTCACTCCATTATCATTCATATGAGTCTCTATATCTCCATACAAGATTACACCCCTATCCCTGTCCATGGCCTCCCTCACGACACTCTCCTTGTTCTTCATGACCCCTACAACTGTACTCTCAAAACTTTTTTTGGTCATATTCATTTCTTCCTTTTGCTCTTTCATAATATCCTCCAAATCCTTGAATTTTTGTTTACCTACCACCGTCCATGCAGTTGACTCCTTTACTTCCGTGAAACGTCCTTCGTATTCCTTCAGCTGCTCCTTCAATGCCATATTCTCTGCTCCCAGTTCATCTACCCTTTTCAATACCATCTCTAGGCTATCATTAACTGCCGAAATAGGCCTGCATTCACTTCCTTCGCTAGGCCTATTCCCTTCCCCACCTGTCACACTACACATTACACACAGTGCCTTAACTTTCTCACCAATATCCCCCTTCCATTTCTCCGTATCACTCATCCACTTTTCCAAATCCTTCACAACAATAAAAACCTCTTCTAACTTCTTATCTGTGCTCTTAAACCCACGAAAACGTTGTAACCTTTCTTCCGCCTCCGTCATACCCGAAATTCCCTCCGCCATGTTTGTTTACAAACTCAACAACTCACAACACTACCGCTGTCCCGTCATTACACACTCTTATTACACTATATATCACCCCTCCACCACACCAATATGTCCTCCAAACACTTCACAAATCCTTCCTCTTCTTGCTAGCCCCGTATGCACTCGATATTCCGTGAATTACTTGTCCATTCCCATAACATATGCCGGAGCCTCAAAACTTGCGTCCGTCTTCCGCCATTGTGTGCCGCCAACCATGGAGGGATAGATAGACGAATGAGGAAATAAGAAGGAGGTGTGGTGTGGAGGTAGATGTGCTGAAAAGAGTGAAAAGGAACACCTTGAGATGGTTCGGCCATATGGAACGTATGGGGAAGCGAGAGAATGACTAAGAGGGTGTACAAGAGTGAGGTGGAGGGACAGAGAGGGAGAGGTAAACCGAAAGAGAGGTGGAAGGATGGAGTGAAGAAGTATATGGATGAAGGCGATGCTGGTTGGGAGGAGGGGCGTCGACTGACTGGGGACAGAGGTGCACGGGGGCATTTCCTTCGGGGAACACGGTGTCAGGCAATAGATAGATAGATAAGACATAATGGTCCGACAGAAGCCCCCCCCTCCCAATTCGCCTATACACTCTAGCATTCAGCACAGAATTCTTAATTTGTTCATCCACACATATACTGTATAATAAATCAGTGCCTTTCGTTCCACCAATGTATCATTCTTCCTTCTCCACACCACTTTCCATGTGTACCTGTGTATCATTGTGTCGTAAGGTGTTGGCTATCCACAGCCTCCTCCCCACACATACCTCCACAAGTGCATTACCATTCACATCTGATGGTACACCCCACCCTCCAACCACTCCATCAACTTTCCTATCACCCACCTTACCATTCATATCCCCAATCAGAAATATTCTTTCGCTCTTGCCAAACTTATCCAGGCACGCCTCAACATTCACCCAGAACTCCTATTTCTCTCTTACAGTTTTATCCTCTGTCGGAATATACACACACACAACCACCCACGTTTGTATTCCTACTTTCATTCTCACCCACACAATCCTTGCACCTATAGACCCATAGTCTCTTACAAGCTCCTTCCATTTGTTACTTACTAACAAACACGCACCTTCTTTCACTCCCTACAGCACACACTCCCACTCTCTCACACATGTACTCTTCCATTTGGTCTCAGTCATTCCGCATACATCCAGCCTGGCATTCACTAACACTTTCAGGACCTTTCTCTCTTTTGTGTTATCATTCATGACTCTTGCATTCCAAGTCGCAATCCTTAGACAGTCCATGGTAGGTCGGAGTTGGTCAACATTAGGGCCGTCCAGATCTGAGGCCGTTAGTTCATTTATCGTTGCAGTAAGTATTTTTCACGGGTGGGGGATCAGAAGCCCACCGACCCAACCTTTTTAGTCGCCTCTTATGACACGCAGAAGGCACATGGGGCATATTCTATTCCCTTACCTCCAGGGGTCAAGACATGGAAAGACAGATGGAAAATTAATCAGGGGTAAACCATCAAGTTGGTCACCAATCACAAGTGGAGTACCGCAGGGGTCAGTTCTGGCTCCGGTAATGTTCCTTGTATTTGTCAATGACCTGCCCGAAGGATTGTCAAGCTACATGAACATGTTTGCGGATGATGCAAAATTGCTGAAGGCAGTAAGAACGCCGGAGGACTGCATAGAACTGCAATCTGATCTAAAAAAAATATTCATAATTGAAGTACCATCTGGAATATGGAGTTCAACGCAAGCAAGTGTAAAGTCTTGGAGATGGGTAGAGTAGAAGTAAGTACAGACCTACACGAGACTATAAACTGGGTAATGAAGTAATCCCAAAAGCTGATAAAAAAAAAGACTTGGGGATAGTAATTCAGAATGATATTTCTCCGGAAAGCCACATTAACCCATTGACTGCGGGAGACGTTCCAGGACGCAATGGCAATTTACAGCAATTTACAGGCTTTTAAAGCCTCTTAACCCTCCAGCCCCGGCTACGCATTACATAAATATTGGCCGAAACCCGGGTGTTTTGGCCGAAAAACGTCTAGGCTAGGCTACCGTATCATTGTTATGCTGACTGCTTCCCGCATTCCCGCGCATCCCCAAGCGTAGCTGTGTTATTTACCTGTAGAATGGCGTTAAGTAGAGCTCTCTAAGTCAACTGGTTGAGTTGTGATGATGATTTCAGTGGAGATAACTTACAGCAACAACAGCCACTTTACAATACTTTTCGATACTTAACAACAACATACAGGCACACACGAACAAGCGACGCTCTCCTTCTTGTGGCCGGAGATGCGGGGCGTCGGTCTAGCCGGCTGTTGTTTACATGCGTCGGACCGACGCCTCGCACACCAAGCTCACAGGCTTTCAACCACTGGTACAATGTTGTACCACCCGGGTTCCTGGGGGCAAAACATAATGGTACACACGTGTACCATCCGAGTTTGAAGGGTTAAAGCCTGTAGAATCGAGTGCGAGGGAGCGGGAGCACGACACGCCACCCATCCGCTCTCCAGCCAGCCAGCCGCGGCACTGAGAAGTATGAGCCATATTCTCGCTAGACATACAGCGCTGCCAAAGGCAAATGTAGCGCGACATTAGCGATAATTGCTCAGTATTAGCGAATGTCTATGGTAGCGCTGCGGGTGAAGCCTGAAAGCTACGAAGCTCGTTTTGGTGTCATTTTGAAGATATTTTCTTCTAGTTTTTGGCTGAATACGTTTAATTTCATTCAGACACTTAATTAATCAACCAGGAGTGCCTGAATGAGCCTTAATATGGCGGAAATAGTCGGAAATATGCCCGCAGTGTAAGTGTTAACAAGATAGTGAGAGAAGCAATAGCAGTGCTGGCAAATATCAGAATGTCCTTTAACTATCAACAGTAAATTAATTCTTCATGAAACAGATAATCTATCTATCTATCTATTGCCTGACGCCGTGATCTCCGAAGGGGTGGCCACGAACGAACCGCCCCTATGCACCTCTGTCCCCGGTCAGTTGACGTCCCTCCCCCCAACCAGCACTGCCTTCATTCATATACTTCCTCACTCCATCCTTCCACCTCTCATTCGGTCTACCTCTCCCTCTCTGTCCCTCCACCTCGCTCTCGTACACCCTCTTAGTCATTCTCTCGCTTTCCATACGTTCCATATGGCCGAACCATCTCAAGTTCTTCCTTTTCACACTTTCCAGCACATCTACCTCCACACCACACCTCCTTCTTACTTCCTCATTAGTCTGTCTATCCCTCCATGTAACTCTGCAAGCACTTCTTAGGTAATTCATTTCCACTGCTCTCACTCTTGGTCTGAGTCTCTCAACCAACGTCCATGCTTCGCTTCCGTAAGTCAGTGTCGGGATTACCACACTGTCATGCAAGGACTTCTTCACTTCCATACTGACCACCCTATTTCTTGTTACTGCTCTCAGTGTTCCTACAACCCTCTTCCCCTGTTGTACCCTCTCCCACACTTCTTCATCCATAGTCCCATCTTTACTCAACACACTGCCCAGATACTTAAAAGAGTTGATGATCTCCATAGCCATTCAGCTTCACCTCACACTCTGTGACTTCACCCCTTTCGAAGACCATAACCTTGCTCTTCCCCGCATTTACCTTCAAATTCCGTTTTTCGCACACTGTTCCAAACTCATTTACCAGACCCTGCAACTCCCATTCATTATCACTCATCAGAACTGTATCATCCACAAACAGCAGTATACTGTAGGTAGGTTCCACTCAATTCCCTCCCTTTTCAGCGATACACCAACATCCACTGCTCTTGATAGTATTTCTTTCATGACTCCATCCATATATACAGTAAACAACCACTGGGACATCACACACCCCTGTTTCAAACCAACATTCAGGTCAAAGAACTCGCTCTGCTCACTCTCCACACGTACTGCCACCTTTGCACCCTCATACATGCTCTTCACTGCTTTCAGCAACTTGCCATCTACTCCGTATATTCTAAGTACTTTCCACAAACCTTCTCTATCCACTCTGTCATAGGCCTTCTCCAAGTCCATAAAGGCAACATACACCTTTTGTTTCTTCTCCAGATATTTCTCCACAACACAATTCAGGGTAAAACAGATAATAATGGCAATAATTAGACCAAAACTTGAGTATGCAGCGGTAACTTGGTCCCCACACTTAAAAAAAGCATATCCACAAACTTGAGAGGGTACAACGAGCAGCAACCAAGATGATACCAGGTTTTGAAGATTTGGAGTATCAAGAATGACTTAAATCACTGAACCTTTCAACGCTAGAACAGAAGAAAAGAGGGGAACAGATACAGCTATATAAATGCATTAGAGGCATCGATGTAGTGGATCAGGAAAACTTCATAGTGAGGGATATAGGAGTTAGGATGAGAGGACACAATTACAAACTAAAGCTACCTAGGAGTTCATCAAATTTGAAAGGTAAAAGGTTCCCAAGTAAATCAATCATAGGGTGGAATAAGTTGCCAGCCGAAGTGGTGTCAGCACCATCATTGCAGAGTTTTAACCCCTTCTGTACTGGTGACGTCTTTTGCATTTGATTTCAACTACATTTAGACGATTTTAAGTATCTTAGGATGGATAAATGGTAGATAAAGGGATTAATTGAGATAGTCTGTAGTATTTTAAAAGGTAGACGTCCTTCCAAAGCTGAATAAAATTGTCTAATAGTAGCCAAAATAAAGTGAAAAATATGTAGTCGATAAAGAAGGGGTTAAAGTAAGAGATGATATTGCTTGGGAAACAGATTAACTTGCTCATGTAGTAATGTACACCCTATGTGGTGGATTGTGTTCTTTCATTTCATCTATTCTACTCTATTCTATATGCTCAGGCCCAATCCCCACTTTTCCCATTTTTTTATTTTATTTTCCTCTATTTTATTATTAATATTATTATTATTATTATTTTTTTTTCTTGGGGGTGGCCAACTCAAGACAGAGCAAGAACAGGAAAACACAAGACAAAAAAGCGAACAAACACAGACAAAACACAAAATTCACACACATCTAGGTCACCCAGGAGAATACCCAGACACCAGGGTCACCAAGGTCGCTCCAGCACTCCCCCGGCACCCGACCACCGGAGAGGCTCCGATCTCGGCAGGCAGACATGCAGCGGAGCCAAACCCATAAGCCCGCCCACCACACTTCCAGGCGCACTCTTCATATTATTCGTCTCCCCGGGCCAGGCGCCTGATGGACTATTATCTAGTCCAACTTACGCCCGACCCCTTCCCCCAAATGACCACGTGTTCACTCAACTATTCACAAGCATTCTCCATTCATTTGTGTTTATTACCACTTCCTTTGCCTGATCTATAGACATTCCTCTATCATCCAAAGCTTGTCTTACACAGTCTCTCCATCTCAATGGGGGTCTTCCTGCCCTTCTATCTCCCCTTGTATCTGACTCATATATTCTCTTTGTAAGCCTTTCATCTCCCATTCGTTCAACATGACCATACCAGCTCAGCACCCTTCTGTCCACTCTGGCTGACAAATGTTCCTGCTGCCCCAATCTCCTACGTATCTCTTCATTCCTAAATCCGTCTCTACGAGTAACTCCACACATACTCCTCAAGCAGCTCATCTCCATCACATCCAGCTTTCTTCTCTCCTTTTTCTTCAGAGCCCATGTCTCAGCCCCATACATTACTGTTGGCACAACAATTCCTTGATACATTGCACTTTTTACTTTCATTCCGAGATTTCTCCTCTTCCACATACTGTACTTCCCATTGCTCCGAAAACTTTCCTTCCTTCACACACTCTCTGTTTTACCTCCATTTCCATACCTCCTAGATATTTAAAACACTCTACTTGTTCCAATATTTCCCCATCCAGCCTCACATCTAGATTCATCCTATGATCACCCCTATTACACACCATTACTTTACTTTTATTGACGTTCACCTTCAGTTTCCTCCTCCCACAAACCACTCCAAACTCTTTGACTACCCGCTGCAATTTCTCCTCAGAATCCGCCACCAACGCTGTGTCATCAGCGAACAGCAACTGATTCAACTCCCAATCTCTACCATTCTTTCCTACTAAACCCAATCCTCTTCCCATAGTTCTCATTTTCACCTCCCTCACCACACTATCCATAAAGATATTAAACAGCCATGGTGACAATACACAACCCTGTCGCAAACCTACCTTTACCTCAAACCATTCACTCAACTCACCATTTCCTACTCTAACACATGTGCTCTGCTCCCTTCATAAAAACTCTTAACTGCTTCCAACAAATTTCCTCCAATTTCATAAATCCTTAACACCTTCCACATTGCTTCACGATCCACACGATAATACGCTTTTTCCAAATCCATAAAAGCTCAAAATATCTCCTTATGCTTCTCTAAATACTTCTCGCATAACTGTCTTACTGCAAACATCTGATCCACGCACCCTCTTCCCCTCCTAAAACCGCACTGTTCTTCTCCTATTGCAACTTCCGTACATTTTATTATCCTCTCTATCAACACCCTGCATAACAGCTTTCGGCGGGTGCCCAACCCCCAAAAGGGTTGAAATAGGGGAGCTATCCCCCCGCCAAAGGCGGCTTTCTAGGGCCTTTCCTAGCTGATGCTGAGAGGATTGGGTTCTAGTCATGTGGTGATGGGCTGGTCTATCAGAGTGAGAATTGAGCAATCTCTGCCATACCCATAGCTTACTCTGACTGTTCCTTTTACTTATATATTTTCTAGATCTCAAGTGACGGCGTCTCTTCCGTGGATTGACCTCCCAATCTACCAATATTGGAAGCCAAAGTGTCACATGTTTCCCTTGCCCCTCAACTTTCTCTTCATAATTGCTGAGGGGCACAGGGCCCTGGGTGGGGCTTTGGTTTCCCGGGCATTTCCGCACCCTCCTCATCTCCCCGCCATGGAGTGGCTTCGGTCACCCAGGCTTTATTGTGGTCGGCGGGTAGGGTTCTGTGGGGGCGCTCAGTTATGGCCTTGGCCTTGCTCGGGGCCTTGGGGCTGTTCGGCCAGGCAGCATGGGGAACAACAACAACAGCTTTCCAACCACTGATAATAAACTAATACCTCTATAACTTGAACACTCCTGCCGATCTCCCTTCCCCTTGTACAACGGCACAATACATGCACTCTTCCAGTCCATTGGTACCCTTGACATCACAAAGCACACATTGAAAAGTCTCACCAACCAATCTATTATCACATTTCCACCCTTCTTTATACACTCTGCAGCAATACCATCCAAACCTTCTGCTTTTCCCGCTTTCATTTGTTTCACTGCTTCTTTCACCTCATTTTCCTTAATCCTTTCATTCATTCCTGCCACCTGGGTGGCCTGGGTAACTTATCTCCATCAACCACTGCTTCAATCACTGCTTCTCTTCCATCTCTCGCATTTAGCAAAGATTCAAAATACTCGGCATATCTTTTCCTCACTTCAACTGGTTCCACTAGTAATTCTTCATTTGCATCTTTCACTGACTCCTTCCTCTTTTGTCCTCCTTTTCTTACTCTATTTACCTCCTTCCAGAACATCTTCTTTCGTTCTTCAAAATTCTCACTCAACCTTTGACCCCACCTTTCGTTTGCATCTTTTTTCGCTTCTCTAATTTTCCGTTTTGCCTCTCTCCTTTTCTCCTTGTACCTCTCCCATACCTCAACAGTACCATCCTGCAAAACCCTCTCAAAACACTGTCTCTTCTCCTCAACTGCCTTTCTCACCGTATCATTCCACCACTCGCTTCCCTTCCTGATACCTCATTTCATAAATTATATTTTAGTAAGCGTTGTTTCCACATAGCGATTTTGATAAGTTGTTTTGACTTTATATTGTCTTTGTCCCAGTTTTGGTTTGCTTTGTTTGCAAGTACATGACTACGATTTTATATCCATTTATCGAATACTGGATATCAATCTAATCATGTACTCAAACCCAACTGCACACTAAATAGCCTAATGTTTAAAGTGAAAGGAAAGGGCAGGTTTTTAGTTTGTTCCCTAGACCTCCATCAAGCTTAAAATTACCTAGACCCCCGACAAAGATAAATTTGTACATTTTTCGGTAGAAAAATGTCCTGGTCAAAGGCAAATTCCTCTTAAATTACAAGCTCGCTATCGCTCGCCAGGAAAAAATTGACACCTAAATGGAACAAAGGGTCTTAAAATTTACATAAATGGGGTGAAAGTTCTTAAAATTGCAAAACTAATGGGGCAAACATCTTTTTTTTTATTTTTTTTTATTTAGCTGGGGGTGGCCGACTCGAGACAGAGCCACACACACACAAAAATCTACAGTAGGTCGCCTAGATGATGATGATGATTATTATTATTATTATTATTATTATTATTAGGGGTTCATCCCCTACGGGGAACCCCTATTGTAATCATTAAACCCACTTATTCATCCAAATTATTCTTACACGCCGGTTTTTACGCAATAACTCCAGAACCGCCTTTTGGATCGGGATCAAATTTTCACAAGAGGTGCGTTTTTGTATTGGGCAACTTTTGATATGCTAAACATCCGACATGGCGGGGAGGTGTGGTGGAGTGGTCTTGCCACTGGCCTGGTAATCCAAAGGTCCCGGGTTCAAATCCCGATGTATCAATGGGAAGATATTATTGGGATGGAATTTGTGCTGTACCTGGTATCAGTGCATTACCACAAGCCCACCGAAACGTCAATAATATACCCTCATTGCTCCCTGATTAAATAGCACTGTATGAATATTCCCATATTCAAAATATGCTATAGGGGTGCAATGCCTGGTGAGTTATCTGCTCAACAGGTGGCGTTGTGTGTGTGTAAGTGTGAGAGTCCGAGTGTAGGGGGTGAGACAGTGAAGCACGGGAACGAGATGGCTTCAGAGATGGGGTCGTTTCGGGCCATGAGTGAGCACCGTGCCTCATGTAAAGGCAAGATGGCAGGTGCTCGTTGTACTCTACGTGCTCCACATGTCTCACTCCCTAGACTGGAACAAGACCTCACAGGCTTCACTGTTCATTGTAAAGCGGTGAATGTTAAGGCTCTCAGCCTATGCCCGAGAGGAAGTAAGTTGGAATATAGAAACAAAAAAAAACAGGTCTGTGGCAGCCGATTTCCCGAAAAATTTGATGCCTAAATACTGTCTCTCCCACTCATAGGAAATTATTGGGCTTTGGCATATGGACTCCACTACTAATGCTCCGCAAATGTTATAGAGAAGATTTTGGTTTTGCACGTGGGTTTTTTCCCGGCAATCCTGAAAAAACCTCGAATTCCACTTAAAATTCCACATCTTGAAAACTACGCCGATGATCAAAGCCATGTTTGCGTAGTTGGGTGAGGCTCGCGATTCCGAACGTTTTGATACCAAATGAATATAAATGGGTGGAATTGTTTGGCCGCAGCATTGAAAACTGTCTATTCTTAAATGACTTTAAAACCGTATTCGCTACCCACACAAAGTTTACCGTCTACAGCAGTGGTCTTCATTGCGCGGCTCGCGAGCCAGTGGCGGCTCGCAATGACCTAATTGGCGGCTCGCAAGAGAGGAGAGAGAGAGAGAGAGAGAGAGAATGTCATCAATAATTAGAGAAAAGTCCAAAATATTAGATATAAATTGCATCAATATGACATATCACACGTATCACTTAATAAAATTACTAATGGGAATAGGCCTACCGGCCCTGGCAATTCTTTACTTCTCATAATTATTCAACACAAAGAGAAAAGGAGAAAAGAGAGAGCACCCTTTATACAGGAATGATGAGAGAGAGTAGAACGAGCCTTCTGTACAGGAACTATACGTGTGGGTTACGTAAGTCCAGCGCTCAGCGGCCCATACTCAGCCAGTCTTGTCCATTCACTCGCTTTATTAACACCACATCAGAAAAGTGGGTAATGGTGCCTCGTAAATTAGTGTTTTTTTATGAGAAAAGACTGTTTCGGTATACGCACGAAATTTAAGGACCTAAACTCGTATTCTTACAAATTCAAACGCTGTATTTTCCACATTTGGTTATTTTTTCACCAATTTGTCGTATTCCAGGCAGTGAATTATCCAGGCTATAATCAAAATGGACAAATGTATTATAAAACGTAAGCACTCAAAAGAAAATGAACCACCAGAAATACAACCTTCTACAAGTGAATCATGTGTGAATCCTAGCAAGAATAGCAGTGCCAAATTACAAGTACAGCATGGAGAAAGTAAAAAAACAGCTGGCTCATTTCTGGTCATCACAACATTAAATGAAAGTATTTATTTGTTTAATTTATATTAGTAAAGTCAAGAATTTCAAAATAATTTATTTTTTACTAAATAATTTCAATATAATAATTGTTACTAGTCATTTTCTACAAAACTGTGGCTATGGAAACACACACAAATATGTAATTTAGTTCCTATATATATTTTGTTCTGCTTATCCTTGTGGTTTATTTGCCTTATGCGGCTCTCACTCTGAATATGTCCTGAACTTTTGGCTCTCTTGAAAAAAATAGTGAATAACACTGGTCTACAGTCTATAGGCTTCCACGCATCCCCCAGTTTTGCTTAATAACATAGTCAATTTATTATTCAGATCTATTATTTTATTTTGTATTTAACTCTCTCAAAACAGTTCCGAGTCCCTACGAATTCCACCAATTATTTAGCCAACCTACCTATACATACCTACCCTACCAAATAATAATGATAATTCAAATTTATTTTTGGTGAATAGCAGAGTATTGGCTAAGGTTTTTAACAATTCCTCCCTTTGCCAAATGCTTTGTTTAATAACAAAGTTCTAGACTTCAAAGTTTTGAAATTTTTTGGTGAGGTGTGACTTACCTTTCCTCCTCCCTCAAACAGCAAGCAACGTTATAAGGTGTTCAAGAAGTATTGCACGCTTCCATAAAAATATATATAGTCCGGTTTTTACACAATAACTCCGGAACTGCTTGTCGGATCGGGACCAAACTTTGACACAAGGTGCATTTTTGTATTGTGCAACTTTTGATATGATATCCAAAATGGTGGCCAGACACGCCCGTGGCAGCCTTGCACACCCAACCCATCTCGTCCTATCTAATTTTATGTTGAACTCTATTGTTCTTGATCCCACTATAGGACTCGGTAGCCTATTCCACATATCTACAACTCTGTTACTAAACTACAGTAATAGAGGCAGATCCCTTACACACCCAGTCTCTCTCTGTCACCTCCCCGTGGCGTAACTGATAGCGCGTCTGGCTCACAACCAGAAAGTCCCGGGTTCGAGACCCGGGCGGGGAAGAGACATTTGGGCAAGTCTCCTAACGGTGTAGCCTCTGTTCACCTAGCAGTATAAATAGGAACCTGGTATAAGTGGACGAAGTTGTGACATCCCATCTGAGGTTGGTGATCGGTTACAAGGTGAGATGGGTATCGTACTGGTCAACCTAAGCTACTGGTCAACCTAAGCCTTCGGGTGAGACTGGTACCGTAGTGAGAATGGTATCGTACAGATTAACCCTAAGCCTTAGTTTCCAGATGTCGCCAATTGGCTAAAATACAGACTACACACACATCCACAGCCATTCCAACGATACATAAACACTTAACATGCATTTCACGCAATACATTCCCAGTTAACCCGGCAAGTGCGGGAAGACTCTTAAGAGTTTCCTCGGGCGACTGCGGAAAGACTCTTAAGATCCTGGGCCTAAAAAAATCCATTTAAAACACCCCAAAAAAACTTGAACCCTTTTTTTTTTTTTGCCCCTAGGCCATGCCAAATATCACTCCTCCACATCCCCTCCTTCTCCACTTACTTCAGTTATCCACTCCTTCAGTTATCACCTATTTTCCCTTATTCTGTGGTATATTTTCGTGCTAACATTAGCGAGTTGCAAGCAGGGCATTGTCATCACTGTTACCAAGAGAGAGAGAGAGAGTATCGATTGACAGTCTCTCTCCAAACGTGGGGAAAAGTGGAGGGGAGGGAGGTTGCCTCAGCCATAAATTATGTAACTCCCGGCCTGTATCGCCGATCTTGACCATCCAAACGCTGTTTCCACTTGTTTTATTGCTGTAACAGGTTAATACCTTTATAATCAACCTAAAATAGGCGCATATGGATAAGTATTAATGCTATTTATGGTAAAATAACGATGTTAGTGATGGGAACAGCTCAAATATGTGCGCACAGGCGTGTGGTGTCTCATACCCCCCATATGCACGTCTTAGGTTAAGGAGGCGCGATAATAATGAGCTCAGCTCGCATTGCGTGGATTCCCCTTGACGAGCAAGCAAGTGAAGTGTCGCTCGTTTGCTTGCACACCGGTACAAATGAGGCAGATCCCTTACACATGCAACTAAGATGAACATGGGAATCTGCAGAGAGACAAGTGGCCCACAAAAGGCAGATCCCTTTCACATCCAACCCATTTCGTTCATATGACTATCTGATTTTATCTTGAAATTCTCTATTGTTCTTGATCCCACTATAGCACTAGGTAGCCTATTTCACATATCTACGACTCTGTTACGAGAGAGGCAGATCCCTTACACAGTCAATCTCTCTCTCTCTCTTATTTGCACACTTGTACAAATGAGGCAGATCCCTTACATATGCTACCAAGATGAAAATGGAAGTCTGCAGAGAGCCGATTGGCCCACACACGGCAGATCCCTTTCACATCCAACTCATCTCGTTCTATCAAATTTTATGTTGAAGATCTATTGTTATTGATCTTACTATAGCACTCGGTAGCCTATTCCACATATCTACAACTCTTATACCAAGCGAATAGAGGCAGATCCCTTACACAGCCAATCTCTTTCTCTCTCGCTCGTTTCTTTGCACACCGGTACAAATGAGGCAGATCCCTTACACATGCAACCAAGATGAAAATGGGAGTCTGCAGAGCCAAGTGGCCCACATAAGGCAGATCCCTTTCACACCCAACCCATATCATTAACGTTACCTGTTATTTACACTACTTACTATATACCCATGTTATCATATACCTGCAAACCAAAACACAATTGTAAGAAATAGGAACATAAGAAAATGGGAGTCTGTAGAGAGCCAATTGGCCCACACAAGACAGATCCTTTTCAAACCCAACCCATCTCATAAAAACTCTCTCATTTATCTAGATTTTCTGTCTTCCTTACATTTATGACAAGCTAGTCTCTCTCTCTCTCTCACACAAATGAGAACATAAGAAAACCGGAGTTTGCAGAGAGCCGATTGGCCCACACGTCAAATCCCTTTCACACCCAATCCATCCCGCGCTCTCTCTCTCTCTCTCATATTTATCGCTATCTTCCTTACGTTTACGACATCCTATTCTCTCTTGCCATACTCTCTCTCTCCCTCACAAATGAGAACATAAACAAAATAAGGAAACAGGAGTCTGCAGAGAGCCAATTGACCTACACATGGCAGATCCCTTTCACACCCAACCCATCTCGTTCTATCTAATTTCAAGTTGAAGCTCTATTGTTCTTGATCCCATTATAGCACTCGGTAGCTTATTCCACATATCTACAACTCTGTTACTAAACAAATAGAGGCAAATCCCTTATACAGCCAAATCTCTCCCTCTTTCGCTCATGTTTGTTTGCACAATCTGTTCCTTCTGTAGTTTCTCCATGCCCGATAAGTTAAATGATCTTTTGATATCTGTGACACAGCTTTTGTATCCAACACAATACCCTGCTTGCAAAACCGCTCGAACCCCGGACAACGTTGCTTGCAACTTTAATTATTATTATTATTGTTATTATTATTATTATTACCTAAAAAAGTAGATGGTATACCTTTTTAATATGCCTGTTGAGTGTGGATAGAGAGCGAACCCTGTACTGGCACAGCGGGTAGGGGCAGGCAAAGGCTGGTTCTTCAGAGTGGCTGGTTATGTGACGACTAAGGTCAGTTATTGATGTAAACCTGTGGGAAAATAATGGTTAGTAATGAGATGAGAATGGTGAGATGGATGTGTGGGGCCAGGCTGCAGGATAGAATAACAAATGATGAGCTGAGGAGACGTTTAGGACATGTGGAGAGAATGGATGAACAAAATAGGGTGAAAAGATGCAGGTCTGTGATTGTGGAGGGAGCTGCACCAAGGGGTGGACCGAGGAAGACCTGGGATCGGACTATACGTGCCGATCTCAAATCCAAAAACTTGACAAGTGAAGCAGTCCTTCACAGGGTTGCCTGGAACGCCGCCATTAGGACAAGGGACTGAAACTGCACGTATGTGTGGAGCACTCAGTCTTAAAATTGTATGTATGTATGTATGTACAGTATGTATTATGTATATGTATGTATTTAAAATGTATGTACAGCTCGGTCTTGTATAATGCGAGTTCAAGCAGTGCGAATTTTGATTAGTGCGAGCAATGAAAATATTAAACACAAAATGATCAACCAATGCGAATACGATCTTTAATAGCGAGTTGGGTGGCAATATGGGTTAAATCCGGAGTTTTCTATTAGGGCGGCCAAAATTTGTACAATGCGATAAATTTCCTGCCTGACTCGTAGCATCACTGGTGTTTGAGCAGCTTGGGCACGGAGGGAGGCTGGTCAGACAGAATTTTTTTTACCCCATACTGTGTGACACTATCTCGCATTCTCGGGTTTGTGATCATATCAAGTGTAGAATTTAAGGTAAGGAAAGGTCTAATTTACCATTAATATTTGTTCTTGGTACGTTTGTGTCAGTATAAATAACGATATAAGGAAAGATATGTGTGCTATATGGAGGACCGATCGACCAATTAAGTTTTTTCCCATAGGATACATTGTTCACATAGTGCGAATTCACATAGTGCTGTATCGACCAATTTCTCGCACTATGCGGGACCGAGCTGTATGTATGTATAAAATAAGTAACACCCCGTTCTTAACATTAATGTACTTGAATAAACTAATGAAAGCATATGGTCCTCCCAGGATTTGAACTCGGGACACCACACCCAGAACATAAGCATCTAAACCATTACACCACCAACACAGTTAATAATAAATAATATAAAATAAGATATAATAAAATATAAAATAAAATATAGGCTAGAATAAAATAAAATGGGGTATGTGCCAGAGTATATTGATAGATTGATAGATGTATATACTCAGGCACTCACCTCCTTCCCTGATAAATCTAGGATGCATCCCATCCAGTCCCGGGGACTTACTTCTATTCATCTTTCCTATAGCACTCCTTATTCCAGCCTGGGAGAACTCTATCAGTTCAAGTGCTGGTGCCTGCTTGATGGGAATAGGCAATTTTTTGCGTATAAATAAGCGTGCCAAAATGCAGAGAATTCGACGAAATAGCCGGGTTCAGGGTTGGCGGGAAGGATTGAAGGGGCCGAACTCCGAGGGTTAAAGTTCCTACTCTCAGGGTCCGGGACCACTTTTGCGTTCCCTCGCCCCTTTCTCTGTCTCGTCGATTATGAGAATTATACAAGGGGAGGATGATTCCTAGCCCCCTGCCCCCCATCTAGTGTCATCTAGTGTCTGTTTCTTTTCAACTGACAGAAAATTGCAAAGGCCCCATCAATATTTCTCAGTTATTTTGAAGACTTTGTAGTGAAATGTGGTGCTAATTATATAAACTTGGTCTTATTATGATGCAGAGACATAGTAGTTTCACATTTGTCCATTAAGTATTGATAATTTAGCTGCTAAGGGATTCAATTTATTCTCAGCTGAAAAGAAACAGAGTGTCGGCCAGAATACAATAAAGTTGATCCAAGAGTGGTTGGTTGTGTGGCTACTCAGGTGGTCAGTAATTCTCCCTACCAATAAATGCCTACAGTGGCCGATAGAGGCGCTGAACGCAAGGTTTACCGCGGTGCATTGTGGGAAATGGGCGACATCGCGGAGCTATCCACCCTCGCGGAGCTATCCACCCTTCCTCTCCTTCAACAATTCTATAATATATGCAGTTAGTCGAAATTTCTGTAGCTGACACATACTTTGGTCTATGCATACTTTTGTTTTATATATTTTAAAATCACCCATATTCATAAATAACGTATATTTACAATACAAAGTCAGCAGGTATTTTCGCGCCAATTTTGTTATGATAATTAATCAGCTTATAATTATGTTTGTAGTCATTATCAGCTACATATGGACTTTCCCTTTATTACTATACTATATAAGCACTTAGTGTAGTCGTATACTGTATAATAAAAACTTTTAGAATCACACAAAAAATTAGATAAACTGTGCATATCCTAGGTGTTGGGTATAGTGATGTCTACAGTCGTAGCCCTGGCGCTAGTCCACCAGAGGTCTCAAAGGAATTGTTGGTAGGGAGAATTGTTGTCAATTTGGATTGAGAAAATTTGTCCACTACTATCAATCTATATATCTATCTATCTATTGCCAGACGCTGTGATCCCGAAGGAGTGGCCACGAATGAATTACCCCCATGCACCTCTGTCCCCAGTCAGTTGACGCCCCTCCTCCCATCCAGCACCGCTTTCATGCATATACTTCTTAACTCCATCCTTCCACCTCTCTCTCGGTTTACCTCTCCCTCTGTCCTTCCACCTCGCTCTTGTACACTCTCTTAGTCATTCTCTCGCTTCCCATACGTTCCACATGGCCAAACCATCTCAAGGTGTTCCTTTTCACACTTTCCAGCACATCTACATCCACACCACACCGATCTTGTACTTCCTCATTCATCCGTCTATCCCCTCCATAAAACTCTGCACGCATTTCTCAAGTAACTATTTCCACCCCTCTCTCTCTTGGTTTGTGTTTCTCCACCAACGTCCATGCTTCACTCCCGTACTAATATTTCTGCACCTCATATTATTTGTTATCCCTTTTGGTAGGATGATAATTGTATTTACCGGTATGTGATTCTTGGCATCATTAGAAGATTTTATTCAGCTTACTGGCAATCAGCGAGTTAAGTGATATAGGATTATATCGGTAATGCTCTCGACACACTACGAGGGTGCCCGGCAACAGAAACAAAAATAATTCCATTGGAAATCAAAGAAGTACTGCTGTAGAGCCTCCCAGTTGGCAGCCCCAAAGCGCCACAAGCGCCGCCGACTGGGAGGATCGGGTGGCCGTACTCGAGAGATAGGACAGGTAACTGAGATAAAGTTATGATTGGAGGAGCCCAACAGAGAGAAAAGGTTGACAGGGTAAGTAATAATATTAGAGGTTAGAAATAAGTCAAGAATGTTGGGCCAATCTCCAAGGCGGTCAGGAAAACGAGTAAGGTGCTGGACTAACATAAGAACATAAGAAAATGGGAGTCTGCAGAAAGCCGATTGGCCTAAGCAAGGCAGATCCCTAACTGCTCTAGGTTATTTAGGATAGAAAAGATATAGGCTTGCTCACCCGGTTGGTCAGTGAAATGAGAGGAGAGCACAGCCATAACTTCAACATCACCTCTCCATCCCTGCCCACCCCAAACCAGCTTCCAGAAGCACATCCACACTCATATCTCTCACCGTTCCATCCACTCACTCATAGACAACACACAGCTGCAGGCACGACCTCCCGAAATCCATCCTTCTGAATCCTCCCTTCCTCGCGAGGACAGAGTCCACCTGGCCAGGCTGAGATGCGGACACCATCCAGCCCTTCTGAGCTATCAGAAGAGACTGGATGACTCCGTCGTCGACTCCTGCCCAGGTTGTAACACAGCACCCCATACTATTAAACACATCATATCACACAACCACTTACGCCAACAACATAATCTACACTCCTTGAGAGCTCTGTGGGAAAGCCCGACCATGGCCATGGCCTTCCTTAGGGACTCGGGGCTGTTCAGCCAGGCAGCTTAGGGAACAACAACAACTTCAACATCACTTCACTCAAAGATCTCTGGACCAACCCGGGGGAAGTGGTGGACTACCTGGTCGCCGCAGGATTACCATGATAGGAAATTTTGGGGCTACAACAACAACAACACTGTACCTACCCACGATTACACTACAGACATTTGTGGGGTCGTTGTTGCGAGTGACGGTAGCGGATGTGGGCAGCCAGGGTGGACTTATTTGGTACGGTCACAACAACAACAACAACAACAACAACAACAACAACACAGTACCTACCCACGATTACACTGTGGACATTTGTGGGGTCGTTGCTGTGAGTGACGGTAGCGGATGTGGGCAGCCAGGGTGGACTTGTTTGGCACGGTCATATCACACTGGGTACACTTGTAATGGTTGATGTGGTGCCGCACATGGTCTCTTAACAGCCGCTCGGTGGCGTACCTCCGTGAACAATGGGAACACTGGAACTGTTGGGCTGTGGGAGAGATATAATTAAAATATAAAACTTGAAAACAAACTCAAAAGTTACTGTTCAAATTAATATACCGGTAACGAACTCATTAGAATGAAAAACTATCGAAACGACAACACACTAAACAAAATCTATATGTGGAAAAATGCTTGGGAAGGATATAGTGTCCGGGCGTACGGTCGTCATGTTTACATAGGTCGATCGACGCGGTTAAGTTCGCGTCTATTTTGACGGCGATATTTTCGGTTATTTGCCCCTTGCTGGCAATATATATGATGATGACAATAAGTCATAGGGGGGGTGAGAGGGAGTCAACATATTATTGTATCCAACGGCAGTCAAAATAGACGGGAATATGATCGCGAGCGCCCGCCGCCGCTCCTCGTAGTGTAAACAAGGCGGGCGGTACGCCCGTACACTACATCCTTGCCAAATGCTTTTAAATTGATCAGAAATTAAACTTTGAAAATAACAAACTTATAATATCCATATTATCCACATATCTGTACATTATCAGTAGAGTATATTATAAGGGCTCTATCCATAACCCTTGGAGTACCACCGACGTGTGTTATATGTTATTATAGCTCGATTTAGACGATATTAGGCAGCTTAGGAAGGATCCGTGGTGGTTGTTGTTGTTGTTGTTGTTGTTCCCCAAGCTGCCTGGCCGAACAGCCCCAAGGCCCCGAGCAATTCCAAGGCCATAACCGACCGCCCCCACAGAACCCTCCCTGCCGACCACAATAAAGCCTGGGTGACCGAAGCCACTCCATGGCGGGGAGCTGAAGAGGGTGCGGAAACGCCCGGGAAACCAAAGCCCCACCCAGGGCCCTGTGCCCCTCAGCAATTATGAAGAGAAAGTTGAGGGGCAAGGGAAAATTGTGACGCTTTGGCTTCTAATCTTGGTAGATTGGGAGGTCAATCCACGGAAGAGACGCCGTCACTTGAGATCTAGAAATATATAAGTTAAAGGAACAGTCAGAGTAAGCTATGGGTATGGCAGAGATTGCTCAGCTCTCACTCTGATAGACCCATCACCACATGACTAGAACCCAATCTCAGCATCAGCTAGGAAAGGCCCTAGAAAGCCGCCTTTGGCGGGGATAGCTCCCCTATTTCAACCCCTTTCGGGGTTGGGCATAAAATGTAGTTGTTGTTGTTGTTGTTGTTTGTTCCCTAAGCTGCCTGGCCGAACAGCCCCGAGTCCCTGAGAAAGGCCATGGCCACGATCGGGCTTTCCCACAGAGCTCTCATTGAGTGTAGATTGTGTTGTTGGCGTAAGTGGTTGTGTGAAATGCAGTCTTCTATGATGTGTTTAATGGTATGGGGTGGTTGTGTTAAATACCGGGCAGGGGTCGACAACGGAGTCATCCAGTCTCTTCTGATAGCTCAGGAGAGCTGGATGGTGTCCGCATCTCAGCCTGGCCAGGTGGACTCTGTCCTCGCGAGGAAGGGAGGATCCGGAAGGATGGATTTTCGGGAGGTCGTGCATGCAGCTGTGTGTTGTCTGTGAGTGAGTGGATGGATCGGTGAGAGATATGAGTATGGATGTGCTTCTGGATGTTGGTTCGGGGTGGGCAGGGAGGGAGAGAGGACAATAATTGTGTGTGATACCGGTGCTGGGTGTTGTTTTGATATTTCTTGGTGTCTGTGGGTGTGTTGCCATGTAGTTTAGTGGGTGGTCTTGGTTCGTGGAGGCTGCTGCCAGGAATTGAGTGCCTCTCATGTCCAGATGGTCTTTGACTTTGAGGATTTTGGTTTCTTGATGTAGGTGATCTGTGGGTGCAGTAGCTGTGCAGCCTGTAATGATCTTCAGGGCTTTGTTTTGAATAGTCTGTAAGGTCTTATGATGTGTTTCAGCTAGGTTAGAAGCCCAGGCTGGGCTTGCGTATTCCATCACTGATCTTATGTATTGTTTATATACTGTGGTGGTAGTTTCTTTGTTGTGTCCAAATTTTGTGTGAGCAAGTGACCTGAGGGCGTTAAGTCTGGGTGTCAGTTTCTTTTTAATGTTTGTGGTGTGCTGTTTGAATGTCATATGAGTATCATATGTTACTCCTAGGATTTTGGGTGTGTGTGTATGTGTTAGGGTGTGTTGTTTTATGGTGAGTTGAGGGATGTATTCGTGTTCTCCTGTCCAACTTGTGAGCAGGGTTGCGGTGGATTTGGCTGGGGCTAGATTAAGTCTGTTTGTAGTGCACCAGCCATGTAGTGTGTTGAGATAGGGTTGAAGGAGATCTGTTGCTCTTTTTGGGTCATGGTGTGTGCATGTGAGTGTTATGTCATCTGCATAGGATGCTAAGTTTATTTGGGTGCGTATTGGGTGTAGTTATATCGTGCATGTACAGATTGAAGAGTGCGGGCGATAGGACGGATCCTTGTGGGACTCCGTTTGGAAAGTTTCTGATTTTAGATGACTGACCGGCAAAAGATACGTGTGCACATCTGCCTGCTAGGAAGTTGGCCAGCCACCGTTTTGTGTTGTTGTGCATGTTTGTTGTTGTAGATTTTGTTTGTTAGGTTGTGGCGGGGGATGGCATCGAAGGCTTTACTAATGTCGAGTGTTGCTAATAGTGATCTGTGTGGTGGTCTAGCTGAATTGATGCCGTCGAAAGCTCTTTGTGTAAGGTCTGTGAGAAGAGTGTTTGTGGAGTGCAGTGGCCTAAAGCCATGTTGTGTTGGAGCTAGGGGTAGGTCAGGTGTAATTAGTTGTAATACTAGGCGTTCCATGACTTTGGAGGGGGAGCAAAGGAGTGTGATGGGGCGGTGCGAGGAGGGTAGCGTGGGGTCTTTGTTGGGTTTGGGGAATGTGATGATGATACCATGCTTCCAAATGTCTGGTATTGTGTTGTGTGAATAGCTGTAGTTTGATATGTTAGTGAGTGCTTGTATGCCTTGTGGTCCCAGGTGTCTGAGGTGTATGTTGCTTATGTTGTCTAGGCCACAGGCGGGTGAGTGCTTGAGATTGTTGATGATATGCTTTGTCTGGTATGTTAATTTATAGTAAAGAGGCGTCATAGATATGTATGTATATTGAACATTTCCAGAGAGGCTGAACGACTTCCACGGGACGCGCCACATGCTACGACCATTATTATTATATGAATATTATTTTTATTTTCTGTACAGTATTTCTATCTTTTTCCTCTTTATATTATTACATTATGTTATGTAAGCCAGGTTAGTTAGAATGCCTCTATTTCAGTTTTTAGGCTTCGTTAGTTTAGCTAGCGGACGCCAGTTTTAGGGATAGGCTAGGCCTTTGCCTTTTTTCCATCAATGCTTTTATAAGCTCCGAAATTCAATATTCTTAATTCTAACTAGGCCTATCCATTCTTATAATTTTTTCAATTAATCGTTGATGCTATTCATTTCAACTTTTCTTGCTGATAGCCTAACTTTTTCTGTGAACGTTCAACGTCGCGCTTCGATAAAATTGTTTAATGGCGATCTAGCAGCTATCACATTTTCTTTTATTTCTTATCGGAAATTCCAGATGCTTCGAATTTTCATCCTTTTGATGTTTTCGTGACATTGAGCGTTTCTCTTTACATTTTAATAAAGTTTTTATGAAATATTTTCCTTTTGCACTGTATATAAACAATTTATTAGACTTTTATGTCCTTCGTCTTCATAGTTACCTTCCAGGTTTTCTGTCTTGTTGCAGAGCGGATAAATGTTATTCTTTTATGATACTATCTATCTATCTATCTATTGCCTGACGCCGTGATCCCCGAAGGGGTGGCCACGAACGAACCGCCCCCATGCACCTCTGTCCCCAGTCAGTCGACGCCCCTCCCCCCAACCAGCACCGCCTTCGTTCATGTACTTCCTCACTCCATCCTTCCACCTCATATCGGTCTACCTCTCCCCCTCTGTCCCTCCACCTCGCTCTCGTACACCCTCTTAGTCATTCTCTCGCTTTCCATACGTTCCATATGGCCGAACCATCTCAAGTTGTTCCCTTTCACACTTTCCAGCACACCTACCTCGACAACACACCTCCTTCTTACTTCCTCATTAGTCTGTCTACCCTCCATGTAACTCCGCACGCACTCCTTAAGTAATTCATTTCCACTGCTCTCACTCTTGGTCTGAGTCTCTCAACCAACGTCCATGCTTCGCTTCCGTAAGTCAGTGTCGGGATTACCACACTGTCATGCAGGACTCTTCACTTCCATACTGACCCACCCTATTTCTTGCTTACTGCTTTTAGCGTTCCTACAACCCTCTTCCCCTGTTGTACCCTCTCTCCCGCCACCTCTTCATCCATAGTCCCATCTTTACTCAACACACTGCCCCAGATACTTAAAAGAGTTGACGATCTCCATAGCCTGACCGTTCAGCTTCACCTCACACTCTGTGACTTCACCCCTTTCAAAGACCATAACCTTGCTCTTCCCCGTATTTACCTTCAAATTCCGTTTTTCGCACACTGTTCCAAACTCATTTACCAGACCCTGCAACTCCCATTCATTATCACTCATCAGAACTGTATCATCCGCAAACAGCAGTATAGGTAGCTTCCACTCAATTCCATCCCTTTTCAGCGATACACCAACATCCACTGCTCTTGATAGTATTTCTTTCATAACTCCATCCATATAATACAGTAACACCACGGGGACATCACACACCCCTGTTTCAAACCAACATTCAGGTCAAAGAACTCGCTCTGCTCACTCTCCACACGTACTGCCGCCTTTGCACCCTCATACATATTTATGATACTTTTGCCTGTAATTATTTTTGATACTTGCCACCGTAGCCTCCCTTTTCAAAAAATATGATTATAAGCTACGAACCAACCTTCAGTTGGGCTCCTTTTTAGAGTTTCACTCCGGTCCTTTTTAGGTCGGCGAGTGTTAGCCTGGGCTTAATTATATCTCCGGTCACTAGGAAATCCCCGTGTACTATTTGAAGTCCGGGGGGTAGCAGAGTATAGGCGGAGGTTGGGGGCCTCATTTGTATATCTTTTATTTGTGCCTACTATGCCGGAGTTCTCTAGTTTATATCTACGAGGCTCCGGGTATTTTTACCTACCATTTTGCTTTTACTACAAGGTGCTTTGCCATACACCTCACCCCTTTCTTCCACTCGGAGTTTTTTCCGGTGGTACACTGTCATAGTCTTATCTCCGGGGCTCCAGAGTTAAGAACCTGTTCCCTCACCAGTTTTTATTAACTCCGGTTCACAAACACCGAGTGCTACTATAGCTCCGAGTGCAATTAGCATATGTCAAAATTCATATTTTACTCTGGTTCACTACAGACAGTATCTCCGAGTACTCTAACCCTTAAAGAGAATACATACTCCGGTTTCCATATACCGAGTTGTATACCACTCTAACTCCAGGTATTCAACAAAAGCGTCTTAACTCCGGTTCTCAAACACCGAGTTCTACAAACATAACTCAGAGTATCCCTTAGCGAGAACATATCTCCGGTTCCTATATAACTTCTAACTCTGGGTTATACAACAATAGTGACTTCACTCCGAGTCCCAGAAAACTCCGAGTAGTCTAATATTGTCAATTAACTCCGGTTCCCATACACCGAGTTCTGTCACCAACTCCGGGTATTCAAACATATTAACTTATTTCCGGTTCCAGACACCGAGTCATACCAATAGGCCTACCGAGTCCTACTAGAACACTCCAGGTAGGCCTATTCAATTGTTATTCAAGTTGGCAGTCCTAGATGACGAAGTTCAAATTGGTAATTAATAGAATCACCTTCAAGAACTTTTTACAATACTTGTATATGCTTAGTATAGTACTAGAGATAACTCAATTTTAACAAAGTCCCGAGTAAAACTTCATTCACTCAGTATTACTGATAATGTTTATACTCATTCAGAGTGGGACAAAAGGTGCACTACACTTTCCAATCCTAAATAATGGTACAAGGTTGCAGGATTATTCCTACCCTTTATTAAGAACAGTACTGTATCTCAATACCATAGTTACCCTGTTCATTCATGCATAGCCATATAGGTTAGGAGGATTAATAATTTAGCCGTCCGGCTGGCTTAGTTGATAGCGTGCCTGATAACCATCCTGGCAGGTCTCGCGTTTCAAGCCCTCTCAGATTGAAAAAGTTTTCAGGGATATAGCCGGCGGTTACCATCTCCCCACGAGCAAGGGGGATGGGTAATAATCAATGGTAGACTAAAGAAAGCCAAGCGCTGGTGAATCCTCGAAGGAGGAGAACGGGCGCTATATAAGTAACCAGACGATTATTATTGTTATTATAATTATTAACTTTTATTCCCAAACAAAGGCGGTCTAAAAATAAGAGATATTATCTCTCTTTCCTTAGACCAAGTATATACATGGACACGATTAACCGGTTGGTTCTCATCCATTCGTTTTACACAGGTTTTACTGTTTTACCTACTATTAGTACAGTAGATCAAAAAAAAATTATTACAAAGAATCCCACATTATCACTCCTTCAATAAAGGATACTATGATAATGTGTTCATGTATAACTACTAGTATCAATAATTTTGATTCATAAAGATTCCCAGGTTACCACTCCTCCAATAAGGATACTATGGTATAATCAGTATCATTCAAGGCTAACGCTTGACTACTCAACTCGACAATAAACATTTCATATTTTAGGCTCCGGACCAACTCTCGAGTTGGTCAAGGACCCCAATGGAAATACCCTAACGGCCTTATTGGGCTATCCTTAGTTGGAATTATGCAAAGCTGGTACATGTCAATTTGTAACATACTATGTGGTACCAACTCAGTAAATTGCTAACTGAATAAATAATATTATTATTTATCGGTGAGTTGCTAAATGAAAGGAATGAAGAGCCCAGCAAACATAGCTGGATATGGTATGGGAGGGAGAAGAAGAGAAGTAGTGGAGGAGGATGGTGGGGATCAGGAGGTCAGAAGTGTGGGAAGCCATGAAAAGAGTGAAGTTGGGGAAAGCACCAGGAACAGATGGAGTGTGTGGGAAATGTTGAGGTATGGTGGTGAGATAGTGATAGAATGGGTATGGAAATGTGCAAACTAGCATGGGAAGAAGGGGAGTGCACCCGATGACTGGAAGACTGGCATAATAGTCCCCCTATATAAGGGCAAAGGGGAAAGAGGAGTGTGTGGTAACCACGAGGAATATGTCTTCTAAGCGTAGTAGGAAGGTATACAGTAGGGTAGTGATTGAGAGAGTGAGAGTGAAGGAGAAATGGATAGGCGACGAGCAGGGAGATTTTAGGAAGGGAAGAGGATGTGTAGATCAGATTTTTACCCTGAATTGTGTTGTGGAGAAGTATCTGAAGAAGAAACAAAGGGTGTATGTTGCCTTTATGGACTTGGAGAAGGCCTATGACAGAGTGGATAGAGAAGGTTTGTGGAAAGTACTTAGAATATACGGAGTAGAGGGCAAGTTGCTGAAAGCAGTGAAGAGCATGTATGAGGGTGCAAAGGCGGCAGTACGTGTGGAGAGGGAGCAGAGCGAGTTCTTTGACCTGAATGTTGGTTTGAAACAGGGGTGTGTGATGTCCCCGTGGTTGTTTACTGTATATATGGATGGAGTTATGAAAGAAATACTATCAAGAGCAGTGGATGTTGGTGTATCGCTGAAAAGGGAGGGAATTGAGTGGAAGCTACCTATACTGCTGTTGTGGATGATACAGTTCTGATGAGTGATATGAATGGGAGTTGCAGGGTCTGGTAAATGAGTTTGGAACAGTGTGCGAAAAACGGAATTTGCAGGTAAATACGGGGAAGAGCAAGGTTATGGTCTTCGAAAGGGGTGAAGTCACAGAGTGTGAGGTGAAGCTGAACGGTCAGGCTATTGGAGATCGTCAACTCTTTTAAGTATCTGGGCAGTGTGTTGAGTAAAGATGGGACTATGGATGAAGAGGTGCGGGAGAGGGTACAACAGGGGAAGAGGGTTGTAGGAACGCTAAAAGCAGTAACAAGAAATAGGGTGGTCAGTATGGAAGTGAAGAAGTCCTTGCAGACAGTGTGGTAATCCCGACACTGACTTACGGAAGCGAAGCATGGACGTTGGTTGAGAGACTCAGACCAAGAGTGAGAGCAGTGGAAATGAATTACTTAAGGAGTGCGTGCGGAGTTACATGGAGGGATAGACAGACTAATGAGGAAGTAAGAAGGAGGTGTGGTGTGGAGGTAGATGTGCTGGAAAGTGTGAAAAGGAACAACTTGAGATGGTTCGGCCATATGGAACGTATGGAAAGCGAGAGAATGACTAAGAGGGTGTACGAGAGCGAGGTGGAGGGACAGAGGGGAGAGGTAGACCGAATATGAGGTGGAAGGATGGAGTGAGGAACTACATGAACGAAGGCGGTGCTGGTTGGGGGGAGGGGTGTCGACTGACTGGGGACAGAGGTGCATGGGGGCGGTTCGTTCGTGGCCACCCCTTCGGGGATCACGGCGTCAGGCAATAGATAGATAGATAGATTATTATTATTATTATTATTATTAATGATTCATTGAACCTCCCTCCGGTCCCACTTTGGGTCGGCGAGTGTCTGGGTCTGGGGCTCTTTTACATATCTTCGATCACTAGAAGACCACCACATTCTCTCTGAGTCAGGGTTTTAGCAGTGTAGGCTGAGAGAGGGGGCCCTCTTAGATATTTATAACATTGCCTTCTCTGCCGGAGTTCTACAAGTCTCATACTAGAGTTCTCCAATAGATATTTTTCTCTATCATTTTATTACAGAATAGGTTTTGTTCACTCTATTTCCGTCCGAATCTTGAGTCCTCCATACCAGTCCGAGAAGACTATTAGGTACTTAGTAAATTTTACCCCCGCACCTATTAAACAACACAGAGTTATTCCGTCAGTCATTACCGAGTAATTTCTTTACCCCGAGTCCTTATACTACAAAGGACAACACTGGGAATTAATTTTCCGTCTGGCAATTCCCAAGTAATATTTTCCCCAAGTCCCCACTATAACAGAGGTCACTTCTTTAGGGTCTACTTAACCAGTATAGTAATGATTCATTAGCTTGTTTTCCTTACGCCTCAGCACAACATGCTAGAGTTCTGGGTATCCCTAGCACCAACCATTCCTTTTAATAAATTGTTCGACTAGGGTCTGTTTTAAAAAACCTGACAGAACCGATACAGTCAATTGCTATCTTACCTTTACACAACTGGTTGTTCCGGTCCCACTTTGGGTCGGCTAACACTTAGTCCGGAGCTCTAATAATGACACCTCCAGTCAGTAGGAGTTCCCCGCGTTCTCTATGAGTCCGGGTTGCAGAGGAAGTAGGCTGAGGAAGGGAGTCTCTTAGATAACTATTCATTGCCTACTTCGCCGGAGTTCCACATTCACATACCAGAATTCTCCAGGTAGATAATTTTATCTATCCTTTATTACAGAATAACTTTCACGGGGCTCAATCAACCATTTCCCCATACACCTCTTAATCACACTGGGTTATTCTGGCAATTTGGCTGAGTCAGATCCTTGACTCCGTGTCCCCATAATTGACGAGGATATTTCTTAGGAACAAAAGGTTGGGGAAGGACTTTACACTCTCAGATAAACGACCCATAGGCGATTATCCAACCTTTTGGTTTTATTATGTTCTCTCCACCAACATACTTTACTCCTAAACTCGGTTAATGAAATTAACAAACACATGTGGCAGTCCGGGGTTTCGAACCTAGGCTGCTCACACTGAAAATCACCACACTTATGCATTGCACCACAAAGACAGTTTTACAAGACAACTCACTCACACTAATGAGGAGTAGCAGATCCTATTCATGACACATGCTCTAGGCCCTAGAGGTTTATAGTTTCTGTAAGACACTTCTAAATCTGAGGCCGACACACGTGACCTGGTAGAAAAATGCATGAATATCAGGTACTGAAATGTCCGCCGGGGCATCCTCCACCACATTCTCTGACTCCACCCCCGACCTGTCAGATTGGACGTTAGACTTGGTGGGGGTAGAGGCAGAAAGCGGGGTACCAGGCTCCGGCGACAGCCGTGAGTCCTTTCGCGCCGGAGGATCCCTTTTGGATGATTTGCGAATCTTACTCGACTTATGCTTAGTACTAGTAATGTCTTTAGATCCCCCACTCGCTTCCTTTTTCTTCTTCTTTGAAGGTGAAGCAGAGTGGCCCGAACCTGTCACCTACTTCCTCAGTGGTGACCTTGATGTGGACCTCGTCTCCGTTGCCAAAGGTGACGGTGAGCGAGGCCTCTTAGACTTGCCGGGGGAGGGTGTGGCAACCTGTCCCCGCCCAGTCTCTGAGGTCTTACGTGCACGTATCTTATACTGAGGGGGGGTATGTTTGATAATTAAAAGCTCCCATAGCTCAAGGTTATCACATTGCAATGCTTTATGTGCTACATTCGTTGAGTAAGTAGCGAGAAGTTGTTTTCACTTCTTGTAAAGCCACCGCCGCAGTATTATCATTCTGAATTAGAACTTTAAACACTTAAGAGGTTACAAATAGTGCAATTCTTTGTCACCCATATCCCCCGTGGACCGATTAACACATTTAATGCAGAGCTTTGTGAGCAAAAATAGGGATACCTGAGCATAACGGCATTGAACATAAAGCAATGAGAGGGTCAAGTGCCGACTGACAGAGACTGGGGAAAACTACCTGGTCACCTGGCGCACGCCGGTACTCCGCCCTGGAAAGAGAAATTTCCAGGAATTAATGCTCATAAGGTTACCCCAAAATGGTACAAAACATGTGCCACAAAACCGCCGGTCAACGAACCGTAGCACTCCACCACTACTTTTCGTTTTCCTTTAGTTTCATATTAAAGATTTCAGCATATCTTTACCTGTCCAAAAGATTTAAGCATATCTTCTGAATCCTCATAAAGATGAAGCATATCTTTATTAAGATGAAGTCCTTCAAGTATCCCTTTTACACTTGAAACACTAGTAAGATTCAGGCATCTTTTTATCCCATAAAAAGTCTAAGCCTATCTTAATCTCTAATCCGGCTTCTCCCAGAAGCCCTCATAGATCTCCGTCTTGAAGGCCGTGATAACCTATTGTATCAATCAATTGTTTGGCAAATTATCGCGAATTGCAAATCCGTTAATATAACCACTCGAAGGTACAACCGCCGGGTTTTATATGCATGTCAAACCAATTGTACCTGCCCCAGACCTCTTTGTAAAAAGGTCGCCGGGAGGGAAAGACCAAACAAACAAACAGCATTGTTTCAATGGCTTTGAAAAGCAGAGAAAACCATATCCAACAGGTGTCAGCATGATCACCTAGAATCCTAGATAAATGTGTGGAGCCCACCTCGCCGGGAATAACACAGGAAGTGAAACACTAGTAAGATTCAGGCATCTTTTTATCCCATTAAAAAGTCTAAGCCTATCTTAATCTCTAATCCGGCTTCTCCCAGAAGCCCTCATAAATCGCCGTCTTGAAGGCCGTGATACCCTATTGTATCAATCAATTGTTTGGCAAATTATCGCGAATTGCAAATCCGTTTATAACCACCCGAAGGTACAACCGCCGGTTTTATATGCAATATCAAACCAATCGTACCTGCCCCAGACCTCGTTGTAAAAGGTCGCCGGGAGGGAAAGACCAAACAAACAGACAGCATTGTTTCAATGGCTTTGAAAAGCCGAGAAAACCATATCCAACAGGTGTCAGCATGATCACCTAGAATCTAGGGCAACATTATCACACATAAGAGAAGTCTATTTATTAGTGCCCTCCATCATTGACGATTATGCCTATTACATAGGCACCCTCTTCAAACACTCATCCGCCGTAGTTTGAATCTACCGCGCAGAGCATAAAAATTGAGGAGCCTTCATCATGAGCGCACGCAACCTCACTCATGGTTCAGTCATTATGAAATTGGGTTCTCACTACGAAAAAACTTCGTAAAAAATAAATACAAAAAGAAAATAAGAATAACTATTCAATAAGCTTTCCATATAATCGTGGATTGTACTTGTGTGGATCTTTGACCAGACGCTGACTCAGGCGTCATTCTTCCTTCTCTGCTCTGCGCTCAACCTACCCGGACGTGCCTCCCCACGCTCCGCTGGTTCCGCATTTGCTGCGTCCCTAGTGAGTTTTTTCTCATTTGTTTACTCCGGGATGTATCGAAGGTTAGGATATGCGTAGCAGGAGTGTCCTGGGCGGGTTGCCCGCAGTGCAGTGTATTTTGGGTCGTGTGTTTGGGTCATCTATTTCGGGTGTACCCTCGTGGTCCTGTTGTGGACATGTGAACTTTTTCACGGTTAGCTAGCTTTGTGATGTAGGCGGCTTTCATTACGCGTTATTACTGCTTCCTTTTATCTTTCTAATGAGGTAGCTTGTTTTTCTCTGACATTCCCAGCGTATTTTTCTTCACTTAGTGAAGTTTTTTCTGGGTCCCGAGTCAGTTTTTTCCCTTTGCCGGGAAATGTTTGCTACAGTGGTGTGTTGACGGTGGTTCCTGTTGTGATATAATTCAGTGCTTTTTGTTTATATTCCGACATGATTACTTTTTATTCCGTCTGCCTAGGCCTAGCCAGCCTCTTGTAGCTTTGCCACATGTACAAGTGTTATTGATTTATATTATAAATATGTACTACTGTGTCATGTGTGTCCTGGTTTAGTTGTGTATTGGCTAATTCCACGGACTATATATGTGTCCTGGTTTAGTTGTGTTGGCTAATTCCACGGACTATTTGTGTGCCTTGGGTTAGTTGTGCTTTGGCTAACTCCTCGGTCTATGTGGTGCGTTCAGATTGAATCTGGGCGGGTTGGGTTGCCTTTTCCGGCGGGTTTTTCTCGGTTACACCGTGAAAACCCGGCTGGTTGCCGAGTTTTAACCACGCGTGGTTAAAAAAGGCTTGTTTTCCCCGGCGAGTGGTTGTTTGAGGCTCTCCAGGACTGCGTCTCTGTGGTGGAGTCTGTGTTCAGGCTCCCTATGATTCCCGGCGGGATGGCTGTACCCATTTAACAGTGTTCATGCGGACACTTGTTGTGTGTAGTTTTTCCCGGTTTTGCAAAGCCAGTAAAAAACTAGGCTATTGTTGATTGGTTTTTTCCTCCCCGGCGATCTTTTGCAAAGAAGTGGGGATAGGAACAATTGGGGTTAACGTATAAACTTAAATTCACACCCGGTGGGTGCACCTTGGAAAGGTGGGATTAACGAATTTGCAATTCAGTATAGTTGACCAGACAATTGAGGGATGCATTTTGTATCGCCGCCTTCAACATACGGCGATTTAGGACGCAATTAGGGTTAACGTTATAAACTTAAATTCACACCCGGCGGGTGCACCTTGAAGGGTGGGATTAACGAAATTGCAATTCAGTTTAGTTGACCAGACAATTGAGGGGTCCCTTTTGTATCGCCGCCTTCAACATACGGCGATCTAAAACGCTTCGGGAGAAGTCAGATCTCGTATTTAGACAGGCTTCCCAGTTTTTGATCTGCGAGATAATACGGGGGCCGGCGTCTTTTTGTGGGGTTTTTCCAGTAAAATCTTAAAACAAACACCACTGGGAAGACTGCGTCATTTATAAACGCCATGATGGTCTTTATATCATGTCAGAGGGTAGTCAAAAATCTTTTGGACAGGTTAAGATATTCTGAAATCTTTACTTATGAACCCCCCCGCGTAGCGAGCTGTAGTAGTTGTGTATTACGTCCCGTTACCCGGCGGGTTATTTAACACTTGTGTTCGAACATGTTGGGTTAACCTTATGAGCATTAATTCCTGGAAATTTTATTTTTTCCAGAGCTGAGTCCCGGCAGGTCTATAGAGAACCTGGAGTAAAGTTTCCCACCAGTCTCTGTCATGGCTACCTTTGCCCCTGTTTTTGCTTTGTGCGTTATGCCCTCCTGTTCAGGTATCCCTATCTTTACACACACTCTTTGCATTAGGTGTGTTAAATGTTTAGACCGCTCAAGGGGTTTGTGGGTTATGCGGAACTGTACCTTCTGTACTCAATTGAGCCATAAAGTACACGTATTGCGAGACAATGATAAGACCGCAGCGGTCGCTTTACGGGAGGTCAGGCAGCAGATGACCACTTATACTACCACAGTAGCTCATAAGTCCCTTCAATGCGATAACGTAATTCTTTGGGATACGTTACTGATTGAGCACCCCCCTATTAAACGTCCCTCTAGAGTAACTGTACGAAAGTCGGCAGAGACTGGACAGGGTATAGCACTTTCTCCAGCCCCAGGCACATCTAAGAGACCCCGAGAACCTATGCCCCCGGTGGCAGCCTCCTCGTCACGGGCGCGGTCCAGGTCCAGGTCACCTCTCAGACAGCCGCTTAGTCTCTCTTCTTCACCGGCGAGTAAGAAGTGCAAAGAAGAGGGGTCCACGAGCAGTTATAGTGACAGGTCTTCAAAGTCCAAGGGCAGTTCTAGGTCACACCGCAACCACAAATCTTCCAGGAAAGATTCGCATGAACGAAAGGCCTCCCGGCGTTCACCGGAGCCTCGTACCTCACTTCCTGCTTCTACTCCCGACGTATCTAGTATCCAATCTAATGGGGCGGGTGTGGTGTCAGAGACTGGGGTGGGGGTGTTTCCGAAGGACAGTTTACCAATTAGTATTCTAACCTTGGAATTGGAGAGTTCAGTGGACAGTGATCGCCCTCTAGCAGGGTCAAGTGGGGGCTCCGTGATTGAGGGAGTATCGGACTCCCAAGGGAGTGCAGGCCAAGGCCTGGGGGTGTGGCGGTATTCCCAACCAGGGACTGAAGGCCCACGTCTGGCTCAAGAAATTCAAGCAGTGGCTGACGTCCACCGGGACGCGGCGATCCCATCTTCCATTCCAGACTTAACTTGGCAACACGACGGGATTCCGGCTTCGGCGGAATCCTCTCATGGTGAGCCAGATGACAAAGACGAGGTATCTTTAATCTCTGACATGGAGGTGCAGGAGTCGGGTTCAGTTTTAGACGACGCACAGGATCGGAATGATTCACCTCTTAGTTCGTCCTCTACTAAATTTGTCACGGCGGAAGAAATAGATGGGTTATTAGTTAATGCTCTAACAAAAAAAATTGGCCAACAGCCGGAGACTCCTACAGTGGACCTGGGAGCTTCCATGACAAGTTCAAATGTTCGGCCTCTGATGACTTCCATTGCCTTAACTAAGATTCCGCACCCTAACAGGTTAATACCTTTATAATCAACCTATAATAGGCGCATATGAATAAGTATTAATGCTATTTATGGTAAAATAAATATTTTAGTGATGGGAACAGCTCAAATACGTCAGCACAGGAGTGTGGTGTCTCATACCTCCCATACGCACTTCAGAGGTTAATAAGTGTTTGTCTATTTTCTTGCAGTGTCGGACTGGCAGAATTACCAACTAAAATACGGTTGTAGTACATTTATAAATACATAAAATATAATTCAGCATACTTTTTATCCATTACAAACCACATTTTTTATGAATGTATATATAAACTGGTATAATTATGAAAAATTAAAACACAATCCATAATGATATAATATATTCTATCTATTTGCTTACGTCCTTTCCCCATTTTTTTGTTTTTGTTTTTGTTTTTTTACTGGGGGTGGCCGACTCGAGACAGAGCCAGAACAGACTCAAAAAAATATCATAATGTTTATTTTATTTTTCTTACTGGGGTTGGCCGACTCGAGACAGAGCCCAAATAGGGACAACAACTAAATAATATCATAAATTGGGGCATGGAATAGCCAGGAGATCTGCACACCGTAGTATTACCATTGTACGTTTTCTTTATCACTTATTTACAGGAAATGTTTATATTAAAACACTCAGATTTTGTGATGTACTGTAGTTCTTATTCATGTACAGTACTGTACTGTACTGTATTTATGTAGATAATCAAGCACTTTCCCCAGTGTTCCTTTTTATATTTGTATTTTTGTTTTATCTTTTTTTTTATATATAGTAAGGGGTCGGGCGCAAGTTGGACTAGATAATAGTCCATCAGGCGCCTGGCCCGGGGAGACGATTAATATGTAGGGTGCGCCTGGAAGTGTGGTGGTGGGCTTGTGGCTTTGGCTCCGCTGCATGTCTGCCTGCCGAGATCGGAACCTCTCCGGGTGGTCGGGGGCCGGGGGAGTGCTGGAGCGACCTTGGTGACCCTGGTCTCTGGGTCTTCTCCTGGGTGACCTGGATGTGTGTGAATTTGTGCTTTTTATCTGTTTATTTGTTGTTTTATGTTGTTTTTGTGTTTTCCCTGTTCTTGCTCTGTCTTGAGTCGGCTACCCCCAAAATGGGGATTGGGCCTGAGCATATAGATAGATAGATAGATAGATATATATATATAGGCAGGCTATATATATATATATATATATATATATATATATATATATATATATATATATCTACCTGTATATATATCTATATTATATATATATATATATAATATATATATATATATATCTATATCTATATATATATATATATATATACAGTATATATATATATATATATATATATATATATATATATATATATATATAGCCTATATATCTATCTATCTATCTATCTATCTATATGTTCAGGCCCAATCCCCATTGGGATTATATATATATATATATTATAGGTTTGACTCCTGTAAGGAGATAAAGAAAACCTAATATTTAGTAGTGGCCCCGTAATCATTGACGAACATGCCTATTACATAAGGCATCCTCTTCAAACACTAATCCGCCGTAGTTTGAATCTACCGCGCAGAGCATTTAAAAACTGAGGAGCCTTCATCATGAGCGCACGCGACCTCACTCATGGCTTCAGTCATTATGAATTGGGTTCTCACTACGAAAAAACTTCGTAAAAAATAAAAACAAAAAGAAAATAAGAATAACTATCCAATAAGCTTTCCATCATACCGTGGATGTACTTGTGTGGATTTCTGACCAGACGCTGATTCAGGCGTCATTCCTCCTTCACTGACATATCAAGTAAACCAAAATCCTTAATACATCAACGAATGGGAAGGGGACGGTCGGGAGGGCCCCAGTCGTCAATGATTACGGGGCCACTACTAAATATTAGGTTTTCTTTATCTCCTTACAGGAGTCAAACCTATAATTTATTAGTGGCCCCTCCATCATTGACGAACATGCCTGATTTCTAAGACTGGAGGGGGACATTCGTAATCATATCATAACTCTAGAAAAGCAGATAATAAAAACAACCACATAGTATTCTTACTTTTGAAAATATATTGTAACACTTTGGCGTAGGCCGAAAATATACAAGAAAAAGGGGGTTCAGGCAGGTGCGTGCTTCAAAGAAGCCTGCCCGACAAAAAACGGGTAACCCTGAAGATTCTGAACACAGATCTGTAGTTACAATGGCACCCCACTCAACGAGTGGTGACAAAAATAATAAGTTATAAGTTTATATGTGCACATCATAAACCCCAAAATACATGTGGAGATAAATTGCAAAGGAACTCCATTGTTCTAATATTACAGCTAAAACTACTATAACAACACCGTTGTTTTGTACTAAACCTTGTACTAGCACAATTTCTCGCTGAGAAATTTTCATATCACATTTTAACCTTAAATTGTATCACAGCTCTCATACTCTGGCGGGGTCTAGGGTGTCCTATGTCAACTGACTGCACCCCCCCCCCTTCCCGTGAAAGTAAACATAAGTGACTGCAGGGCCACCTAGACCCTCTGCCTTAAAGCTATACATGGTAAGGAAGGTTTGTCTAGAGCAACTGACAAGTATCTAGACAGAAACGTATGATTAGACGCCCACAACTGTGTGGACGCGATATCTTCAACTGAAAAAAATTTCAGGAAACGTAAAGAGGCTGCCCACTTGCGTAAATCGTGGGCCCTACCCACAACGCCGGGATTACTCTCTTTAATGACTTCTACCAGAAGAGAGGCTAATCGCCGTTTAAGTAAGCGTTTACCC
This sequence comes from Paralithodes platypus, assembly GCA_032716605.1. Classification (NCBI taxonomy): domain Eukaryota; kingdom Metazoa; phylum Arthropoda; class Malacostraca; order Decapoda; family Lithodidae; genus Paralithodes; species Paralithodes platypus. Next base: position 653,186 of record CM064538.1, on the reverse strand, counting down.
GTACTTGCTACCCATAAAGCACCTTGGGGGTTTTGAGGAGCTATTCTCAAATATTTGGTTAGAGCTTGCACTGGACATAAATTATGATGCACCTTTCCCCTTTTTAACGCCGGCACCGTGAACTCAGAAAACACGTGTGCACTATGCTCATTCTTGGCTACAAAAGCTGGGGAGGGTGCAATGGAAATTGAATCATTAAGTCTACCAAACCTAAGACAATTAGGTGTGTTGCTCATCGCCGCCAGCTCAGACACTCTGTTTCCGGTGGCCAAAGCCAAAAGGAAAACCGCCTTCTTTAAGATTAATGCAAAGTCTGCAGTATTTTGATACAGACGAGAATGAAGCAAAGACAAAGCTTTGTCCAGAGACCAAGTAGGCATGAGCTGACGGGGAGGTGGGCGGAGTTTAAAACATGCTCTCATAAATCCTGTTTCCTCCGCTAACGGTATGGACAGACCCGTAAGGTCTAAAAAGGGCACTCTAATCGCGGTTAAGTGATTCTTTAATGTCACCACAGATAAACGTTTCTGCTCAAACAGATAGTTTAAGTAATTAAAAACTAATGCCACTGAGGGTACAGTTTGTTCTGTTCGAACAATCCAAGAAGTAAAAGCTTGCCAATGTGATTGATACTGTCGCTTAGTAGACTGAGTATATTGATTGAGCAATTTACTGGTCACATCTCTACCGTATGGTGCTAGCCACTTGGCCTCCTGAATGTCCATAATGCAAAAGTCAGCGAGGTCGCTAGGTTGCCAATCGTGTCTAAGTGGAAGTACCCGACCGGGAGCGATACCGGGTCCGGGCACCACATTTTTAATTGCTGGTACCACAACTGCGCCGGCCACAGGGGCGCGATTAGCGAGACTAAGCCTCGATAATCTCGTAGTTTGTTCACTACGTGGCACATTAGTGACGCATCTGGCGGCGGAAACAGATAGATGGAGCTCCATCTGTTCCAGTCTGTCACTAGGGCGTCTGGCCCCCCTGCCGGCGTTATCGCCCGGCGGGTGAGGTATAGAGGGAGCTTGTGAGTCTCCTCGGACGCAAAAAGATCCACTTGTGGATGGGAGAGCTCCGCAATCATTAGGTTGAAAATGGGTTGCTTGAGCTCCCATTCTACTGTCGTGCTCTGTCTCCGGGACAGAGCGTCTGCCCAGACGTTCGCTACGCCTGGGAGATAAGATGCGTGAAGATAAATATCTAGACTGATGGCTAGAACAAAAATCTCTTCCGACATGAGTAGCAACTTCCTTGACCTCGTTGACCCTTGTTTCTGAATACAGTGGACTGCATTCAGATTGTCCATTCTGAAGGCCACCGACTTGCCCCGTAACGCCGGGCCGTGAGCCTGAAGGAAATACAAGGGGACTAGTAATTCTTTGACATTTATGTGAGAGATTTCTAAGTGGGACCAAAGCCCCTGACCCTGGTGCCCCTGATTTGACTGAAATCCCCACCCTATGGTGCCCGACGCATCCGTGTCTACCCATACCGTTGGTGGAGGAGAGGTCCATGACATTATTGAGTGCAATGTTTCCCTCTTCGCCCAGACCGCTAGTAAGGTGTGGATTAATTTCGGTATGGGCCATAATTTTCCCGCCGGTAAGAGCAGGAAATATTTGTTGCCTTCCAATATTAATCGTTTTACTTTCAACCGGCCCAACTTGACAGTTAGTTGAATCCAGTTGAGAGAGCCGACCCGAGACTCCCAGACTCTTCGTGTCGTAGTCAGACTGTGAAGAAACCTGAACAGTTTCCTGCGAAACCTGTTGCGATTGTCCACACTCTGACTCAGAGTGAGAGCGGCGGTGTCCCAGACCAGCCCTATCCACTGAATTACTCTTGAGGGAACAAGGTTTGACTTTACCAGATTTACCTTGAAGCCTAGAGTTTTGACATGATTTAAAATGATATTGACATGTTTTATGCATAATTGTTGTGTCTCTGCCACCACCAGCCAGTCGTCTAGATACCACAACACTCTGATTCCTGTTTTAACAACGGCATCAGGGCTTGCCGGACTAGTTTCGTGAATAATCGAGGTGCTAGGTTCAAACCGAACGGCATCCTCTGAAAAACAAAATTTTGGTGCCTGATCCTTAAGGCCAAAAACCTTTGAAATCTTTTGTTGACCGACACGTGCCAATAGGCGTCTGTCAGGTCTAGGGAACACATCCAGCCTCCCGGCGGAAGTGTTAGCCTGATTTGGTGTACTGTTAACATTCTGAAAGATTCGTTGTAAATGTGAAGATTCAGATAAGACAGGTCTACGACCGGCCTCATCTGAACACTGTCCCGTTTGGGAACCAAAAATAGTTTGGACGTGAATACAGGGTAATTTGGAGGGACCGGGATGATGACATTCTTGGCAATCATCTCCTGGACCAGCGACTCCACCTCTAAAGAAACACAATTCGCCGTTGTCGGCTGACGTAAGCGAGGTCGCCGGAGCCACTGCCAAGTGATGCCTTTGCGTGCCACCATCCGTGCCACCATCCGTGCCCAAGTTTTTAACGGCCATGCTTGGTGACACGTTCGGAACGACCCAGTTAGCAGACAAGGGTTCGCCGGCTGTACTTCCCTCGGTTCCTCCGGCCTTAAGGTAGGCACCGGGAGTGAGAGAGACTTTAGTTTTTTGATGGTGGGGTTGGTGGTGTTGGACGCTTTGCCGGCTGGCTGGTGTGGGCCGAAGACTGGCTCTGACCTGGCTTATGCTGGCCGCGTCCTCTCTGTCCTGAAAACCCTCTCTGTCTATGCCTGTACTGACCCAGGGGGGAGTGGGAGGACTTAGGCGGAAGAAAAGGTTTAGAACCCCCTGGCTGAGTTTTAGTAGGAGGCCTGGGTTTGGGGAAGTTAAATGCAGGTTTCTTAGACGGGACGGGACTGTGCTTAACGGCCTGTGCCATATTGAACACCGTTCTCCATACTTCAGGGGACATTAAAGAAGGAGTAAGTACTGGTGACATCACCACCTGGTTAGCAATGCGATCAGGTAGCTTGCGAACTAACGACATCCTACGATCTTGTCGTGCTCGCACCGCCTCAAGCAAGGCTGTGCGTATGTCACCTAAGGATTGGATGGACGACTGAAGAATCAGACGCCGGGATAACTCAACCGATCTTCGAGCATCCGCGTCTGCGATTGCCTGAGTGGACCGGAGTAAAGACTTAGCCACCTGCTGAGATACTATGTACTGTGAAAACAGGCGAAAAGCTTTTCCCCTTAGCCTAAATTCTCTGTCTAGGTGAGTAGGGGTAGGGGTAGTGAACGGGTCCTTTAGTTCACAAAGATTAATCTTAGGGGCAGCTAGAAATGCAAACAAAGCTGACGGGACTCCGCCGGCAGAACCCACCGGCATGGAGAACCATGAATGTGTATCTTGAGGGATCTGGTGGGAAGATTTAGAAGTGAAAGTGGTTGCAAAGTTTTGAGCCTCTACCTCCCAATCCACCCAAGGTCCTGGTCCCAACTGTCCCACCTTCAAAACTGGATTAGCTGCGTCGTCTGTGACGGTCTGTAAATCTAGTTCAGGAGTAAGAGCTGACAGAGTCTTAATATCATTAAACCCATCCAGCTTAGACCAGTCTGAAAATAGTTTTGAAGCTGAGGCAGGGGGTAAAGCAGGCTTAGAAGCATACACAAAATAATCCTGGTGATAATAACTAGGTATAGCCTTGATATTTACGTCCAAAACATTACCCAAGGCATCCAATGCCCTTAATTTCTTTGACTTATTACCCTGGATAAACCACTCACGTGGTACCGGGAGTTCCCCTGACAAGGTAGGTTGGGCAAGCTCTGGCTTAGAGGGGTTCAAAAGAACCCATGACTCGTCTGGCCCATAAAGCAGGGGCATAGCTACCTTTCTAAGAGGCGCTTTGTCTAGAGGGGGTGGATTGACATCCGTTATGACCCTGACATTTGAAGTTGTTAATGCCGCCGTAGCAGGCTTAGTGCTCCTTGCCGGTGACAGAGTAGGAGGGTTAGGAATCTTAGATAAATCAATTGACGTCATCAGAGGCCGTACCGTAGAACTTGTCGAGGGAGCCCCCAAGTCCATTGTGGGGTTTTCCTGTTGTTGACCAAAAAATTTAGATAAAGCATGAGTAAGCAACCCATCAATTTCTTGTGCTGTAACAAACTGGTTAGATGAAGAACTTACAGGTGAATCATTATTATCACGGGCGGCGTCCAAGCCTGAGCCTGACCCTTGTCCCTCCATATCTGAAATTATTGAAACTTCATCTTTTTCCTCCCGATCCTCCTGAGAAGACCCCGCCGAGGCAGGGGTACCTTGTTTCCAAGATAAGTCTGGGATAGAGGATGGGATCGCCGCATCCCTGTGGACATCGGCTACTGTGTGACTCGTATGAGTCGGACGCGGGTGGTCAGACCCTGGTTGAGCAAACCGCCAAACACCGAGGCCCTGGCCTACGCTCTCTTGAGAGTCTGAAACATTCTCAATTATTGAACCTCCTGAACTTTCCATTTCTAGGGTTAAAATATTAATAGGTAAATCCTTTTTAGGGACAGGCGCTTCACTGGACTCTGAGGCCGTAACACAAACACTGTCAGGTGTAGAGGTACGATGAGATGCACTAGACTTTGGGGAATGTCGAGAGGACTTCCGATGTGAATCCTTTTTGGAGGATTTATGGCTGCGGTGTGACCGCGAACTAGTCTTAGATCTGGAGGAATCTCCGCCGTGACCACTGGTGGAACCTTCCATCTTACTCTTCTTACTCGCCGGGGAAGAGGCACGACTAGAAGACTGGTGTCTGAGAGGTGACCTTGACCTAGATCTCGCCCGCGACGAGGAGGCGGATGCCGGGGGTGTAGGCTCTCTCGGGCGTTTAGGTGTATCCGCAGACGATACAGAACCCTGACTAGTCTCTGTCGGCTTAATACTCGTGACTCTAGAGGAACGTTTAGGGGGGAGGGTGTTCTGACAGCAACTTATCCCAAAGTGGGACGTTGTCACATTGAAGTGACTTATGTGCGACAATGGTAGTGTAGGCCGACATCTGTTGTCGGACCTCTCTCAACGCTACCGCCGCGGTCTTATCATTGTCACACAGGACTTTATCAGCTAATTGGGAGCAAAAAGAACAATTATGCATAACCCAGAGACCCCTTGAACGGTCTAGACATTTAACACACCTTATGCAAAGGGTATGCGCAAAAATAGGGATACCAGCACAAGTAGGGGTAGTGCACAGGGCAAAAACTGGGGCCACGGTAGCCATGACAGAGACTGGTGTGTGAAAACTACCGCCGGGTCTGTATTGGTCCGCCGGAGCTCAGCTCTGGAAAAAAAGAAAATTTCCAGGAATTAATGCTCATAAGGTTAACCCAACATGTTCGCATACAAGTGTTAATAACCCGCCGGGTAACGAGATGCAAAGACACAGCTAACACATCTCGCTACGCGGCGGGGTGTAAAGAGTCTAAACAAATCTTTTTTGCTAAAGAAAATGAAGAATACCCTCTGATATAATGGTCCAGCATGGCACTTATAGTCTCTAGGAGGTGGTGACTGTCTCAAGATTCAATTTTGTAACAAAGCCACCCCCCATAAAGACGCCGGCCCTTGAAATATTTTAGTAGAATAGCCCAGGGCAGGATGATACGAGATCTGATATTTAACGAATTGTCACAAAAGATCGCCGTAAAATAGAAGGCGGCGATACCGAAATGTATCACTAAATTAAGGTTAAATCGAAATTGAATTTTGTAAATTCCTTAGTTCCTCCACCTAGGAGCACCCGCCGGGTGTGAGAATCGATTTTTAAACCTCATTGAACCTTCAATCGCCGTAAGAGTAAAGGCAGCGATACACAGAGTATCACTAAAATGGATTGGTTAACTATATGAGACATAAGTCGTTTATCCCACCCTACCCAGGTGCACCCGCCGGGTGAGAAGTTTAAAAGTTAACCCCATAAGTTCCTGTCCCCACTTCTTTGTAAAAGATCGCCGGGGAGGAAAGCCTAAACAACAGCTAGGTTTTTCATGTGGTTGTCGTAAAACCAGGTAGAAAAAAACCCCAAAACGTATGTCCACAAGAACGTCGTTTTATTAAGGATGGGTACAGCCATCCCGCCAGGAAATAAAGGAGGCCTGAAACCAGGCACCCACAGAGACGCAGTCCTGGAGAGCCACAGACACCCCCCCACGCCGGGGATACAAGCCAGTGTTAACAACCACGTGTGGCCCAACACGGCTCTCGGCCAGGATTTTTTCATGGTGAAACCGAGAAAAAACCCGCCGGAAGGAAAACCCACCCTGAACAGACACCATCTGAACAACACACGACACGAGGAGAGCCACGCACGACTAACTCAAGGTCACAACATAATCCGTGGAATTAGCCAATACACAACTAAACCAGGAAACAATTATAGTCCGAGGAATTAGCCAATACACAACTAAAACCCGGATACACATGACACAGTAGGGCATATTTATAAATAATAAATAATAACACTAGTACATGTGGCAAAGCTACGAGTGGCTGGCTAGGCCTAGGCAGACGGCATAAAAACAGTTGAAATATATACACACACTGGAAATATCACAACAGGAACCACCGACAACACACCACCGTAGCAACAACTTCCAACCCAGGGAAGACTGACTCGGGACCCAGAAAAAACTTCACTAAGTGAAGAAAAATACGCTGGGAACGTCAGAAAACAAAGCTTACCTCATCAGAAAGATAAAAGGCAGCAATAATTAACGCGTAGTGAAAGCCGCCTGCATCACAAACTAACTCAACTGTGAAAAAGTTCACATGTCCACAACGGGACCACGAGGGTACATCCGAAATAGATGCCCCACACACACGACCCAAAATACACTGCACTGCGGGCAACCAGCCCAGGACACTCCTGCTACGCCTATCCTAACCTTACTCGATACATCCTGGAGTAAACAAATAAGAAAAAACTCACTAGGGACGCAACGAATGCGGAACCAGCGGAGCGTGGGGAGGCACGTCCGGGCGGGCTGAGCGCAGAGCAGAGAAGGAGGAATGACGCCTGAATCAGCGTCTGGTCAGAAATCCACACAAGTACATCCACGGTATGATGGAAAGCTTATTGGATAGTTATTCTTATTTCTTTTTGTTTTTATTTTTTACGAAGTTTTTTCGTAGTGAGAACCCAATTCATAATGACTGAAGCCATGAGTGAGGTCGCGTGCGCTCATGATGAAGGCTCCTCAGTTTTTAAATGCTCTGCGCGGTAGATTCAAACTACGGCGGATTAGTGTTTGAAGAGGATGCCTTATGTAATAGGCATGTTCGTCAATGATGGAGGGGCCACTAATAAATATATATATATATATATATATATATATATATATATATATATATATACCGGTATATATATATATATATATGTATATATATATATATATACCGGTATATATATATATATATATATATATATATATATATATATTTTTTTTTTTTTTTTTTTTTTTTTTAATGGGGGTGGCCGACTCTAGACAGAGCCCGAAGAGGGACATCACAACACATCAGAAAAGCAATGTACAGTATGTATTTATAATATACCTGTACTGTACTCTGGTACTTACCCCAGTGTTTTTTTTTGTTTTTGTTTTTTTTTGGGGGTGGCCGACTCGAGACAGAGCCTGAATAGGGACATCACAACACATCAGAAGAAGAAAAAACAAAATCACACACATTCTAGGTCGTCAAGGAGAAATACCCAGAGAACCAGACCCATTTGGGGTCCCCAACAAAAGATTCCCAGGTCCCAGATCCCCTAGAGAGGCGCCGATTTCCACAGGTAGACTTGCAGCGAAGCTGTATCACCACAAGCCCGCCCCATCTTGCTTCCAGGCGCACTACCACTACCACCGGCTCCCCGGGCCAGGCGCCTGACGGACTATTATCTAGTCTAACTGGCGCATGAGCGTCTCTCCCAAACGACCGCGTTTACACTCATCTATTCACTAGCATTCTCCATTCATTCCTATTTATTACCACTTCCTTGCCTGATCTATAGTCATTCCTCTATCGCCCAACGCTTGTCTTACACAGTCTCTCCATCTCAATGGGGGTCTTAGTGCCCCTCTACCTCCCCTTGTATCTGACTCGCATATTCTCTTTGTAAGCCTTTCATCTTCCATTCGTTCAACATGACCATACCAGCTCAGCACCCTTCTGTCCACTCTGGCCGACAAACGTTCCAACTTCTGCTCCAACTTCCTTATGGCCTGAAAGTCGCAAATGGTCAATTCCACGTTTGACTGGCATACCCGACTTTTGTTTTGGGCCACACCCCTCCCTCTAGTCAGAATTTTGGCTGGACGTCGGATCGGATGACCCCACCAGATAAAATAGCCAGGTAAGAATGAGATATACTTTACCTCTTTGGTTCTTTGCATTCCTTTCCAAGCTGAATTAGATCTTCTAATTATCATAGCCTGAATGTTTTTTGGAAATATAGTACAGTCGCGCTAATAATTGATGTCTCGGCACCAAGTATATTTTGATCAACTATTGGTATCAGCAATATCTAAGCTTTTCATCATATTGAGTGAAATATACAGCCATGTTCCTAAACTTACCCAACCTATTCAACATCTGACAGACATTAATACAGCACAGAGCAAGCCAAACGTACTGACAGCTAGGACATGACTTATTAGCGCGACCGTACAGTCAGGCTAAAAAAACTTCATAATTAATTCACTCCCTTGATGTTCACACAATAATATCACTGTGTTGTCCCTGCTCGGGCTTTCTTGGTGGGTTTCTTATACTTCGCCACCAACGACTATTTTACGCTATCCCAGACGTCAACTCGGGTAGTTTTGTGGTTGCGGGATTTTGCGGGTACAGGGAATTACAGTATAGATAAAGCTAAGGTCAGTCCTCGCTCAGTCAAGAGTACCCTAAGTTGAAGATTACTGCACCATTCCCAGAACTGAGAAGGGCGATCGGAATATACAGTACTTCGCTTCTTGAAAGAGTGGCATAACAATAATAAACTAATGAAAACGTATGATCTTCCCGGGATTTGAACTCTGGACACCACACCCAGAACATAAGTATCTAAACCATTACACCACCAACACAGTTAAAGGTTAAGTACACGTTCACGATTAATATCCATTTTCGAATTCTGGATACAGTATTAATGTAATCATGTACTTAGACCCAACTGCATTATGGATAACGTAATTATTTAAGCCGGTATCACACGAGAGCTTTTATACTCAACATTTTTCTGGCAACATTTCTGGGACATTTTACAGTGGTATCAGAAACTAAACTGATGATAAATGAATTTAGGTGACATAATTATTGAAAAAGCTGACCTCATAAGTTGCCAGACCAGTGTCCAGGATTAATGTTGAGGGAAAAAGCGCTCGTGTGATACCGGCTTTAGTGAGAGGGAAGAACAATGAATTAATGGAATAATAAGCTTAATAAGGTAGAACTAAATCTTATGTATGTATGTATACTGTAAGCTATATACTCAGGCACATATCCCATTGCTGAGAGTGGCCGACTCGAGACAGAGCCCGAACAGAAACCTTTAACCCTTCTGGCCCGGGCAGCATTTTAAAATGACAGTGCGGAAGATGGGCCGGAGCCCGGGTGTCCTTTTAAAATCCCTATGCTTGAAAGCGTGCTTTGAAATTCGCGCGGCGAAAATTTCCTTTGCAGGGGCGATCGCAGCGCCACCAAGCCTCAACTACTACCGTTATCAGTTTCCACGTGCCCGCCATGGCGAGTTATAGTGAAATCATGAATTCCGACGCGTCCGATTCTGTGCAACCTCGCTCGCTACATCTACGCCTGTTGCAAGCAAGGAAAAGGCTCAACGCAAGAAATCGAAAGTATTGTTGAGTGATAGTGTTATACAGAGAGAACTTTTTGCCATTGAAGAAAGCTAAGTTCCAATTTTTAGGGTCCGAGAGGACCGAGACCACTTTCGCGTTCCCTCTCCCCTCTTTCTGTCTCGTCGAGTAGGAGAATTTTACAAGAGGAGGAGGATTCCTAGCCTCCTGCCCATAGAAGGGAAAGTACGACAGTAAAAGAGACAGACAGAAACGGCTAAAGCTGGGTATGCCAAACATCACATTTTGATTAGGATCAACCCTCCTAAAACAAACTACAGGTCTCCCTTGATATACGATTGGGTTGCGTTCCTGAAAACCCGATCTTGAATAGAAAAATCATATAGCGAACCTTAAAATGTATGGGGTAAATGGGGTTGTGTTCTCGGGCCAACCAAAACCAAAACCCAAACACCTAAAAATCTATAATAATATCGTAAATCAGGGCATCGTATAGTGAGGGAGACCTGCCACATGTATTTGTTGATTTCATTAATTGAGTTTAGGAGTAAAGTCGGTTGGTGGAGGTAACATAATAATATAGGAATAGTTTTTTACACCATACCCGAAAGAGGATTTATGAAGCTCCGATCTTACTCTCAACCATCTTAAAAAATATACCAACACCTAAACTTCGTTAGATGCTGAAATAGCCTCAAGAAATATGCCAGGGACTGGATTGAACCCGGGACCCTTGGGCTATGAGGCGAACACTACCATATGTGACACCAAGAAAAATATCTCACTTGGCATGGTCGGCTCAAGTTATTTCCGCATCTGGGTCTGTTTAGACTAACCTATTTTCACTGACTTTACATATAGGCTAGTATAGTTGGCTCAGCTGCCCTACGAGAGATGTCGACGCCTAGATCTCCAGACACTGCAGGACAGAAGAATCAGGGGTGACATGATCGAGACGTACAAATTGCTACACAAGTTTGAGGACATCCCCTATTCTCACAGATACTCACAGATACTCACAGATACTCCCAGAAGACACCCAGGATAGAGGCTGTTCAGCCTATGAGACCTGGCTCATGACAATTGGTCATACTCATCAGGGCAGGGCTAGGGCGGACTTGGTGAGTAGTTTTATTAATTTTGGCTCTAAAGTCAAATTTTTGTTCTTGGCCACTCCAAAATTTATCTAACTTATTTTCGAACCCCATCACAGTATCCGCACTTATGACATCCTCAGGGAGATCGTTCCAATTGTGCACCACTCGATTACAAAAAAAGTTCTTCCTAATGTTCAGCCTCGTCCTCTTCTTAAACAGCTTCCTACTATGTCCTCTGGTGCGATCATCTCGTTTCTTTCAGATTAATCGGCGCTCTGCAGACCCCGTTTTCTGACCTCTGACCATTTAGGTGAGGTCGGTCCTCATGGTATTAGTGAGCTGGGCCTATAATTAGGCCTTGTAATTGGGATTGGGTGTGAGAGGGATCTGCCTTGTGTGGGACAATCGGCTTTCTGCAGCCTGTGGGGGACACCACAAAGAAACCTGTTCCATAATTCCCCACTATAAAGGCCTATTCATAGGTAGGCTTTAGTAAGCAATTGACCACTTTCGAGTTTCAGGCTATAAGGAAGTTGAAGTCGAAAACATCGATATAAGACAATAATGCAATAATAATGTAGGTTTCTGATGGATAGAGTGGGAGGTTTGACGACCTCCTTTATAACCAAATAAGGAAAACCTCTTATTTGGTAGCAGTCTCGGAGTATCCAACGTAGGGCTTATGATCTCAGCCGCTACCACAGCGGGCCGATTTATCGGTACTCACGCGAAGTAACCAAATAATCTCTAGAGTTGCACCTCAATTCACTACTAGGCACGTTGTATACACTCCGAGACGACTAAGAAGGAAGAGAAAGCAAAGGAGAGAAAGAATTGTTATAGTTACCCATTTAATCTAGCTGCTCTCCTCTAAGCCATGCTCCATGTTCTATGAGCCTGCGCCAGGACCTGCCAAAGTATCGAGGTATCAAGTAATCAGTTTAGATTGGATGGGCAGGGGATCGGCATGAGGGCGGGATACTCTGTCGTTGGATACTCCGAGACTGCTACCAAATAAGAGGTTTTCCTTATTTGGTTATAAGGGAGGTCGTCAAACCTCCCAATTTAGTAGCAGTCTCTACGTTTCCAACGTAGGGCTTGAATCCCAAATTGGAGGCGGACATCCAAGAAACCTTATAAAACCCCAAGCCTTAGCAAAAGTAGATGACCAAGAAAAGACACAAATAAACAAATCAGTTTATAGGAAAAAGAGCGTAACAGTACGGTGCATATTAAGAAAGTACATGTTACAAGCGTATCAGTCTAGGGTCTAAAATGCACAGGCAGGTAAAGGAAGAGGTCATGTCGACCTTGGAATGGCACACCAACATGGGAAAGGTGAAGTCAATTGTAAAGTAGTACAAGAACAAACAGCACGGCACAGCATGTGGATGACCTCCGAAGACACTCTTATGTACAAGACATGGGTATGAGGCATAGGCATACCAATACAAAAACCCATAGACAGTATAGTACAAACGTAATAAACCTTAAGAGTTACACCCGTAACACTAAACAGACAGTACTGCTCAGACAAGTATTGAAAGAGAAAGTCTTTGTACAACCATACAACCCCCCCCCCCCTGTTGTAGGGAAAGGAAGAAAATACAGTACGGGAGGAAGAGACACAGGAGACGGTGGACGTCACCACATGACACTCTGTAGTTACACGACATGGGTAGGAGGCAGAAGCATACCAACACAAAACCCGTAGACAGTTGAGTCAGAAAGTAAAAACTGAAAGAGCGAAATCCTAAAGTGAAGCCAAGCGGAAAGTATTCACAAAAACACAAGGCACGGCATAGCAGGCGGACGCCATCAGACGACACTCTGGAGGTACATGACACGGGTAGGAGGCATAAGTATACCAACACAGAACCCGGATAGAGTGGAGTCAGAACGGAAAAAGTGTAAGAGCGAAAACCGTAAGTGAAGGCAGGTGTTAAGTGTTTACAAAACAAAATGGCACGGTATAGCCGGCTGACGACATCATCCGACATTCGTCATGTACAAGACATGGGTATGCGGCATAAGCATACCAAGGTAAAACCCGTAGACAGTGTAGTCATAATGTAAAAACCGTAAGAGCGACATCCTCCACATACCAAACAGACATGTATTGAAAGAAAGGCTTTGTACAAGCATACAAAAAAGACCTCCCCCCCCCCCCTCTGTCAGGGAAAGGAAGAAAATACAGTATGGGACGAAGACAGCAGGAAGAGAAGCAGGATGGATGACGAAACAGGGAACACGTTGATGGAACGCGACCCAAGGCATCTGAAGCCTGGCCGTGGGCATGGAAAAGTATGTGCACACCGAAGCCCGTCCCGGCACAGTGGCACACACAGAAGCAACAGGGCGTGAATCTGGCATAGCAGAAGTTCCATACGAGTCTACAAAACGAACAGAAGGGGTCAAAGTGACGAACCCGAGGGAAGGGGCCCTGGCAATGGTTTGGAGCCGGACGGAGCCGAAAACAGGTCTTCAGAAAGGTGACACCCCTTGTAAGGGAGCATCAGCCCCGTCAAGGCCTCCAAGAGGACCCCAAGAGCGGGCAGGCGGCCTCGAAAGATGTAGGACCGTACATGCCGGCGAGTGTCCCAAACCAGTGATGAAGGGAACGGAACACAAACGCAACCGAGGGAGCTGTGTGCTCACTACCCAGCGTCACGGAGCCAGTTAGGGAACCCAATCCAAGATGACTGAAGCCCTCCACGGAGACATCAGCCAGCGCCGATGAAGCATATCAGCCAAGCCGAGGTCAAAAGGCAGCAACCACCCAGCCACACAAACATTTACGACACAAATGCCAACAAGTTCCCCAGGGCCCCAATCCGGCCCAAGAGGAAGCCGGAGACAGGGAGGGGAACGGAACACGGACACCAGCGCTTCAGCCGTTTGGCAACACACTTGCGGCGGCAACAGAGTTCACACGTTGGAGCAGCGGTGGGGCAGGACTTTAGTGTTCCAGAGGCCAATCGTCTAACCGACAGGAGAGTCTTGTGAAGGTGCAGGCTCTTTGGAACACTGTTAAGGCTGGTGTGGTAACCGAGACTGCAGGAGCTAGTGCAGGGGGGGGACTCCGGCGAGTGGTGCTGAGGCACGGTTAGCACCACACCAACAACATCCACAGTGATGACTTTGCGGGGCAGTGGTGAGGTGGGACCTGATTGTCCTACAGTACACCCCAACTACCGAAAAGCAACCTGTCTGAGCCGGTACAAATGCATGTGAACGGACAAATGACGGGAACCCAGTACACGTATGTATAGCGGAGCGTACCAAGCACGGGCCGGCCACATGGGCGCGATCAACCAAACCCCGCGCCAGAAAAATCCCAGCCCGTGGAGGACGTAGCACATGAGGAGTGCGACGGGCGGAGGCAATGTGGACACCGACTGTCACCCACTCCAGGCCGAGCCGAAGGCAACAGCGGAGAAGAAGACCAACCGAAAGGCCACCGACAAGCCCGCCAGGGCAAGACAGCGAACCCGCAGGAAGAAGAACGGTACCAACAGGATCAAGGCCCGGACGCAAAAGCGAAGAGCCCTGACCACTCGCCGCGGTGGCGAAGATCCATGTTAGATCGGGAGCCCCACCCCCCTCACACGACGCATCTGTGGCTATCCAGATGGCCGCCGGGGGAGCAGGCCAGGGCACCGCTGCCGCGAGCGAGCCCCGAGCGACCCAGTGTGATAGTCTCATATGTAGCAAGCGCGGTACCGGCCACAGCCAGTAAAGGGGGGGGGCGATACAGGGAAGTGTTAGGGGACCAGAAGAACAAGGTAGTCGAGTCCGAGCTGGCCGAAAGGCACGGTCAGTGCCACCCAAGGTAAAGATCCCAGCCGGGAAAACACCCAGAACACGTTCGTGAACGAGAACGGGCAGAACACGACAAGTGTGGACGTGGACACCCGACCCGGGGGAACAGGAGCACAGTGGAGGTTCCATGGCCCCCAGTGTGAAGGCGGGAGGACCGCCATGTGAAATAGCGATGGTGAACCCCAGGCCCGTGACACGGACGACTACAGCGAGTGTGTCCAGGACACAATGTGTGGAGATGTTATCGCGACGGCACCACCCCCATACATGGACCGGAGTACCTGGGCCACCTCCTGAGACACTGCGTCGATGACGGGGAGGGCGCCCGAGAGGAGGGTGAGACCTCCACCTCCAGGCCAGACCCTACTATACCCCGTCGTGCCCACAACCGGCGTGGCTAGCGCAGGAAGTGGGGGCGGGAGAAGCCAGTGCGGGTGCTTTGCGTCAGGCCCACCACCAAGTCGATGAGACGGCCGGTTGAGGGGAGAGGGTATGGGCCAGGAGGAGCTACGCGTTGTGCGGAGCATAGACTCCCTTAAGTTGTCATGGAGAAAGGAACTACCATGGCCAAACCCCCGTCCACCTGGCCGTCCTGACGAAAACGGAGAGCGGGCCTCACGCTCCGGCTTGTCCCCCTCCCGTCCGAGCAAGGCAGCGGAGGACGAGGGTCCCGGAACTTGCCAGCATAGTCCACCCACAGGACGGAACGGCAAACCGGGTACGAACGGCCACGGGAGGAGCGTATACAACGCCCCCCGCGGCCCGTCCCATAGCCCAAGCCCCAGGGCTCCTTGCCGGTGACGGATCACCACTCGCAAGGTTGGAGGAGGACGACGAGGGCTTCGCCACGACCTCCCATTGTGCGGAACATGTGTCGCTGAGCCCAAGCAAGAAAGCCTCCTGCCAAGCCACCCCCAGGAACGTCAGTCCCGGACTTAAAAGGGCCGGCTGTGGACGTCGGCAGGGGCTGACGAGCAGAGAAACCACCCGAACCAGTCGACGGCAATGGGTGGCGAACGTCCTGGACCGGGCAGGAAAAGCGAATGCAACGTAGGGCTGAAGAACCCAGTGAAGTCTGAGGAGCGGAGCAGCAGGCCAGACACAAAAGTGGAGGCCACGGTGGGGATGGACGGTAAAAGGTCAATGAAGAAAGGAGGGAATCCAATATACACAGGACCAACGCCACGTGAGCGGAGGCCTGGGACCTGTCAGCGAGGCTCTGTGGCGATCTAGGAGCAAGAGGCCAACTGTGGAGCGGATTCGAGGCACAGAAGGAAATTAACAGAGGACACAACAAGGGGGGGAAACCCAGCGAAGCAGCCGGTCCCTGGGTGCATATGAATGCAAAGGGCATAAAGAACCAGAGGAAAAATACACGTGGCTGATTCCTGGTGACAGATACAGGGCACAGGGTACATCCAAGACTATAAAACCCACCTGTGGAGCGAGGTTCTAGAGAAAGAGGAAGAGGCAGATGACATCCTGCCTGTTTGGCGGAAAACGTGTGTAAACACAACGCGGAGTCAAGGCCGAACCCCCCTGGCAGTAAAAAGTCAAGTGTGAGCTACCCGACACCTAAGTGGTACAAATAGGAAGGGGAATCCAAGACACAGGACAATCGCCATGCGAGCAGAGTCCTGGGACTAGGCAACAGGTCCCTGACTCCACCTAGTACACTAGAAGGCCGTCTGTAGGGCGGAAACGAAGCACAGGAGGACACAGAGGATAGGAAATCAGCCAAGTAGCCATATCCAGGACCATATGTACATCTAAACTGAGACAGGGCACCAACACCATCAATAACCGAGAAAAAAGGCGACGTGGCCGATTCCCAGATACAGATAAACAGGGTACATCAAAAAGTAGAAAATTTGCTTGTATAGCGGAATTCTATAAAAGATGAAGAGCCAGAGGACACCAGGAGATCCTCGCCTGTGAGGCGATCTAGGCCCGTCGGCCTTCCTCCGAAGCAGGGTGCGTCCAGGAGGTGAAGGGCGGAGAGACAAACTTCACATCGGCGGGGGTCGTAGACATCCTTGGCGTAGCAGGCCGTGCGGAGGCAGCACCCACGACCGAAAGCATGTCAGGCGGAAGCAGGGAGGAGCCGTCAGTACGGCACCGAAAAATGGGGGGGAGCGTCACACACCAGTGGTGGTGAGACAGGGGAAAAGTATGAGGCAGTAGAGCCAAAATAGCAGTTGAAGCCCAAGTAAGACAATATCCAGGAAGATGCCAAGTAGTAAGGAAAGCCAATTAAAAGACACCCACACAGTAGACCACAACCACCAGGGCTGGGACAAGCCCATTTGGCAAGATCCAACCCTGGTAAACAGGTCCAAATCCTTTGGGGAAAAAAGACCCCACCCAAAAGACCTGAGAACCCTCCGGGAGAGCGGAGGGAGGAGGGGGCGAAGCGGTGAAGGTCTCGCCGGCAGGAGAGTGGGCACCAGCAGGAAGGAAAAAAGTCAAGTGTGAGCAACCCAACAGAACCCTATTAGAGGAAATAGCGAAGGGGAGGGAATCCAATACACACAGGACAATCGCCACTTTGGGTCGAGTCCTAGGACTTTTCAGGAGGTCCTGGGGGCCACCTAGTATACTAGGAGGCACCTGTAGGGCGGAAACTAGGTACCGAAGGAGGACACAAGGAAGAGGAAACAGCCAAGCAGCCGTCGTCCAAGGAGTCCTGTCCAGGTACAATGAAAAAGGTGGCAGAACAGGGCGCTGAAAACCAAGGCAAGCGAAAAAGCTATGTGGCCTAAGCCTTGACAAGGTATAGGGCATGACATGTCGACCGAGAGCAGGGAGGAGCCAGCATCACAGCACTGAAAAATGGGGGAAGCATTACCCACCAGTGTAGGTGAGACAGGCAATATGAGGCAGTATAGCCAAATCAGCATGTAATACCCAGGAAGACAATATCCAGTAAGAAGCTAAGTAGCAAGTATATCAGGAAAGTCAAATAAAAACCACCCACACCGGACACCCTCAACACCAGGGCTGGGACAAGCCCCTTAGCGAGGCCCATCCCTGGGAACAGGTCCAAACCAAAGTTTGGGGAAATGTGTCCCATCCGAAATACCTGAGAACCCTCTGTGAGAGCGGAGCGAGGAGGTGGCAAAGTGGCGGCGGCGGAGGGACAGCCGGCAGTAGAGCGGACACCAGCTGGAAGGAAAAGGTCAAGTGTGAGCAACCCAACCCTATAAGTTTAAATAGGGGCGGGGAGGGAATCCAAAACACACAGGACATCGCCACTTTGGGTCAAGTCCTAGGACTTTTCAGGTGGTCCTTGGGTCCACCCAGTATACAAGGAGGCCGCCTGTAGGGCGGGAACCAGGTACAGAAGGAGGACACAAGGAACAGGACAGAAGGGATAGGAAAAACAGCCAATCAGCCATTGTCCAAGAAGCCCTGTCCAGGTACATGAAATAGGGGGCAGAACAGGGCGCATAAACCAAGTCAAGTGAAAAAGCTATGTGGCCTAGGCCTTGACAAGGCACAGGGCACATCAAAAAGATAAAGGCGCTTGTAGGGCGGATTTAAAAAGATGAAGGAGCTGAGGACACCAGAAGACCCTTGCCTATGTGCGAAAAAACGTGAGTAAACACGAAATCGAGTCAACTTGTCCAAGCATATTCTCCCTGTGAGCGGGGCCCCTATCGCGTACAGTTTCCAGACATCCCCCCCTTTATTCTGATCAAGTAACCACAAGCAGGGGAAGAACAGAAACATGTAAATGTAAGAAAAACAAGAATTTAACCGAGAGCTACGAGACCGAGACCTCCCAGTCAGTTGAGACAAAAGGAAGTCAGAAGGAAAGGACCTGTGTGGATCATTCCAACGGCGCGCAGCTCAAGGCAAAAAAACGATTAGCTTAAACACACAATATAATGAGAATTGTAACAAGAGCGTAGAAGACCAACCAGCAAGTCAGTAGAGACAAGAGGAAAACAGAAGGACAGGACTATGTGGCCCACTCCGACGGTGGTCATATCAGCTCAAGGTAAAAAACACAGGCCTAGCCTAGTTACACAATTCACATAAAAGAGAAAACACTAGGGCAGCGTCAATTCCTGAGTGAAAAAACCTAGTAACAAAGCTAAACACTGCCCGAGAAGCCCCACAATTACGTTAAATTAATAAAATAAAAGGAGGATAGCCTAGGGTTTGACCGACAGTTTCACCAGAACCACGTATCCACGAGCCAAATAGGCCCGGGGAAACGAAAAGGAACTGACAAAAGCGTAAACAGGCGAACGAAATACAAGACCACCAACTATGGACAGGTTTAATAAACAAGTCAGAAGGGCTAAAGGTCAGTAGAGACCAAAGCAGCATGTTTGTGAGAGAATAAAGGCTGTGTGGCCTATGCTCGCACAAAAGCAGAATCCAGAGAAACCTCATGCACAAGTCTTGTAAAACATCGACACGTAGTCATATGAAAAAACAATAAAACAAAAAGTCACAAAGGGAAAGAAACAATGCATTCCGCGGGAAGCACATCCCCCCCCCAAGGTACGTTAAGGGTAGTTAAAGTAAACATGAACCCGAAAAGCGAGGGTAGAATAGACACACAACGACCGCTAGGCGGCGTTGAGGACCAACCACCCCGAAGAAAACAAATAAATAAACATGTCTCCAGCACTACGCGCACACCCATAAACACGCCATAAAGCCGTAGGAAAGTGCTGCCTACATCACTGAACATCCCTCTAAAACCTCAACAGCCTGAAAAGGCTCACACTCACTAATAGTTGAAGCGAAGGGGATGCAAAGCAGGCACTCGCGAAGCACAGACAAAAAAGGCGTGTGACATCGACGGTGGGCGCGAAGTGACTGATACTTTGGTAGGTCCTGGCGCAGGCTCATAGAACATGGAGCATGGCTTAGAGGAGAGCAGCTAGATTAAATGGGTAACTATAACAATTCTTTCTCTCCTTCGCTTTCTCTTCCTTCTTAGTCGTCTCGGAGTGTGTACAACGTGCCTAGTAGTGAATTGAGGTGCAACTCTAGAGATTATTTGGTTACTTCGCGTGAGTACCGATAAATCGGCCCGCTGTGGTAGCGGCTGAGATCATAAGCCCTACGTTGGAAACGTAGAGACTGCTACTAAATAGTATGGTTAATTTAATTTAATGGGTTTATTAATGCACTACAACCACATTTTCGCTGGTAATTCTGCTAAATATCGATGTCTAAAACTCCCACTTCCATATAGCCTGAAACTCTTAAGTGGTCAATTAATTTTGTATCTATTCATACTGGGAAATTATGTATGTGTTTTGCGAAATGTGACCACTTACGAGTTTCAGGCTATAAGAAAGTTGGAGGTGTTGTTGTTGTTGTTGTTCCCCAAGCTGCTTGGCCGAACAGCCCCAAGTCCCCGAGCAAGGCCATAACCGAGCGCCCCCACAGAACCCTCCCTGCCGACCACAATAAAGCCTGGGTGACCGAAGTCACTCCATGGCGGGGAGCTGAGGAGGGTGCGGAAACGCCCGGGAAACCAAAGCCCCACCCAGGGCCCTGTGCCCCTCAGCAATTATGAAGAGAAAGTTGAGGGGCAAAGGAAAAATGTGACGCTTTGGCTTTCAATCTTGATAGATTGGGAGGTCAATCCACGGAAGAGACGCCGTCACTGGAGATCTAGATAATATATAAGTAAAAGGAACAGTCAGAGTAAGCTATGGGTATGGCAGAGATCGCTTATGAGTTCTCACTCTGATAGACCAGCCCATCACCACATGACTAGAACCCAATCCTCTCAGCATCAGCTAGGAAAGGCCCTAGAAAGCCGCCTTTGGCAGGGGGATAGCTCCCCTATTTCAACCCCTTTCCGGGTTGGGCACCCGCTTGGAGGTGTAGACATCGATAGTAATTCAAAATGCAATAATTATGTAGGTTTCTGATGGCTAAAGAGTTTGTTGAATTGTTTTTTATATATTGAAAAAGACTGCAATCGTATTTTAGCAGGAAAAGCTGGTGAATATCGGTAACTACAGCTCCAAGTTCCTTATAGTAGAGTCACACATTTATATTAGATTACGATGATACGTTTTCTGTGAATTGGCGTATAGCAACGCCATTAGTTATCGTCAATTAGGTTATTGTATTAATTAGCACGCTTTTACGGTTCAAGATAATGCTAAAGTATATATATTTGATATTTTTCATACAAAATACCAGTAATACAGTATATAAACCTATGAAACTAATGAAAACTGAATTTGCGTTAAGAATCGGTTTACAAATAATACAAAGCGACCATCCATCTTTGTTAAATGTCGCAGGCGAATCCAAATAACTCCTGGAAAAAGGCACCTTTACAGAATTGAAATCAGGTAAATATAATGTTCAGAGGTTTCTATGTATATAGAGGTTTCTATGTATATAGATCTTTCTTTTCAGAGAGTAGGAGTGCCAGATTTTCCATATATTTCCTATTCCGGCGGATTCGAGCAGTGGCGTCACCTCGATTTGGGTAAGATTGTTTCGGTAAAAATTGAAGCATTTTTAGTAGGCTATATATTTCTTATTTTGTCCGTTTTTTCTGCGATATATAGAGTTTTGTCATACCAAGGACCCGTGGAAATTAGTATTTATCCATGAGGTCTATCCAACAATCAATACCCCCACTAGCCTAGTACTGTAGGCCATGTGGGGAGCCTGGGAGGGCTAGCCTATAAAGTTCAGGGAAAATGTGGGGTTAAAATTAAGGATAACATTCAAGACCTCTTTCGCCGCCTTATTAGAAATAATTTATTAGGGAAAATAGGGACCAATAGACTCGCCATATTTTTCTCATTATCCTATAGGCCTAGGAGTAGGCTAGTCCGCATGGAGGAATTTCGTTATCGACACTTGAAAAAACCCGATTAGGCCTAGGCCTACACCGAAAAAATAACAAAAATAATGTCCCGAACGTAAACAAAGCATTGCACCCAATGAATCCTTCGACCTGGGTCCTCTTCGTCTTGTTTTGAAAGATGCGGTGAGTGCGATTCACCCAATAAATGGCTTGAACGTTACTCACAAAAACGATATTATATTATATTAGGCCTATATTAGGGTTAGGTTAGGTTAGGTTAGGTTAATCTAATCTAATCTAATCTAATCTAATATAATATAATATTTGTACATTTTGGAAGCATGCATGGCCTCCCCACAATTTTCCTTACCTACTGTAAAAGCGCGATTCACCCAATAAATGGCGCCATTTGACGGAGTATCTTCAGATTAATGAATAATGGGTAGCCTAAGTTAATGCAAATCCTCCACTCAAACCATGATAAACAACAATTAAACACTATATTCCCTGGAAAAAATATAAAGAAACTTGGTAAATAAGGCGGCTCTAGCGGTCTTGAATGTTACCAAAGTAAGAAATTGCGATGAAAAACTTAATAAAATAGGCCTAAGGAAAACTGCCCTCTAGGTTATAGGGATTTTCTATGAAAAAGCGATGTCCAAAAGTAGGCCTAGCGTTACGCGTAGCCTAGACAAAATTATGGTAAAAATTGAAGAGACACACTTAGCCTAGACAAAATTATGGTAAAAATTGAAGAGACACACCCCCCCCCTTGCCCTTGGACAGCCTTTAGTATAACTCCATTTATTGGTCACCAATTATTTTGACATATTTGAAGACAGATATGGAATCTATATGCTCTAAGCATCATATTAAAATTAGTTTCAACCCTCGGCAAAACCTATTAAAAAAACCGGTAACAACATGTCTACCTACCGTAAAACGGTTGTCAATGCTCTCTTATAGACGGCGCGGCTTTCAGCGACGCCATTTTTTCGTGAACTGGAGAGCTCTACCCTTCAACTTTTGTAATACTATCACGCCATCTGCCAATCCTCATTGGAAATACTGAGTTTCATTTCCTAACTCCTGCGCAATACGTCACGAAACACTTCTGGATTCTTATTGGGGTTTTTTTCTGACCACGTCATTAAACTCATAGATTCCGTCACGCATACAACCAGCAACCTATCAGGTGAGTTTATTGACCTTGATTACGTCATTGCACTGAACCAATCACAGATACACACCTTCATTTAAGTCTCTCCTCACTTTAGTCATGGACGCCGCTTGTAATGGTTGTTCACCCCTCCCACATTCAGTGATTATTGACACTACAAGGAACAATAGTGCAGCCCTTAAGGTTTTTACTGACCATGGTTGTTTGCCTACCTCTGTTTCCTGCAAACTCTGCTCAAACGAATGTTACTATTATGAACCGGCAGACCAGTGGCGATGCGGTCATTATTGGTTTTTAAATAAAACCACTACTCGTCGTAACTCCTCGTCGAAAACGTGGACGCATCTCTTCCCCACCTACTCCCTCCACATCTCAATAAGGTATGCAATTAGGCTTTCATACTTTCGCGGGTTTAAAAACGGCGAAAACAAAATTATTTAAGCAAAACTTGGCTCGTGTTTTAAGGTATTTCCGTAATTGTTTAATCGAAGTCCTCTTTTTTCTAGTTATTAAAAACGTATTCTATGGTGTATTATATGATATATAGAAGCAATAGAACTGTTCAAATGACCTGGGAAGTGTATATTAAACCAAATACAAAACTTTGAATAATGAGGTAAGAGATACGAGTTTTTTATCACTTTTCATCCCAAGACCAACGGGGGTCTGGGGGCAGCAGCCCCCAGGATGCCCAGGTTAGGTTAGGTTAGGTTAGGTTAGGTTAATGACCAGCTATGTAAATACAGTAGTGAACATTTGGTTTAGTCTGTGCTCAAAAATCCATTTTCTTTAGCAGGCCATACACTAAACAATTACCCCCTTTTCACAGACAAATACACAAACAATCTGTCAAAGATGCAAATAGCGGGGGTGTGGGGGCGGCAGCCCCCACCCATAATACTAGGATAGGTTAGGTAAGGTTGTTAGGTTAGGCTAATGTCCTTTCAAAGGGGTATAGGCTTGTAAACACTATGATAGCTTAACATGAGCCAAAAATCGAAATTAGGTTAGTGTAATTTGTTTACTCTTAAAACTCGCAAAATCAGAGCCAACTTTTCCCAAAACTTGGCTCGGGTTTTCCAAAATTCGGGTTTTATGGCTTTGCAATTTCGGGAAACCTGAGCCAAATTTCTAAATGAGGTTACTGTCATTTGTTTGTCTACAAACTCGCAAAATCCGAGCCAGCTTTGGCCAAAAGCTGGCTCGGGTTTTCCAAAATTCGGGTTATATGGGTTTGCAATTTCGGGAAACCTGAGCCAAATTTCTAAATGAGGTTACTGTCATTTTGTTGTCTAAAAACTCGCAAAATCCGAGCCAGCTTTGGCCAAAACTTGGCTCGGGTTTTCGAAATATTGGGTTTTAGGCCTTTGTAATACCTTCAAACCCGAGCCAAGTTTTGCTTGAATACGTTTGTATCGCCGTTTTACGCATTTAACCCCTCATTTTCCCTGTACTTCATAGCCCTCCCCACTATCGGGCGGCGTGTCTTAAGATCGTTGTATAATGGGGAAAACGGTTTCGCCGAGGGTTCTAATTATTTCTAAACACTATATATTGATGAAAACTAACAGGGAAAAATAAAAAAATCCATGGGAAAATTGGTGACCAATAAATGGAGTTTTTCCCAGCCTTTTACTAGTTAATTTTAATGTTTTGTTTGTTTTTCTTTGATATACCCTAGCCAACAGTGTTGTTTATTAACGAGGACCTTCGCATTTTAGTATTTTCAACATTAGCCTAACCTAATCTAACTTAACCTAACCTAACCGAAATCTAACCGACGGTCTAAACCCAGCTCACGTTCCCTGTTTATGGGTGCACAACGGTCTAAACCCAGCTCACGTTCCCTGTTTATGGGTGCACGACGGTCTAAACCCAGCTCACGTTCCCTGTTTATCGGTGAACAATCCAACAGTTTCTCGTATTTCACTTATAGGCCTAGTGAATTTGCGACGGTAATTAGCCTACGGTACATTTTTTTTTTTTTTTTTTTTTTTTTTGGAAGAGACAATGAACGGAGGAAGGAAAAACACAGATAAAACAAAAAGGTCCATGTGCCTAAAGGCATCCTCCATTCATAAAATGTTTGTAACAACTGGATTTAAACTTTTGTAGATTGTAGACATGTAGCCTACACCAACATAGTATCGTCCATGAAACTTCTAGAACACTGATAATTATCGATGGGGCTCGTATCCGGGTTGTCTTCAAAATTACCTTTTATAGGGAGAATTTCTTGAAAAATAGGCCTAGTGTAAAAAATATAGGCCTAACTATATATCCTCTATGGGGAGAATTTGGCAAGAATGTTAAGTGCGGGCGTACCGCCAGCCTTGTTTACACTACGCGTAGTGGCGTCGGACCTTTCCCATCATCATGTTCCCGTCTATTTTGACTGCCTTTGGATATAAAAATACATTAGCCTAACCAAACAACCTAACCTAGTATTCATGTAGTAATGACAGGGGGCAAATAGCAGAAAATATAGCGTCGAAATAGACGGGAACGTAACTGCGAGCGCACAACATGACGACCGTACGCCCGATCACTACATCCATCCCGAGAATTTATTTAAAAGTATCGTTTGGTGTGGAAAATTAACTGGAAAAATTAAATAAGATGGTCACTAATTTTCCCATGGATTTGTTTTAGTTTTCATCAATAATATAGTGTTTGTAAATAATTACAACCCTCGGCGAAACCGTTTTCCCCATTATACAACGATGTACGCCGCCCGATAGTGGGGAGGGCTATGAAGTACAGGGAAAATGAGGGGTTAAATGCTTAAAACGGCGATAAAAACATATTTTAGAAAAACTTGGCTTGGGTTTTAAGGTATTTCAAATGCCCAAAACCCAATACAGGTATTTCGAAAACCCGAGCCAAGTTTTGGCCAAAGGTGGCTCGGATTTTGCGAGTTTGTAGACAAAAAAATTACAGTAACCTCATTTAGAAATTTGGCTCAGGTTTCCCGAAATTGCAAAGCCATAAAACCCGAATTTTGGAAAACCCGAGCCAAGTTTTGGCAAAACTTTTGGATTTTGCGAGTTTTAAGAGTAAACAAATTAAAGTATCCTAATTTAGAATTTTGGCTCATGTTTCCCTAAATTGCAAACCCCAAAAAGCATAATTTTGGAAAACCCGAGCCAATTTTTGGCAAAACTTGGATCAGATTTTGAGAATCGAAAGGCCGCCCATTTAGTATTCGGGCGTATCTGTAAATACTACCGCAACTACGAATCTTGTTTCTGAGACCTACTATATTAACCTAACCTAACCTAGACCCAGTACGTGGGATACTAAACTAGCCCTTGCATGCCAGCAACAGCAGATTCATAGTACCCAGTACGTGGGATACTAAACTAGCCCTTGCATGCCAGCAACAGCGGATTCATAGTACAGTCAGGACCCCCAATTCGCGAGAATAGGGGTGACAGGAGGCATCGCGTATTGTGAATTCGGGTATTGTGGAACTAACTTTAAATGGGAATAATTAGATTGGGTGACATCTCTCAATTATGGCCTATTTTCGAAATTTTTGGCCCTATTTTCGAAATTTTTGGCTCTACAGTACAGTCTATATCTTATATATAAGAAGAACAATGAATAAAAATATGAAACCTTACCTTAAAATTAGTAGTAGATAGGCTTGGACTAGGACTAGGACCGTAGGACTTCACGATTTTCTCCAACTTCTCCCTCCCTGACCAAATCGTACGAACAGTTTACTCTGACAAGCCTATTGCACAGTTTCCTTCTCCTCTTTTCTTGTGAAACAACAATTCCACCTTCATTTTGTGTGTTATCTTCTTATATTGGCGTGGCATGGCGAAAAAAGTGGCAGGCACTACAAACGTTTGGTCACTCCGCACGGCTATGAGCGCTTGAGCGGGACTGTGGGAGGGAGGGTAAGCGGGAGGGAAGGCAGGCGTAAGCCTGTCTTCTTCTTTTTTCAGAGCTACTCCTGGGCCTCGCGAAACGTAGACGTGCTCGCGTATCAAGCGGGAATAGCGGATTTGGCCCCTTCTTAACTCTCGATTCGTGTATTGTGGTACCACCTCGCGTAATTAATGCTTAATTAATTAATGTTATTTTCGAGGGGTAACTCGTGTATTAGGGTTTTCGCGCATTGTGGAATCGTGTATTGGGGGTCCTGACTGTACTCAGTACGTGGGATACTAAACTAGCCCTTGCATGCCAGCAACAGCGGATTCATAGTAAGGTACTCAGTACGTGGAATACTAAACTAGCCCTTGCATGCCAGCTACAGAGGATTCATAGTACTCAGTACGTGGTATGTATTACCCATTAAGTTCCGGAAGTTTAAGCCTATGCAAAAAATGTTTACCTCTTACACGTCACATCAGTAGGCAAGCACCCATGTTCTGTAAATACTTTCAGGGCAGCAGTATTATTTCTTGTAGTTTCTACAATAACACAGTGTGGCAGAGGCTGGACCGGCAAGAATGTAGTTACCGGGTGTACCGCCCGTCTTGTTTACACTACGCGGTCGCTCACCATCGTGTTCCCGTCTATTTTGACTACCGTACCTTTGGATACAAAAATACATTACCCTAACCAAACAACCTAACCTAACCTAACCTAGTATTATAGATTTATAAGTATTTATTTTATTATAAGTATTTATAGATGATTTATGTTGTATGTCGGTAATGGTACACCCGGTAACTACATCCTTCCCGCTGGACCTTTACAGTGTACAGTCGACCCTTGATTTAACGGACTAATAGGGGGGAGACGGTGTCCGTAGCTGGAAAAAGTCCGTAGCTGGAAAATTGCCTTCGGACTTCGCCGATTTAGCCCTAATATGCCTCGAATATTAAGATTTTTAACTTTCCGGGAGTTTTTATGTCTCTCCTTACATATTGCACATAAAAAAAAAAAATTAATCAAAATGTTCTTTCATTACTGAGATAAACAAATAAAAAACATAGAAATACAGGGGTTTGCCGGGAAACTGGTGCGCCGCGCCAGCCAATTACCGGACAATTTTTCGAGCAACGGACTTTGTCCGTTGCTGGGTCCGTTGTCCGGCTACGGACAGAGTCCGTTAAATTTGAAATCCGTTAAATCCGAAATCCGTTGTATCGGGGTCCGTTAAATCGAGGGTCGATTGTACCACCATGACTCGACTGGCGATTATCAGGTAAATCAAGGTGGGTATCTGTGATTGGCCGATTGCAATGACGTAATCAACATATTCCACCAGAGTGATTGGCTCCCGAGGGTATTCGTGACCAGAGCTTATGCTATATGCGTTATAATGACGTCTTCACAAAAAAACCAATAGGAACCCAGTAGTGTTTCGTGACGTGATGCGCAAAGGTGTGGAAATGAACACCTGTAGTTTCGACAGAGATAGGCAGGTGGAGTTAGTGTTGACTAAAAAGCTGGTGGACAGACCTCGGGAGAGTAGGTGAAAATGGCGTGTGTACGAATCGGTGCCGTCTATAGGAAGGTATTGACAACCATGTTACGAAAAATTTCCATTTTAGTACCATATATTTTTATTAGGTTTGGCCGAGGCTTAAAACACATTTTCATATGATGTTTAGAGCATACAAAATCCATATTTGTTTTCAAATATTGAGAAATAATTGGTGACTAACTTATTTAGTTAGACTAATTAACTTGTATGGGGAGAATTTTGGAAAAATTACTGTAAAAATTGAACAGGTGGAAATTAGGCTAGGCCTATCCAACAATCTAAAAATGGGAGGGCTAGGCTATGAAGATCAAGGAAAATGTGAGGTTAAAGTAAAGAATTTACGATGAAAAACAATAAAATTAGGAAACTGCCCTCTATAGGGAGATTATGAAAAAGCATTGTTAAAAAATTACCATTTATAGGGAGAATTTCAAAAAATGCATAATTATCCTCTATGGGGAGGTATATTTAAAACTTGTTTGGTGTATAAAATGAACTTTTGTGGGGAGAATTTTGGAAAAAATTAGGCCTACTGTAAAAATTGAATTATTTTTAGGGAGTGTTTTGGAAAACAGGTATGGTACGGCTAATCAGGATTGCCGTGGGATCCATGATGGGGTGAAGGGGGCTCTGCCCCCTTCACCCCCCCCCCCCATGATGCATATAAATCATCATATATGTTGCCAGTAATCAGTATAGTAGGGGGCCTAGAGGTACAGTTTTGAAAGGGTTTCATATTTCACTTACAGTGGAGCACTGAATTTGGCGCCGTCTAAGTTGGCGAAATTAAACATTACGCCATACCCCAAATATTTCAAAATTCCACGTTCGCGCTAAAATATTCAATCTTGGCGCAAAAATCACAGTCGAAACCCAAAAAAGAGAGGAAAAAAATGAAAGACTCGACATCAAACTAGAAAACGCAAAAAATAGTGAACTGAACTGCAGGAATCTGTCATTGTCAAGGTGTTTGGTGCTTGGAGGCGAAATTTGAGTGAATCCGATATCCAGATTTCGAGCGTGACTCGGCTGCTTGCCGCCTTATTATAAATCATTTATTAAAGGTGGGGGCTCATGGGTTGAGGTAAACATGGAATGATCATCGCCAAGCTGTACATAATTATCTTGCAAAATGCAATGGCACTGAAATAATTATTAACAATGGTATAAAGGATTTTGTGGATCGTCACAAGAGTGTAAGTCCACCATCCAGTCTAGGCTAAGGATACTGGTGTGACGTCACAGGCCCGGTATAGACGATCCGCAAAATCCTTTATACCATTGTTAATAATTATTTCAGTGACATTGCATTTTACAAGATAATTATATGCAGGTTGGCGACTATTTTCCATGTTTACCTCAACCCATGAGCCCCCACCTTTAATAAATGATTTATAATAAGGCGGAAAGCAGCCGAGCCTATTCTGAATAATTATCCGACTATCACCCTGGTAATAACCTTTTAACTGTGTTGGTGGTGTAATGATTTAGGTGCTTATGTTCTGGGTCTGGTGTCCTGAGTTGGAATCCCGGGAGGACCATATGCTTTCATTAGTTTATTCAAGTACGGTGGTGCTAATAAGTCATGTCTCAGCTGTCATTACGTTTGGCTTGCTCTGTGCTGTAATAATGTCTGTCAGATGTTGAATAGGGTGGGTAAGTGTAGGAACATGTTTGAATATTTCACTCGATATGAAGAAATTAAGCTTATATATTGCTGATACCAATTATTGATCGAAACATACTGTACTTGGTGCCGAGACATCACTTATTAGCACGACTGTACATTGGTGTTTATAGTTGATGATTAATGTTAAGAACGGGGTGTTACTTATATAATAAACATGATAAACATTACAGGTGTGACAACAGAAGTCTTCAAGAGGGAACTGGACAAGTTTCTGGCTACCATCCCGAACCAAGCAGGAGCTCCGAGACTACCGGTACCTCATCACGCCCAGCAGCCTCCAACTCCATCATGTCCCAGTTGGAGTACAGTACAGTGAACCCTCACTCTTTTGGACTAATTGGGGGAGACCCCTGTCCGAAAGTGTCAAAAGTCCGAAAGGGCCGAGTCCGAACTCACACTTCAGCCTTTCAGACAAATCCGAATGGCTGAAATAATGTCCGAAGTTTATAAGTCCGAAACTCGGCTCTTCGGTCCGAATGCGAAATAATTTTTCTCAGCCTTTCAGACAAATCCGAAAGGCTGAAATAATGTCCGAAGTTTATAAGTCCGAATATACATTCACCTAACCAGACAAGTCCGAAACTCGGCTCTTTGGCCCGAATGCGATTTAATTTTTCTCAGCCTTTCGGACAAATCCGAAAGGCTGAAGCATGAGTCCGAAGTTAAATGTAGTCCGAAAAGGACGGAGGTATTTTCTCAGCCTTTCGGACAAATCAGAAAGGCTGAACCATGAGTTCGAATTGAAATGCTTGTCCGAAAGCCTTGGAATTCCGAAAGAGCGAGGGTTTACTGTATAATTATACAACACAGTGAAGGGTTGCGGCGATGCTGTGGCCTTGCCTCGGGGATCAACGAGGGACCAACACTCCCTTGAGGCAAAAGCGCTTCAAGGTAAGTCATGGAGGTGAGGGAGGAGGGCACAGGGCAGAGTTCCCTTCCACCCATTATGTCTATCTATCTATCTATATAATTATACTCATGCCCAATCCCCACTCTCCCTTTGTTTTTTTGTGTTTGTTTTTTCCTTTGTTTTGTGTGTGTGTGTGGGGGGGGGGGAGGCATTCTGTATCCCATGGTAACCATAATTTGATCCCCATTAGTGGTGGGTGTTAACTGTTAAGATTGCTGGATAATGGGTAAAAACTATAATGCGGCTGTCCTTTGTAAATAGAACCCGCATATACTGTATCGCGGGGCCTAAATTTTAATTGAACCGCCAGTATTGGGAACTTAGTTAGATGCGCGAAGTAGCCTACTATAACTCGAGCGCGATGTCAACAAACGATCTACGCTACTAACTTACTCCCGCTAACGCAACTTTTCCACCGACTTATATTTATATTTTGTCTAATATTATTAATATTAAAATGTCCCCATTGTTTTTTTAGTGTTTCTTACACCAGAAAAGGGTGTAGCTTGGTGTTGGATGTGTGAAAACCGAAAACAAATCTGTATTAAATCCTTGGTGGTAGCCTACCTGTCAAATGCGTAGTAAAATCTCATAGTAAAATCTCACCTAATCCATAATCAATAATCACTAATAAATTGTTGAACGAATATAAACAGACCGTAGTTGCGGTCAGCAGTGCGGCGCCGCGGCATTCGGACGAAGCTCGGAATTACCGCCTAACTCTTTCTTATTTCTCACCTCACACAATAACTACACAATTTAGAGTGTTCTAGTCTTCACCCATCGCAAAACAACGCCCATATCTGCCTCTGATATGTATAAAAACTTGGTTAGGCCATTTATTTGCAGAGATATGAGTATCGGTAAATGCCGATTATCGGAAATAAACACCGAATCCTAGGCTTTCGTCCGGCATACTGACCTAATTAATTACATCATCAAAACTGAACCACTTGGTCTAGAGACTTCTAGTTATCACCAAACACAAGACAACAACGACAACTTCCGCTGAATATTTATATTTATAACCTCGGTTAGGCCATTTTTTGGCGTACTGTATTTATAAGCGTGGCAAAATCTCGAGAATTCAATATTTTACCCGGTACCAGAACACCCGCGAAAATACAAAAGTCGCGAGGGGCCGGATCCTGGGGGGTTGTGTCCTTTTATTTCAACATTTTATTTTATTAAGCGTTATTTCCATATAAAAGCTAGAATAGAATTTAAGTTGTGTCTGGTAACTTTGAAGGTCCTCAAATTTGGTGAGCCCGGGTATCTTGCAGAGCTGCTCAGGCGTCCACTGGCACGCCATGGTGTAGTCGTGCCTTTATATTGTCTTAGTCCAAGTTTTGGTTTGTTTAGTTTGCAAGTTTTGAATTTTAATTACCTATTATTCATGCAGAGTTTAGTCAAATTTACCAGAACGTCCCGGACTTCCCAAACTTGACTAATTCCTTTAACGTGACGATAGTGCGTTGTTATATGTGCGATTAGTTTGCTTGGGAAACAGATTAACTTGCTCATGTAGTAATGTACACCCTATGTGGTGGATTGTGTTCTTTTATTTAATCATTTTCATTTTAGTAAGCGTTGTTTCCACATAGCGATTTTGATAATTTAATTTGACTTTATATTGTCCTTGTCCCAATTTTGGTTTGTTTAGTTTGCAAGTTTTACATTTTAAATTATAAGTTTGTGTTTTTCAAAGTTTAATTTCCAATAATATTTAAATGCATTTTTCCATATACCTACCAGTATAGATTTTGTTTAGTGTGTTATCATTTCGATAATTTTCAATTTTAATGAGTTTGTTATATTAATTTGAACAGTAACTTTTGAGTTTGTTTTCAAGTTTTATATTTTAATTACCTTGTGATGATGTTTTTTTTAGCACTATGCTGGGTTCACACATTCACGTATATAGCTCCCGTCAGGCGTAATCGCCAATTTTGTGTTCTTACGGGAGTAGTCCGGCCGTGAACGCCCGTATAACCACGACTATTGCACTTCCCGACAGACGTACCGTGACGGGGCCAGTGTTACGTCAGTCGTAATGTAGTCGTATTGAACTACGTACGTGTTTGCAACTTGCGTAAGCATGTCCCCGTTCGTCCGCATGGGCTGCCCGATTTGCGGGAACACAGGCCACGCCCATACAAGACCTGCGTAGCTGAGGCCGTACGTCTTGGGATTGTTTAGGACTTACCTGGACCGGTTCCGGACAATCGTAGGCACACCCCGTCTGTCCAAACACAGACAAAGACAGTCTTTGTCAACCACGTAGGTATGGGTTGGAATCTGGGAACTACAAAAGGGCATGTTTCTGGCTAACAAATTTTTTTAACATCGTCACATTCATAGATATACATGGCACAGAGGTGAAGGTGAGCAGGAACAGAAATCTCTAATTGACTACGCCATAATGGACTCCGGACTAAAAGGAAGAATTTTAGATTCAAAAGCTGTAAGAGGTATGCTGACGGGATCAGACCACTATACAGTGCTGACAAAAGTGAGGATAAGGAAAGAGTGGAAATATGAGAGGAAAGAGAGAAAACTGACAGTAGAGAGAATAAATGTGAGAAAATTAAATGAAGAATGTAATGCAACAAAATACAAGGACATCCTGAAAGAGACTATAAAGGACATGGATGTTATGATAGATCTGGGAAATACTGTAGACGAAGTATGGAAAGGTACAAGAGACTCCATGATTAAAGCAGCTGAGAAAGTATGTGGGAAGAAAACCTTTAAAATGTGGAAGAAGATAGGTAACGCATGGTTTAGTAAAGAGATAGAAGAAATAGTGAAAAAGAAGAAAGAGTTCAGAAAGAGTATGCTGCAAAAGAATATACCTAGAGAAACTAGAGATGTGAGGAAAGAAGAATATAAAAATTTGAAACAAAGAGTGAAGAGGGCGATACAAGACGCTAAAAGGAAGACAGATGAGGCATATGGGAGAAAGATTAGTGAACAGTTTCTGAATGACAGGAAAGCATACTACAGAGCTGTGAAAGAAGCCAGAGGGAAGAAGACAGAGTGTCTCAGGTGGTAGGATGAGGGACATGAATGGGGAAGTGGTAGAGGGTGATGGTGTGGTGAAAGTATGGAAAGATAATTTTAGTAGCTTAGCTGTAAAGAGTAGGGGGAAGGCAAAGATCTCATCCATAGGAATGGAGAGAGGTAGAATAAACAGGGTAGTTGAAAGCCAGATAAGCAGAGAAGAAGTAAAAGAAGCAATCAATAGACTTAAAATGGGCAAAGCTGCTGGAGTAGATAACATCCCAGGTGAAATGCTGAGATATGGAGGAGAAGAAGCTGTTGACATAATGCATAGGTTATGTAAATTAGCATAGGAAAAGGAAAGTGTACCAGAGGACTGGAGGAAAGCAGTGATAGTACCCTTGTACAAAGGGAAGGGTAGTAAAGAAGAGTGTAAGAATTATAGGGGAATTAGCTTGCTTAGCATACCTGGAAAGGTACACGCAAGAGTAGTAACACAGAGGCTACAGAAGATAACGGATGACAAAATAGGCGAGGAACAGGGAGGTTTCAGAAAGGGCAGGGGCTGCGTTGACCAGATAGCCTCAATGCGATTGTTGGTAGAGAAGTATCTGGCCAAAAACAGAAAACTCTATGCAGCATTCATGGATTTGGAAAAAGCCTACGACAAAGTAGACTGGGAGGGCCTGTGGGATGTGTTAACAGTATATGGTGTGGGAGGAAAGTTGCTAATGGCAGTAAAATCTTTTTATAGGAATGCAATGGCAAATGTGAAGGTAGGAGATAAGTTAAGTGAAAGTTTTGAGGTCAATGTAGGTGTAAGAGAATTCAATATTTTACCCGGTACCAGAACACCCGCGAAAATACAAAAGTCGCGAGGGGCCGGATCCTGGGGGGTTGTGTCCTTTTATTTCAACATTTTATTTTATTAAGCGTTATTTCCATATAAAAGCTAGAATAGAATTTAAGTTGTGTCTGGTAACTTTGAAGGTCCTCAAATTTGGTGAGCCCGGGTATCTTGCAGAGCTGCTCAGGCGTCCACTGGCACGCCATGGTGTAGTCGTGCCTTTATATTGTCTTAGTCCAAGTTTTGGTTTGTTTAGTTTGCAAGTTTTAAATTTTAATTACCTATTATTCATGCAGAGTTTAGTAAAATTTACCAGAACGTCCCGGACTTCCCAAACTTGACTAATTCCTTTAACGTGACGATAGTGCGTTGTTATATGTGCGATTAGTTTGCTTGGGAAACAGATTAACTTGCTCATGTAGTAATGTACACCCTATGTGGTGGATTGTGTTCTTTTATTTAATAATTTTCATTTTAGTAAGCGTTGTTTCCACATAGCGATTTTGATAATTTAATTTGACTTTATATTGTCCTTGTCCCAATTTTGGTTTGTTTAGTTTGCAAGTTTTACATTTTAAATTATAAGTTTGTGTTTTTCAAAGTTTAATTTCCAATAATATTTAAATGCATTTTTCCATATACCTACCAGTATAGATTTTGTTTAGTGTGTTATCATTTCGATAATTTTCAATTTTAATGAGTTTGTTATATTAATTTGATCAGTAACTTTTGAGTTTGTTTTCAAGTTTTATATTTTAATTACCTTGTGATGATGTTTTTTTAGCACTATGCTGGGTTCACACATTCACGTATATTGCTCCCGACAGCTCCCGTCAGGCGTAATCGCCAATTTTGTGTTCTGACGGGAGTAGTCCGGCCGTGAACGCCCGTATAACCACGACTATTGCACTTCCCGACAGACGTACCGTGACGGGGCCAGTGTTACGTCAGTCGTAATGTAGTCGTATTGAACTACGTACGTGTTTGCAACTTGCGTAAGCATGTCCCCGTTCGTCCGCATGGGCTGCCCGATTTGCGGGAACACAGGCCACGCCCATACAAGACCTGCGTAGCTGAGGCCGTACGTCTTGGGATTGTTTAGGACTTACCTGGACCGGTTCCGGACAATCGTAGGCACACCCCGTCTGTCCAAACACAGACAAAGACAGTCTTTGTCAACCACGTAGGTATGGGTTGGAATCTGGGAACTACAAAAGGGCATGTTTCTGGCGAACAAATGTTTTGAACATCGTCACATTCATAGATATACATGGCACAGAGGTGAAGGTGAGCAGGAACAGAAATCTCTAATTGACTACGCCATGATGGATTCCGGACTAAAAGGAAGAATTTTAGATTCAAAAGCTGTAAGAGGTATGCTGACGGGATCAGACCACTATACAGTGCTGACAAAAGTGAGGATAAGGAAAGAGTGGAAATATGAGAGGAAAGAGAGAAAACTGACAGTAGAGAGAATAAATGTGAGAAAATTAAATGAAGAATGTAATGCAACAAAATACAAGGACATCCTGAAAGAGACTATAAAGGACATGGATGTTATGATAGATCTGGGAAATACTGTAGACGAAGTATGGAAAGGTACAAGAGACTCCATGATTAAAGCAGCTGAGAAAGTATGTGGGAAGAAAACCTTTAAAATGTGGAAGATAGGTAACGCATGGTTTAGTAAAGAGATAGAAGAAATAGTGAAAAAGAAGAAAGAGTTCAGAAAGAGTATGCTGCAAAAGAATATACCTAGAGAAACTAGAGATGCGAGGAAAGAAGAATATAAAAATTTGAAACAAAGAGTGAAGAGGGCGATACAAGACGCTAAAAGGAAGACAGATGAGGCATATGGGAGAAAGATTAGTGAACAGTTTCTGAATTACAGGAAAGCATACTACAGAGGTGTGAAAGAAGCCAGAGGGAAGAAGACTGAGAGTGTCTCAGGTGGTAGGATGAGGGACATGAATGGGGAAGTGGTAGAGGGTGATGGTGTGGTGAAAGTATGGAAAGATAATTTTAGTAGCTTAGCTGTAAAGAGTAGGGGGAAGGCAAAGATCTCATCCATAGGAATGGAGAGAGGTAGAATAAACAGGGTAGTTGAAAGCCAGATAAGCAGAGAAGAAGTAAAAGAAGCAATCAATAGACTTAAAATGGGCAAAGCTGCTGGAGTAGATAACATCCCAGGTGAAATGCTGAAATATGGAGGAGAAGAAGCTGTTGACATAATGCATAGGTTATGTAAATTAGCATAGGAAAAGGAAAGTGTACCAGAGGACTGGAGGAAAGCAGTGATAGTACCCTTGTACAAAGGGAAGGGTAGTAAAGAAGAGTGTAAGAATTATAGGGGAATTAGCTTGCTTAGCATACCTGGAAAGGTACACGCAAGAGTAGTAACACAGAGGCTACAGAAGATAACGGATGACAAAATAGGCGAGGAACAGGGAGGTTTCAGAAAGGGCAGGGGCTGCGTTGACCAGATAGCCTCAATGCGATTGTTGGTAGAGAAGTATCTGGCCAAAAACAGAAAACTCTATGCAGCATTCATGGATTTGGAAAAAGCCTACGACAAAGTAGACTGGGAGGGCCTGTGGGATGTGTTAACAGTATATGGTGTGGGAGGAAA
The DNA here is from genome assembly GCA_032716605.1 of Paralithodes platypus. Classification (NCBI taxonomy): domain Eukaryota; kingdom Metazoa; phylum Arthropoda; class Malacostraca; order Decapoda; family Lithodidae; genus Paralithodes; species Paralithodes platypus. The sequence continues at coordinate 615,913 of CM064538.1, read as the reverse complement.
GTTGCTAATGGCAGTAAAATCTTTTTATAGGAATGCAATGGCAAATGTGAAGGTAGGAGATAAGTTAAGTGAAAGTTTTGAGGTCAATGTAGGTGTAAGACAGGGATGTGTCATGTCAGCTTGGTTGTTCAATATATACATGGATGGAGTGATTATGGAATGTAGGGCTGTATCAATGGGTGTGGGAGCTAGACTGGAATCAGAGGGAAGAACATGGAAGTGTTTAATATGCCTATATGCGGACGATGTAGTCCTGTTGGCGGAAAGTGCTGAAGAACTTCAGAGAGTGGTCACTGACTTTGACAGGGTATGTGAAAAGAGAAAGTTAAAGGTCAATGTAGGGAAATGTAAGGTAATGGTGTTTGAGAGAAGAATGCATGAAACTATAGATTTTAAGGACAAATATAGAATCAAGAAAGAACACAAGAAAAGTTGTAAAATAACATTGAAAAATGAAGTACTAGAAGAGGTTGAAAGTTTCAAGTATTTGGGAGCTGTACTATGCAAATATGGTAAAATGGAGAGTGAGATAAAAGAGAGAAAAATGCAAGGGAGAAAAGTGATTGGAGAACTTGATAGTATTCTCAAAGGAAGAATGGTTGGCCAGGAAGTCAAAATGTCACTGAGAAACAGTGTGCTGCTCCCAACACTCTCGTATGGAAGCGAGACATGGACGGCAAGTGACGAGGACCTCTTCAAACTAAGAGCTGTGGAGATGAGCTTTTTCAGAATGGCAGCTGGCATGAATAGGCTAGATGGGCCAAGTAATAGGGAAGTGTACGAGTCCTTTTGAATGGAAGAGCAGGCTTAGGGCATTGATTGTGGTGTGGTTGAGTGGATAAAGAGAAGTACTTTGAGGTGGTATGGTCATGTTCAGAGAATGGATGAAGACAGAATGCCAAGAAAGATATATGGGAGTCAGGTGAGTGGAACCGCTAGTAGTGGAAGACCACCTATGGTATGGGAAAAGAAAGTGGAAAAATATATTGAAGAAAAACTTCCACGTAGTGGAAGGGGCATTGTGGCACGGGCAAAGGAGGCATGTCTTGACAAAGTAGCTTGGAGACGTTTCTGTCATGGCCATCCTCTAGTGGGGGTTTCCCAGGGGGAAGCAAGGCGTCGGAGATGATGATGATGATGATGACAAAAGGGCAGGACTGGCCACACCTTTGCCATTCCCACTCCTTCCTCGGCACCATGAACAACATCGCGGAATTCATCCTGGAGGAGTTTAATTTTGTGAACTCCCTAATCAAACCGGAGAACAGGCATAACACGCGGCTAATGAAATGGATCCTTTCCTACATAGAAATCTTAAAACTACTTGCAATAGCAAACTACATCCATCAAGAGGAACAAGAGAAGAAGGAAAGGAGCAAGAGGACAGTGTGGGTGTGGCCTTATCTGCAACGAAGGCTTGAACATGGCCATTATGAGGACCTGATGGAAGAGTTGGCCAGAGAATGTCCACACATGTACAAAAACTTCACCCGGGTAGACAAACAACTATTTCATCAAGTCCAAGGCTGTGATGGGGGGTTCCATGCTGGCTGCCTTCTCCGCCACAACATGGTCTATGTGTTCCTTCTGTTTGTGCCTGGGATCACCCTTATCATATAGAAAAGGCACCTCGAACTCCAGCCACTCTCCCAGCATACGCTCAGTCTCCTCCGTCAGGATAATGTTGGTGCTTTTCCGGCGCCTTTTCGCCGTTGTGGTGGCTGTGGCTGTTCGACGCCGGAATTTGTAGGGGGTGGGTCCTCGTCGTCGTCATCACCACTTTCCTCATGATCATCTTCGACTTGCCCCATGACCTCTCCATTCTCGTCGTCGATGTTGATAAAAAAATCTGCCTGCTCAGCAGAGTTGGAGGTGCCAGGCATCGAGGGGGCAGGCGGTGAGGTGGCAGACGTCGATGGGGCAAGCGGAGAGGTGGGAGGGGAAACCTTCCTGACCTTCTTCCTGCTTTTCTTGCTATTCATGGTGACGGCAGGGCAGGGCAGGGCAGGGCAGCGTGCAGAGGGTGGCAGGGTTGGCTGTAGGTTGTTGCTCCGGTATGGTGAGAGGTATGACTGACGGCAGTGTGTCCCGCTGGTCCTTATATACCCCCCCGTACATCATTGCCGCGTCTTCCCGCCAGCCCGCAGTGCGGCGGTGTTGCCATATACTTCCCGACGAACGTAAACTTTCCCGTTTGACGGGAATATTTTACGATTGACGGGAGCAGCTCACGTCTGACGGGCGAGTGGCTACGTCTGACGGGGCTGCTCCCGTCAGACGGCCGTGGTGGGCCGGACGGTCGTAAAAGTTCCCGACTTTTGACATACGTGAGCGCGAGCCCCGTATCTGATTCGAATTTCAAAACATACCGGGCGGCATCGCCCGCACCAACCGCCTCCCCGACCCGCGTGGCTACTCCCACCATGCGTACCAACCCCCCCGACTGTACACAATTTAATTTACGTTATGCGTAATATGCCCTTACGTTTGACCAAACTACCAATATTCGGGTGCCAACTACCAATAAACCTTCGTACGGGAGCTGTCGGGAGCATAAACGTGAATGTGTGAACCCAGCACTATGCACTCCCTGCTCAAGAGCTGGGCTAGGGTGGGTGCCCTGATGATTAGGGACTTCAGTGAACAGTTACCACAGATTGCTAGACTGCACTATCCACCAACAAGACTTTTGTCTGCCAATAACACACACTGGCTGGCCCAAGAATCCAACCGTCAACATCTCAAGATAATTGATTTTCCCCTTTTTAGCTAATTTTTTCAATGAATCCTATTTTCAAGTACTGTACTGTAGAGTATTTTATGAATACTTGGTCATGCATCAGTTTGCATTGTAGAGCACTCAACAAGTCCAACGCCAAACCAATTGTTTTTCTTTATTTTTCTAAGGCAGTAGATCACATGTTTGTGGCCATAATCTCGACGGCCCAATTATTGCACTAAATTATAATGTAAAACTTGCAAAATAAAGTCACATATTCCATGATACTTTTTGTTAAGCTTATAGCAGCGTTCCAGGCAGCTCGGTCTTTGGCTGCGAGATCAGTTTGTACTACAGGTCTCCCTCGATTTACGATTGGGTTACATTCCTGAAAACCCGCTGTTAAATAGAAAAATTGTATAGCGAACCCTCAAATTAATGGGGTAAATGGGGATGCCTTCTCGGCCCTACCCAAACCCAAACGCCTAAAAAACTATAATAATATCGTAAATTGGGGCATCGGATAGTAAGGGAGACCTGTACCTGATCCCACATCTTTCTTGGTGTACCTCTCCTTGCCACTCCCTCCACATTCATAGACTTTTTCTTAACCCAATTACTTTTCACATGTCCATACCACCTAAGCCTGTTTTTACGCATATCCTCACTAGTACTCTCAATGCTTAATTAAGCACCCTCCGAGTTGTACCATTACGCTATAAAGACAGGATGTCAGACGATTAACTAGAATTGATTGTAGTGTTTCCTTGGCCTTTGTTATGAAGTGGTATTAAATGTTGTAATTTCAGGTGACGACTTTACTGGAGCATGATTACAGCCCCCCTCCAAAGGTGTCCAGTACAGAGCTGACCCCCCCCCCCCCTCCCAACCACCAGCACCACCACCACCACACCAGGGGAACGAGCCCCCCAACCACCCACCGCCACCACCACCACACCAGGGGAACGAGCCCTAGTCACAAGTTCTGCTGGGCCACCTAACTTCACAACAAGTTCCAGAGTTCGTATATACATACAGTACATACATTTCCTCACTTTAATTTATTTTATTCTTGAAAAACAAAACAAAGGTACTGTCAGCGAATCAACCTTTATTATGTTTGTCTGTAAAATGTCTTGCTATTATGCAATTTTTATTCTCAACTTGTTAATGAAAAATAGATACTGAAGTACCATAGTGATAGCGTAATTAAAATGTAAAACTTGCAAACTAAACAAACCAAAATTGGGACAAGGACAATATAAAGTCAAATTAAATTATCAAAATCGCTATGTGGAAACAACGCTTACTAAAATGAAAATTATTAAATAAAAGAACACAATCCACCACATAGGGTGTACATTACTACATAAGCAAGTTAATCTGTTTCCCAAGCAAACTAATCGCACATATAACAACGCACTATCGTCACGTTAAAGGAAGTAGTCAAGTTTGGGAAGTCCGGGACGTTCTGGCAAATTTGACTAAACTCTGCATGAATAAAGAAACTACATGTTAAATGTCAAAATATTATTTAAAATCAAATTTGCAACATGACAAGACATTAACAATAGTACAAAATACAAATATTGATAAGATATCTATACTATTACAAAATAATATATAAAATACAGTACAGCACTCACTAACGATAGTGCTATCGGGTAGGTACCTGTAAGCATAGCATGCCTCAAGTGACCCCTATCAATAACTACCCTACAAATAACCTACATTTATAGCACAAATAAACTAAGGAAATCGCAAAAGTAAGCAATTGATACTATCGACAATGAATACATATAATATAAAGACAAATAATTGCAAAATATGAAGTAACAACAGATTTAAACAAAGAGTACTCTTTTAACAAGAACAATAAATTTAAAAAATCATCAATATTAATAATAATAATAATAATAATAATAATAATAGAAAAAGATAAACAATAAATACAGACAAAAAGTAAGCAGAGGTTATACAAGAAACTTCAAGTTAAAAATGCTTGATTAAAATTATTGATGTCAAATTTTAGAATACAGTCACAATAATTGACCCTAAAAAGATTAAATTTATGGAACAATTTACTTGCCTCAAAACCTCTGTCCACTAAGAGTCTGTATAGTAACCTAGCTCTAGCCCAAAAGTCATCTACTTTAGTGCAGATTTTAAAAATCTTATTAATTGGGAATAAAAACAATTATAAGTGATTTTACTATCGATATTACTACTAGGGAAAGGAAAGTTTATTACGTTAAAATTAAAATCATCAACTTTGTGATATACTTTAAGTATGCACTGTTCATTAACAATCTCTATATTTATCAAGAAAATGTTCAACTTTATAATTTACGTTACATTGTGTGAGGGGAATAGAATTAGGGTAAATAAGTTTAGCAACTTGATTAAAATTTAACAAATTGCAAACAAGAATATCATCAATATATCTACTATTATTACTTAACAGTTTAGCAAGTGCTAATTTTTCTGGAATTTTATTTTTCTTGCTACTGTCAACTAAGTCTTTTATATATTTAAATTCTAAAGCAAGCAAGAATAAGTCTGCAATTAAAGGGCTAGCATTTCCACCCATAGGAATTCCTAATATTTGTTTGAAAATGTACGGCCCGAATCTAACATAAGTATTGAAAAGGAGGAATTTAAGGGCATCTTTAAGTTTAGTTCTATCAAAATATACAGAACTAGTGGGAGTAGAGCTAAGTGATGCATTATTAAAATATGTATAAACATTTATGAAATAATTACCATTCCTAACGAACCTGTCAAAGTGCAAATCTATAATAAAGCAAAGCTCTGAATATACTAAATCTAAAGGCAAATTGGTATACAAAGTTGAAAAGTCGAAGCTATGTACCGAGGTAACTTTCGGCATGGTATTTATTTTATCAATAACTTCTAACGAATTGTCAACACTCCAATAATAGTTAATGCCAGTTCTTCTCATGATGGTATTACAATATCTTTTATGAGTACTTTTAATGTATTTTAAGCAATTTACTACTTGTTCTGATAGAGTTTTAGTGGTAGCAAATTTTGCTCCGGCAATAAAGCGATATTTATAAGGTCTTTTATGAAATTTAGGTAACATGTATAATTTTGCAATGCACTTGTTCTTATCAGAAAGTTTAATATCAAATATTATATTTTTCTTGGTATGTTCATCGATTAAGTTATCAATATTCAGATTATTTTGAATTTCATAAACAGAATTACAGATCCCAAGGTTAAGGCCTTTGATATTGATATTGATATTGATATTGATTTGGTATTGATAAATACGCTCAATCCCAAGGTTAAGGCCTTGGGTAAAGAGTTCCTTAGTAATGCGCGGAATTTCGATGTGAGTATCCTAGGTTCGAGTCCTTGGAGTGCCACATGTATTTGTTGATTTCATTAATTGCATTTAGAAGTAAACTTGGTTGCTGAAAAAATATGAATACAGTATTGTATGTGCGATTAATATGAATACAGTATTGTATGTGCGATTAATATGAATACAGTATTGTATGTGCGATTAATTTGCCTGAGAAACTGATTCACTTGCTCATGTAGTGATGTACACCCTATGTGGTGGATTTGTGTTCTTTTATTTCAAAATTATATTTTACTAAATCATATTTTTTCTCCTGGGTGACCTAGATGTATGTGAATTTGTGATTTGTCTGTGTGTGTTCGTCGTTGTTGTTGTTGTTCCCCAGGCTGTCTGACCGAACAGCCCCAAGGTCTCGAGCAAGGTCAAGGCCATAAACGAGCGCCCCCACAAAATCCTCCCTGCTTACCACTAACAAAGCCCGGGTGACCGAAGCCACTCCATGGCAGGGAGCTGAGGAGGGTGCGGAAACGCCCGGGAAACCAAAGCCCCACCCAAGGCCCTGTGCCCCCTCAGCAATTATGAAGGGAAAGTTGAGGGGTAAGGGGAAAATGTGACGCTTTGGCTCCCAATCTGCCAACTTCTAGGTTGGCAGTAGGGAGGTCAATCCACGGAAAAGACGCCGCCACTTGAGATCTAGAAGATATATAAGTAAAAGGAACAGTCAGAGTAAGCTATGGGTATGGCAGAGATCGCTCAGTTCTCACTCGGATAGACCAGCCCATCACCACATGAATAGAACCCAATCCTCTCAGCATCAGCTAGGAAAGGCCCTAGAAAGCCGCCTTTGGCGGGGGGATAGCTCCCCTATTTCAACTCCTTTCGGGGTTGGGCACCCGCCCAGTGTGTGTTCGTTGTTTTATGTTGTGTTTTGTGTTTTCCCTGTTCTTGCTCTGTCTTGAGTCGGCCACCCCCATCCCTGTTCTTGCTTTTTCTTGAGAGTTTTTGTGTTATTTAGGTGTCAATTTTGTCCTGGCGAGCCTGTAATTTAAGAGGAACCGGTCGTTTTTCTATTGAAAACTGTACAAATTATATCTTGAAGGAGGGTCTTGGGTTGGGTGTTTTTTAAGCTTGATTGAGGTCTAGGGAGGAAACTAATAAAAGAATATAAAGATACTGTACATAAATAAGCCAATAAAAGTGACCCATCTCCCCTTAAGCTAACCACATTATAACTTTTACAGATTGGTGGTGGGTCAGAAGTACAGGACATGCGTTTGGAGGACCACAATAGGACACCTTCCACTACCGGGGCCATCGGATACAACTGTTCCACAAACGACAACAACTGTGCCAAAATAATGCGAGTCTTTAAGAATTTAATCTATATTTTTACTGTTCTTTTGATGATAATGTATTATTCATATTTAATTCCTTAAACGTGACGATAGTGCGTTGTTATGTTTGCGATTAGTTTGCTTGGGAAACAGATTAACTTGCTCATGTAGTAATGTACACCCTATGTGGTGGCTTGTGTTCTTTTATTTCAAATTTGATTTTATTAAGCGTTATTTCCACACGTAGCGATTTTGATTAGTTCCTTTGCGTTTATCTTGTGTCGTCCCAGTTCTGGTTTGTTTATTTTGCAAGTTTTACATTATTCCTTCTCATATTAATTTGAGTCTTTAAACAAAATTGCTCCGGTTTCTCATCATCTTTATTTTTACTGTTACTTGTTGAGTTTTGCTGAGGCATTGGGATTTTTTGTTTAGTTTTGTGTTATCGTATGATTATGCAGGATTCGAAACTGCCTAATAAATCGTAGGCTTGTGCATATTTCTTTAACTGTCTTGATAGCGTAGTGCATTTTTGCGCGGAATTTAGATTTGAGTATCCTAGGTTGGAGTCCTTGGAGTGCTACATGTATTTGTTGATTTCATTGATTGAGTTTGGAGGTGAAGTTGGTTGGTGGATATTATTGATATTATAAGTTTGTTGTTTTCAAAGTTTAATATCCGATAAATGTAAATGTATTTGTCCACATATAGATTTTGTTTAGTGTTTTGTCGTTTCAATACTTGTTATTTAGATGAGTTCGTTATATTGATTTGATCAGTAACTTTTGAGTTTGTTTTCAAGTGTTACATTTTAATTTCTTTATATTGCTTTTGCTAAATCCTGTATTTTTTTTTTTTTTTTTCTTCCAAGTTTTACATATTAATTACACTCCAACTGCGAAAAAGCAAGCCTGTCTGAGCTGGTATAATATATTATTATGTTCTCTCCAGTAACCAACTTTACTCCTAAACTCGATTATTGAAATTAACAAACACATGTGGCAGTCCTGGGATTCGAACTCAGGATGCTTTAATATGTCATAGAAAACGATGTTAATCAATGACATGTATGTATGTACACTCGGATACCATGTAGTGTGTAGCCCACTCTGAAATATGAGGATAGTGCGTTATTATATGTGCGATTAGTTTGCTTGGGAAACAGATTAACTTGCGCATGTAGTGATGTACACCCTATGTGGGGGGATTGTGTTCTTTTATTTATAAATAATTATTTTACTTAAGCGTTGTTTCCACACAGCGATTTTGATTAGTTGTTTTGTCTTTTTACTGTGTTCGTCAAAATTTTGGTTTGTTTATTTTGCAAGTTTTACATTATAATAGCTTCAATAAAACTTAAATTACGTCTCCGATACAGAAGGGGTAAAATATTCATGGAGTTCACCTATTTCAAATGTTATAAGTATATCTGTGGAAACAAAATTTCCGAATATAATGTTCTATACATCAAGTACAAAACTACAAAACTGTTTATTTAAATATTTTATTTTGCTAAAGCGTTGTTTCCACATAGCGATTATAATTAGTTCTTTTGCCTTTATATTGTCTTGTCGTCATTTTGGTTTGTTTATTTTGCAAGTTTTACATTCTAATTTATTGAGAACATAATAATAATAATAATAATAATAATAATAATAATAATAATTCTTTATTCCAGACACATAAGATAGATACAGTATAAATACAGTACGACCTAGTGGTCCATATCACATACACTTCTCGTCAGAGCACAGATAATAATTATACACAAAGATATATTAATAAAGACACAATAAAATAAAAAATACAGTAGGCCTATTTACAGAATAGAGCACATATCACATTTTGTCACAATATAACACAGATAGGCTAACTAAGGCTATTGCTCAATGTTGCTCAATACATACATAAAATTTTAAGACTGAGTGTTCCACACATACGTGCAGTTTCAGTCTCTTGTCCTAATGGCGGCGTTGCAGGCAACCCTGTTAAGGGCTACTTCACTTGTCATTTGGTGATGGGCTGGTCTATCAGAGTGAGAACTGAGCGATCTCTGCCATACCCATAGCTTACTCTGACTGTTCCTTTTACTTATATATTTCTAGATCTCAAGTGACGGCGTCTTTTCCGTGGATTGACCTCCCAATCTACCAAGATTGGAAGCCAAAGCGTCACATTTTTCCTTTGCCCTTCATCTTTCTCTTCATAATTGCTGAGGGGCACAGGGCCCTGGGTGGGGCTTTGGTTTCCCGGGCGTTTCCGCACCCTCCTCAGCTCCCCGCCATGGAGTGACTTCGGTCACCCAGGCTTTATTGTGGTCGGCAGGGAGGGTTCTGTGGGGGCGCTCGGTTATGGCCTTGGAATTGCTCGGGGCCTTGGGGCTGTTCGGCCAAGCAGCTTGGGGAACAACAACAACAACAACAACAACAGTACTGTATATATTTTGAAAGTTTAATTTCCGATAAATGTAAATGAATTTTTCCACATATAGATTTTGTTTAGTGTCTTATCGTTTTGATATTTTTGTAACTGTCTTAATAGCGTAATGCATAAATGCGCGGAATTTCGGTGTGAGCATCCTAGGTTCGAGTCCTTGGAGTGCCACATGTATTTGTTGATTTCATTAATTGAGTTTAGATGTGAAGTTGGTTGGTGGAAAAATATAAATTATTAGATTGGTTATTATGTATGTATTTATAATTTAAAATATTATTGTTTATTTAATATTGATTTTGAATACAGTACTTTAAATGTATGTACAGTACAGTATATAATGAGGCACAGACCCCATAGCTGTGGGTGACCGACTCGAGACAGAGCCTGGTTAGTAATAGGACAAAACTAGAGTAATTACAACCAGCACTAATGGGGCTTGTCTGAACGTGACGGTAGTGCGTTGTTATGTGTGCGATTAGTTTGCTTGGGAACCAGATTAACTTGCTCATGAGATTTCATAATTTTATTTTATTGAGCATTATTTCCACTTAGCGATTTTGATTAGTTGCTTTGCTTTTATCTTGTGTCGTCCCAGTTTTGGTTTGTTTATTTTGCAAGTTTTACAATTGAATTTGATAGCGTAATGCTTAGTGCGCGGAATTTTGGTGCGAGTACCCTAGGTTGTCGTCCTTGGAGTACCACATGTAGTCATTACTTTCATTGATTTCATTACTTAAGTTTATTTGTAAATGTATTGGTTGGTTGGTGAAAACAAATCTGAATTGTTCCCACTGATGGTACATTGGTATCTGGCCATCCTGAATACTCCACTATTTCATGAGTTATACAAGGTCTTTTTCAAGCTGATTTTAATTTGGTATCTCGACATCCTGATTACTCGACTATTAGCAAGATTTTGTAGTGAACTAGTTTATTACTGGTGATGGGCTGGTCTATCAGAGTGAGACCTGAGCGATCTCTGCCATACCCATAGCTTACTCTGACTGTTCCTTTTACTTATATATTTTCTAGATCTCGAGTGACGGCGTCTCTTCCGTGGATTGACCTCCCAATCTACCAAGATTGGAAGCTAAAGCGTCACATTATTCCTTTGCCCCTCAACTTTCTCTTCCTAATTGCTGAGGGGCACAGGGCCCTGGGTGGGGCTTTGGTTTCCCGGGCGTTTACGCACCCTCTCAGCCCCCCGCCATGGAGTGGCTTCGGTCACCCAGGCTTTATTGTGGTCAGCAGGGAGGGTTCTGTGGGGGCGCTCGTTTATGGCCTTGGCCTTACTCGGGGCCTTGGGGCTGTTCGGCCAGGCAGCTTGGGGAACGACAACAACAACAACAACTAGTTTATTATTTTCTTTCATGATTTTATTTTGCTAAAGCATTTTTCCACATAGATTTCGTTTAGTGTGATGTCGTTTCGATAGTTTTATTTTAATGAGTTCTTTATATTAATTTGAACATTAACTTTTGATGGATTTCAAGTTTTATGTTTTGATTAACTTGCTCATTGCTCATGTAGTAATGTCCACCCTATGTGCTGGATTGTGTTCTTGTATTTATACATAATTATTATTTTGCTTAAGCATTGTTTCCACAGCGATGTTGATCAGTTTGTCTTTTTACTGTGTTTGTCCAAGTTTGTTTATTTTGCAAATTTTACATTATAATTCCACAGCGATTTTGATTGGTTCTTTTGTATTTACATTGTCTGGTCCCAGTTTTGATTTGTTTATTTTTCAAGTTTAACATTTGAATTATGATAAGTTGTCCATAATATGATGCAGACACAAAAGCAGTATCATATTTTTCCATCAAGAATCGAGAAATCAAGCGCTAAATGATTCAATTTACCATCAGCTGGAAGAAAAGTAATTATATATATGTTTATTTTGCAAGTTTGACAAATTGTGTTTTACAATTGTGTTCTTTTATTTAACTGTCTTGATAGCGTAATAGTTAGTGCGCCGAATGTGGGTGTGAGTATCCTAGGTTCGAGTCCTTGGAGTACCACGTGTATTTGTCAATTTCATTAATTGAGTTTAGAAGTTGTTGTTGTTGTTGTTCCCTAAGCTGCCTGGCCGAACAGCCCCGAGTCCCTGAGGAAGGCCATGTCCACGATCGGGCTTTCGGAAGTTTAGAAGTAAAGTTGATTGGTGAAAAGGTATGAAAAAATTTCATGATTTTATTTTGCTAAGGCGTTGTTTCCACATAGCAATTTTGATTAGTTCTTTTGCCTTTATATTGTCTTAGTCCCAGTTTTGGTTTGTTTATTTTGCAAGTCACAATTTACTAGAATAACTTGCTCATGTAGTAATGTACACCCTATGTGGTGGATTGTGTTCTTTTATTTCTAAATGTTATTTTGCTTAAACGTTGTTTCCACATTGCGATTTTTATAAGTTCTCTTGCCTTTATATTGTCTTTGTCCAAGTTTTGGTTTGTTTAGTTTGCAAGTTTTACATTTTAAATTATATTATTATTAGAAATGATTTAAATGAAATGGTTTGATTGACTTTATATATATTGACTAACCTGCCTTCGGGTATTTTTATAATGTGTGACTAACCGAGTGGTGACTGGCTGGGATATTTGGGCCTTCCCTACGACCTGTGCGGGTAGAGGCTTGACTTATCAGGTTGCGGAAGACCCATTTATTCCGACGAGATAAGCCTTTTTTACACCACCCCTTTCTCTCTCCCTGTGTCTTATTCTTCTTCTCTTCGCACTGGTGGAAAGGGAAATCGTGGCAGATGACCATGTCAACGATGGCTCCTTGAAACCTCCGAGGGTCCTTGAGATACGGCTAGAGCGGTGAGATTGGATACGACCCCGACTGGTGCACCCTTGCCACTGCGAGGTATTAGATAGCTGACAGGGACCACTTCCATTTAACCCTCTGTGTACCGGTGATGTACTTTTCTTGATATTCTGGAAGGTATTAGACGATTTTGGCAGAATATAATGTATTGGACGATTTTGTTGAGCTTGGGAAGGATGTCTACCTATTAAAATGCTACAGACACTCAATTAATCGCAAGATCCAGGGTTCGAATCCCGGGTGGATTGTACGAGTTTTTCTCAATTGGCTATACGTGCCGATCTCAAATCCAAGAACTTGACAAGTGAAGCAGCCCTTAACAGGGTTGCCTGCAATGCCGCCATTAGGACAAGAGACTGAAACTGCACTTATGTGTGGAACATTCAGTCTTAAAATTTTATGTATGTATGTATGTATGACATGACTTGATTGAAATGGTCTCAATTAATCCTTTAAGCTACCATATTTATCTTTCCTAAGCTTCCTAAGCTTCACAAAATCGTCTAAGCTGAAATCAAATGAAAAATATGTTGCCGGTACCGTATGGGTTTAGCTGTATAGGACGCCTCCGAGAAATGTGACAACTGCAAAGAAGGCTACTGGGCATGCTACCAAAATGTATGGAAAAACTTATCGTATTAAAAACCAAGAGAAACGGCAAATAATGTTCCTGTAACATTATTTGCTGGTTCTCGGGGTTTTTAATGACTTAGATTTTTTCCGCACATTTTGGTAGCATGCCCAGTAGCCTTCTTTGCAGTTGCCACATTTCTTGGAGGTTTCTTCTCTCATTTTGTGTTTTTTTACTACAGTACATTGTTCCCTGTTGTGATCCTCACAGCGTACCCTGCATCGTATGGTATTTGTAGTGCTTCTATGATAGTCGGACCTTTGGCCTTTATGACATCTTAACCCCTTCTGTAATCTGTAGGTCTATAATGATATTCTATCTATATTTTGACAAGTTTTTTAAGTTTAACCCGTTGAGACCCAGCGTCGCACGTGTTGCGTCGGCAGTCTTTGATCACCAACTCCCAGCGACGCATCACGTGCGTCCGACATATAAAAAACACTTACGTGGCTCGTAAGGTAGGAAATGGCGGGAGAATAGGAGGGGGCGGTACCGTAGTGTGTGGGGGAGCCGGGCCAGTAGGTGTGAGCGGGCCGAGACAGCCGCGGGGCTGGTGGTGGTGGGCTTAGTGGGGATAGTTTACACCCCTAGTTTACCGCCACTTTGAACCTTCATTACTCCGGTCGTATGGGAGCTAGAGGCTTGAGATTTATGTGAGATACTCCTTAGGATGTATGCCGTACAATGCCATACTCAGTTTTTACCCTAGTGCTCCCGGCGGGTGGTCATGCGGGGGAGACGAACTATTGAACCCCCCCCCCCCCCGCCCCCCAAATGACCGAAATGATTTTTTTTTATTTGTGTGTTCATTTCTCACCATTCTCTTCCATTTTGGCTCAACAAATTTTTTTGAAGCTCCCCCCCCACCGGCCCCCCCCCCAAAAAAAAATGTCAGAGGTGATTTTTTTTTGTTTTTTTTTCATTTCTCATCCTTGTCTTCCATTTTAGCAAACAAAAAAAATAAGTGAAAATGGCTTGGGACTGGGGTGAACAAAATATTATAACTAGCCGGGGCTCAACGGGTTAAGAAGGATCTGTGATACTAAAAATATTTCAATAGTTTGAAGCTTGTTAATTGCTGGAGGCCCTTTTTCAACTGATTAAAATAGTCTATTAGAAGCCACAGTAAAAGTTTAAGGCATGACACTGGTACTTACAATGCTATAGTCTATTTATTAAAAGTCGGCCAAAGCTCTTGAGTACTAACCTCTTAGACCTGATCACGTTCTAAGGAGATCTCCCAAGAAAAATTGAGCTATGCAGCGTCGGAAACTATATCCGATCGTCTCTGACACATGGATATAGTTGCAGGCAGAGGTAGCAACCCTATCGAGTTGTACACACCTGATGATCAGCGTAGGGGTGCAGATACTTTTTTGACCGAGTGTACATACATAAATCCAGAATACGATGAAAATAATAATGGCGGTGAAGGGGGTTAAGTGAGGAATTTCTGTTTTGTGTATTATGTTTCATATTTTGTTTTGCTAAATATTTTGTTCCACATACTGTACTGTATTGACTTTGATTAGTTGTGTTTTGTCTTTATATTGTGTCGTCCCAGTTTTGGATGATATTAAAATTGGCTACTGACTAACTAGGAATAAAATGCAAGTTGTTACATATATTTTGTTTTCTTTTCAGGTCAAGAATCTGTTGGCTGTTGCCGTGGTGGTATGGCTGCCTGGTCCCGGCCTCTACTGCTTTAAGAAATGTAAGTACTGTACTGTATATTCATAATCGTTTTGTTTTTGGTTGCTTAGTTTATCATAATGTATGTTCCATCAATTGCATCTATTCAATCAACTTCCAGTTACTTAAGCAGTTGATGCTTTTAATAAACCAGTGAAGTCGCACCTATTTCTGAAGGCTTATGATACTGCGGATCATAGAGTTACTGTACTGATGACTATAAACATATATTTTGTGTTTGAAAAATTGAAGTTAATGCGAGCGCTCGTGAATCATCTTTGAGAATTGGCGCTCGTACAATACAGTACCAGCCTATTATTATTATTTACAGTTGTTGGCTTTGTTGTACTTTGTCGTGTACGGTGGCGCTAATAAGTCATGTCCCAGCTGTCATTACGTTTGGCTCGCTCTGTGCTGTATTAATGTCTGTCAGATGTTGAATAGGGTGGGTAAGTGTAGGAACATGTTTGTATATATCACTCGTTATGAAGAAATGAAGCTTGGATGATACGAATTATTGATCAAAATATACTTGGTGCCGAGACCTGACTTATTAGCACCACTGTACTTTGTCGTGTACTATTATGCATTTCTATAGTTGGTGTTTACTTGTGCATATTTTGATTGTATTGTTCTTTGCTTGGGTACTTTATATATTGGTTAGACACTTATAATTCAGTATGGCTTGATTTGAGTAGTTTGCTTTGTCATTGGAACTCTCCCAGAATCAGTATTTCCCTGTTCTTATGACTTGAATTGCTCCGTGTGTGCTGGCATTTTGGTTCGAACGTCCTTGATTTTGGCCCTGTCACTCTTTCAACTCTGGGGGAAGACACTCGCTACAGGCAGTTTTGCTTTTTGTCTCCCGCACTCTCATAGAAAAAAACAAATAGGTCTTGCTTGTGTATTATGGGTATATATTTGATAAGCTCTTGTTTACTTGAATAGTTTACTTTGATATTTTCTCTACTTTTGAAATGCCTCCTGTTGTTGCTCCCTTTTCTTTGCTTGTCAGTTTGTTTTATCAATTGACGGTACAGTAACTTGGCTATCATTGTACATTGTTTTTGTCCGTTAACCCTCTGAGTACCAGCGATGTGTGCTAGATTTGTATTGTGGCTATATTTTGAAGATTGGTTGAGATATTGAAGCCTTATTTTTGGCTATAGGTCCTTCCTAAGCTGAATAAAGTGGTAGAGATATATTGAAGCCTTATTTTTTGCTAGAGGTCCTTCCTAAGCTGAATAAAGTGGTTGTTGTTCCCTAAGCTGCCTGGCCGAACAGCCCCGAGTCCCTGAGAAAGGCCATGGCCACGATCGGGCTTTCCCACAGAGCTCTCATTGAGTGTAGATCGTGTTGTTGGCGTAAGTGGTTGTGTGAAATGCAGTCTTCTATGATGTGTTTAATGGTATGGGTTAAAAGAGGGTTGGTCGAGATTATATTGAAGCATTTTTTTTGCTAGAGGTCCTTCCTAAGCTGAATAAAATAGTCTTGCTGTCAGAAGATTATAAAAAGGACCTCTCTGGTATTGAATGAGTTGATTTTGCTTATTTTAATGTGAGAGTTGCTCAACTGTTATGCAGTGATTTAGATTTGATCTTGTCTTTATATTGTCTGGTCTCAGTTTGTTTATTTTGAGAGAGTAGGTCTTGGTTTGAATATTCGCTTTACTTCATTTCTCAAAAAAAAAAAAATTAGGTTAGTCATTATTGTTTGTGCATTTAGTTGTCTTGAGCATCCAGTCATTAGATACCTGTTGATTTTCCTTTAATTTTGTTGCTCAAGCATAGCTTCCACAATGTTGATAAGTTCTTTTGGTTTTGATTATGGTAATATTTGTCTGATGAATGATAGGCTATATCATTTATTTGTTTCCACATAGCGACTGTCCCAGTTTTGGTTTGCTTAGTTTGAAATTTTAATTTATTGAGGAAACATTGCGTAGCAATATAGGTATGGCATATTTACTTAGGTCCTTACTATGTTGTATTTCTCGGTACCAATAATGGAGGCCTTTTATTTGTATAATTAATTATCAGTATATGCTCAGGCAGGTCCTTACTATGTTGTATTTCTCAGTACCAATAATTGAAGACGTCTTTTACTTGTATAATTATATACCAGGCACATTCCCTTTTATTTAGTTATACTTTTATTAATCTTTACTCAGTTTAATATGAGAGACTCCATATTATTGGTACATGTACACTCATGCCACTCTGAAATTTATCTTCTTGTTAAGTCTATCTATTGCCGGACGCCGTGATCCCCGAAGGGGTGGCCACGAACAAACCGCCCCCATGCTCCAGTCAGTCGACGCCCCTCCCCCATCGCCTTCGTTCATGTAGTTCCTCACTCCATCCTTCCACCTCATATTCGGTCTACCTGTCCCTCCACCTCTTACACCCTCTTAGTCATTCTCTCGCGTTCCATATGGCCGAACCATCTCAAGTTTTTCCAGCACATCTACCTCCACACCTCCTTACTTCCTCATTAGTCTGTCTATCCCTCCATGTAACTCCGCACGCACTCCTTAAGTAATTAATTTCCACTGCTCTCACTCTTGGTCTGAGTCTCTCAACCAACGTCCATGCTTCGCTTCCGTAAGTCAGTGTCGGGATTACCACTGTCATGCAAGGACTTCACTTCCATACCGACCACCCTATTTCTTGTTACTGCTTTTAGCATTCCTACAACCCTCTTCCCCTGTTGTACCCTCTCCCGCACCTCTTCATCCATAGTCCATGATTATTTATATGCATCAACCAAGTTGTCCATTGTATCCATGAAGTTATTTCCATAGCAATTTTGATTAGTTCCTTTCTATCTTGTGTAGTCCAAGTTTTAGTTAGTTTATTTTGAAAGTTTTACATTATAATTTGGCAAAGGGTTACAAGGTTTATTGAGAAACAAGTATACCAAGTCAATTTTATTAGACAGAAATAACAATAAGTTAAAGGTTTTGTTAATTATAATAATCCTTCATAAAACATTCCAGTAAAAAATATACAGTACCCAAAGAAATTACAGTAAAACCTTTTAGTAACTTCAGTTTCCAGTTATTTTGCACTTATCATCTTTGGGAGTTTTAAATGTTAATTTGTCATGTCCTATGACTTTAGTCAATGCTGCTTTATAAAAATCATTGTCACCAATGCTTTGAAAATCTATAATTGGTGTGATATTACTAAAGTATTGAAAGTGATCATAATCCCAAAGCCTAATGTTTGTAAGTGATTGAACTAGTTTAGTTTATTATAAGTACATTAAGTGAAATATAAGTAAAGTCCATTGAAAGGTGCTTGAAGAGTTAAGTAATTCTATCACAAATAGCCAGCTATTAGGAAATACAATAAAAGTTTTGAATACCATATCTTGTTTTATTATAATACATGTAATAGGATACAGTTCACCTTAGGTTCATACCAAAGGCTGGACTATGAATATTTAAATCCCATTCAGTAATGTAAGAGTATTTTGTTAAAGTAAACCAAAAAAATCAAACTAATGAATGGAATTTAAAATTCAGTTAGCTGTCGCTGCAAAATGTTGCCAGTCAGAGCTCCGAACATATCAGAACTGTGGACATGCAAAATTTTCCAAAGTCCAAATTTTTTCAAAGTCTAGACTGGACTCAGGAAATAATTTCACTGGTTGGGACTTTGGAAAATTCAGTTCAGATATGTTCAGCGAATGTTTCAAAGTGAAACTAAAGAAATTTCAGTGGTGTACTTTGGAAAATGGAAAATTTCACAAGTCCAGAACTAGAGTTGTGAAATTTTCAAAAGTTTACACCACTGAAATTTTGCTAAGTTCCAATAGACTTTGAAAAATTTCAGTCACCCCCCCCCCAGAAATTTGCTAAGTCCAGCCTCAGAGGCTGGACTTAGCAAAATTCTGGGGAAATCAGTCAAAAGTCTATGGGGTGAAACCCAAACATTTCACACTTTGAAAACTTTTCTATCTCAAGATTCTTACTGGCAATTTGTGGAGATAGGTTCATTTACTGAAACCAGGATTTTGCCAGAAACTCTGTGCATTTCAAACCTAACCTCACATAGCCAGTCTTCTCATTGGCTCAAGTAACCCTTTCAGTACGGTCACTACTTATTCTGGCTAACCTCAAAAGATTTCAGTCAGCTTAGGAAAGAGGTACTTTCCAAGCTGATTTAAATCATGAGGCTATCCAGATAGTGACAGTACCAAAAGGGTTAATTGAGCCAATGAAAAGCATGGGCTATGCAGGTTAAGTTTGAAATGCACTAAGAACACATGCAACCCAGAAAAAACAGTACACAACCAAAGACTGTCAGAGAAACATTACTTGCAATCTTAAGAGACTTTAAGACCAGACAAATAATGAGGCTCGGAACTTCATTATGCTTATAGAACATTCTACCACATTACTTTAAAGAACTTTGGTTTAGCACTTTCAGTAATGATGGTTGAACATATCCAGAGTTCATAATGATCCTTTTGGTTGTCACTGTTCATTCTAAGTTGCTAAACTTTATATCATGAGTGACCAGTATATAAATATGGTAAACTATCACAGAACAGCCAAAGAAACTTTTAATGATTTATAAAAAGTCCATAAACAAGTCTTAGTAAATGGTAACAAATTTATTACTTTTATTATGCATGTTATTTATGAAAATAATATTACTTTCTTTGCATGTTAAGTGCTATTTTCACTTACCATGCAAACAAAGTATGTATTTTCATAAGTGGCATATGCATCATAAAATAATATATTTTTACCAATTTAAATACTTATCAACCACTATTTTTAATTCTTTAATTTTTGGCAGATTTGTTTGTCAGTGATAGAAAAACCACATTTAAATATGCAAACTCAAGATATAAAGTTTTAAACCTACATAAATGCAGCCAAACCATTGCTTACATGATACAGTACACTCTAGCAAAAATAAGTACACCAATGGAATCATGAACCTTTAACCCTCATAAAAGAATAAGTCATGCTGGCTAAGGAGAAATTTTATGCACTTCAGGAAAACCTCTAGGAATAATAAAGTATAAAACTCCATTAGACCCAGATCCTTCCAAAGCTTAATAAAATCATCCAATAGCCAGAATTAACAAGTCATGCTGACTAAGACAAATTATATGCACTTAAGGAATAATTAAGAGCATAAATGCCAAAATCATTCCAAAGCAACATAAAATAATCAAATATCCAGAATTACCTTACTCATATTTTATCAAGGGGGCTGATAATCACTTTCAGTAATTATAGCAGTAAATATATAAAGGCCAACATTCTAAACCAATTCAAATATGATGCACTTTGGGAATATTGGCTAGCATTCAATTATATTCACCTTAGGAAGTACCAGATCAATCTCAAGGGTTAATAAATTACTATTACCCCTCTCATTGCTCAACAGTCTTCCTAAGCTGCATATAATAGTCAGGTAACCAAAATTAACATAGTGATTCATATATGGGTTAACTAAAAAGGCTAAAGTAAATAAACTGCATTACCACACCTATTTCCTAGTCAACTCTTCCAAAGTCATAGAACTCGCATAAAGTAATTACTCATTATTAATCTTAGTGGCAAAGATATCTGGCTTAATTATAATAGAACAGTCTTTTATAATTGCCCAATATTCTTTACCATTAACATCAATAAACAGTAATCAAACATGGGATTTTCATAATTTGGGAAGAGTCACCCAGGGAATAACATAGGAAAGTTTCAGCCCATTTCTTCTAGCCTTTTAGAGTTTCAAGAAGGTTGGCCTATCATATTAAAATACAGAACCAGATTTGTAAGCAGTCTATTTTCTTTGCAATATAAATACCATCACAAAAATCAAGGGACATTAATATATCAAAATGCACAAGTACATTTCCATAAATATTTAATCAGTTAGATTTCAGTGGGCATTTTCTATTAATAGAACTCATTAAAACACTGCATACAAATCTTATGCTGTACCCCTAAATTACTTTTTCTCAAATAGGTTCAATAGATTCCATAGCATGTACTTATTTATGGCTAAAGAGTATCTCAACGGAATACATTTTAGAATGTGCAAACTTTTAGTTATGTCAAGTAGACAGTCCTTGACAACATCTACTAAAGTATATGGAGTAAAATAATTTCTACTTCATATTTTCATTTTTGTATATATATTAAAGATTTTAAGTATTGATTTGTTTAAGTCCCCGATAATCAGGACACCCACCCTACCCCAGCTCTTGAGCAAAGAGTGTATGGTGGTAAAATCAGATTAATTTTGAAAGCATATATAATTTTCCTCTTAAATATACCATGACTTATATTTTCAGAGGGAATTATATTGCCTTCATAAATCAATACTTAATTAGTCTTAAAACATATACAACAATTGCACATTCTAAAACATCATTCCATTAAAGATTTCATTACTGTATTATGCAGTTGTAGAAAATTATGCATAACTTCCATATCCAGTATTAATAAAGACAACTTTGAGTCGACAATAGAAAAATGAAAACTTAAATATTGCAAAATTTCTAGTAATTTTTTTTTTTTTTTTTTTTTTGGGAAAATTGCAATTGGGCCCGAGTATATAGATAGAATTTTTCCTGCGGTCTCAAGTTGGCCAACCCCACCTATGGGATATGTGCCTGAGTATATACAAATTCCCAAATTAATTACTTTAATTGCAAATTGCAAAGTATTTTGACAAACACTAAGATTTAATTAAACTTTAATTTACATTTGGGCTCAGTCTCAAGTCTGCCAACCCCAGCTATGGGGTATGTGCCTGAGTATATACATAAATACCCAATTTCATTACTTTACATCTCCAGTCTTTGGACAAATGCTCAAATATTCCAAAAATGATATTTATTTGAATGTTAAACTCCCTGTGCGGGCTCAGTCTCAAGTCGGCAAACCCAAACTATGGAGTGTATACATTAATTACTTTAATTTCAATCTATTTTGCAAGCAATATTTTTTTATGAATTTCTTTCTATTGAAGTCTCAAGTTGTCAATATTAAAACTCAATCAGAATAATTATGATTCATCTACAACTGCATCTCAAAAAGTAAACTTTAATCATCTATACAAACAGAACTTGCACCTTAAACTTTCAGTATACAATTACTTCCTTTATTCTGGCTAATAGATTATTTATTCAGCTTAGGTAGGGCCTGAGAGAGTCCTAAGGTTGATCGAGTCATTGCCCTTTACACTCTCAAAAGTCCCTCTTAAACTGCTCAAATTTGTCAAAAAGCCAGAATATGGAAAAATATATTGCATTCCAAAAGGATTAATACACCATGGGTTAGTGACATTTTTAGCTCCATGTTAAACAGACAAATAAATACATAAATCATAAATATAACAAATAAGCCCTTTACAAATTTAGTAATCCTTTTATAAAACTATGTATGAACTAAACTTATACCAATCCTACTAATCATTCAATAAAACTATGAACTTTTAAAAGCCTATTAATTATACCTAATGTAGTAGTAATTCTATAAAACTATTAACTAAAACCCTATTGATTATACCTAGAACTCAAATCTAACTTTCATACTGTACTATAGACCAAGGCATCACCATCTCCATCAGTCTTCCCTAGTACCATAAAAGATACCTCATATAGTACAGTACTGTATTAATAACTACTCTTCTCATAAGCCATAAGCAATAATAACAAATGTAACCAACCTTCCGATTCAAAGTATTTTAACGATATATACCGTAACATTTATAACTATTTTTCAATCCTCACTCCTAAATACATCTATAGGTCTCTATATATCCCAATGACCAATTAGAGTTTATGGAAATCTACAATAATCTGCCAAAATTTTTACTTTCAGATAACTGGTACTGTACTAGAGTAATAAAGCTAATATTTCTAGCATTTGGGAAGAGTCAGCCAGGGTATCTTATTTTATAGGCAAATTCCTCAGAGCATCAAAGTAACATTTTCAGCCCCAATTATATAGATTACACTAGTCTTAAGACTTCACTGAACTTTATATAAATGACCAACAGTTACTTTCTTCAGGCTAACGTTTGTTATTGAATTCTTAGCCTTCCACCCTATTAAACTACTTTTCAAAATTTATAGAGACCATTAATCCACTTTACTCAGCTTATCAAATCAAAACATTGACTGCAAACTTATTTCAGTTATTTGCCTATTATTATTAGTTATTCAGTCTTATTATTATATTATCAGTTGTTATTATTAATAACAACTCAATCACAAACTACAATCGAGTTTCACTTACGCCAAAATTGCTCTTGCTTTATACTATTTCAAACTATTGCTAATTGCTATTTTGACAAGTATATACTTGGTCTTTATATAGTCATTTGTGTTTTAGTTGCTTTTGAAAGTTTTACTTTCAAATTTCTAACTAAGCTGCCAGACTAATTAAAAAAACATTAAAGACTACAGTATATAGAACCAATCATTATCAGATCTTTTACCAAACTTATTCCTAGCATATTTTACTATTTATAACTAGTCACTACTACAACTAGGTACTTCTATTTTCAGCCTAACCCTATCCATTGAACAATACAGCATATCAAAATGTATAATGGGCTTAGATGGTATATATACAATTCACATTTCATATTTGTCTTTATTTACCAATGGAGCAAAACAAGTCAAAAACTTACAATAGTGCATTAAAATCAGCGTCGGTAAAATAAATTAGGTTAAAGCTTGGATACTGCACATAAATTCCTTTCCTTAACTTAGGAGAGTTAACGAAAGCAACTAATCAGTAACCAAAGCTCTCCCATTCACTTTTACCTTGCCAAGTTCTATGTATAAATTTACTCCGTTAACAATGTTTACAGAACCCTTACAAACTTAAAATATTTCCGAAACACCAGGATGGAAATTCTTTTAAGTTAATAAACACCTTCAGGATTAGGAAGCGTTCAGTTTATTCGATCATTAAATGCTTTTATTCACCTTAGGAAGGATCTATAGATTCATATTTTTTCACCAACCAACTTTACTTCTAAACTCAATGAAAAATACAAGAGAAACTCCAAGGACTCGAACCAAGGATATTACTAAAGTAAATTTAATTAAAAATACTGTACATGTGGCACTCCAAGGACTCTAACCTAGGAGACACAGAAATTCTGCACATTTATGCATTACGCTATAAAGACCGTTTTAAAGAATTATGCACAAGGCTACGATATATTGGGTAGATTTGACCCAAAGACCTTCCTAAAACAGAAATTATATAAAGATCGAATAAACTTTATGCGCATCTTAATACTGAGGGAGCCAAGACTCTAAACATTGCTTCCGAAGGAATATAAATGATACCAGTGGAACAATTAATACCCCGAAGCTAAGCCTACATAAACAAACTCTCGCTCTCTCCGTTCATCCCTATATCCCGGGCACCTCGGGGGCAGGACCTGACTTTCGGAATCACTACTTATTGACAACCTTGTTGCGTACTAGCAGGAGACTGTTATGAATGACCGTACTAGTTTTCAGGCTGCAGTCGTGGGCCCGGAATATACTCAAAAAACAAATAAAATAAAAGTTCTACAGCTAGAAACATTAAATTTAAAGTTACCCTTCCTAGCATAATCCCACCCCCTATCTCCCAGAATATACTAACAAAACAATAAAAATAAAAGTAATAAATCTAATAAAGTACCAACCCATTTAAATAAAAGTTCTATATAAATCTAATAAGTAACACCCCATTCTTATCAATTACAAACTCAAATTTACTTTAATAAACTGATGAAAGCATATGGTCCTCTCGGGATTTGAACCCGGGACACCACAACCAGAATTTAATAAACTAATGGCATCATATGATCCTCCCGGGATTTGAACCCGGGACACCACACCCAGAACATAAGCACCTTAAGCCATTACACCAACAACTTTACTTCTAAACTCAATGAAATCAACAAATACATGTGGCACTCCAAGGACTCGAACCTAGGATAGTCACACCAAAATTATACTTTAATTTTGAAGTTAGTCCACCCACCCAAAACTATTCTCCCCCGCCCGAGAGATATGCTCCGCGGTTCCAATATTCAATATGTGAACTAACTTACTGCATTCAATCCCCATTTCAGGGTAGCAGTACTGTACAAGGGGCAGATCCCTTCTAGCACTCCTCCATTCACATTCTGGATTAGTAGATAAACCGGTACAGGATTCAATTTTTGGCAAGATTCGGACATTGGTTTGTTTAGTTTGCAAGTTTTAAATTTTAATCATCTAAAATAACTTTAATTTTACTTTAATCACAGCTACCCTTAGACAGTTTTATTACGCTTAGGAAAAATCAGTACGAATCAAATACGCTTTGATGCCATAGACCCTTCATAAACTGAATAAAATTGAATGAAAACTACAATAAAGCAGGAATTACAGTCTGGATTTAAATTTAGTGAACACTTTTCTATACATTTCTGATTCACTGAAGTCCCCGATCATTAGGGCACCCACCCTAACCCAGCTATACGTCAGCAGGGAGTACATGGTGGTCAAAACTGCATCAAATATAATACTTAGCCATTTGGATTAGTGGTCTTTTCTTTTTACTGCGTTCCTTTAAGTTGTTTGTTTATTTTGCAAGTTTTACATTATAATTTAAGTTAAAAAGATACTTCAACTTTCTTACATTTGCCCCATTTGTGGCATTTTTATAACTTTTTATGTAATTTAGAAGAAATCGGCCTTTGGCAGAGCCATTTTTCTACCGAAAAAGGCACCAATTTATTTTGAGTGTCTTTAGTATTTATTTAAACCTTTGAGGTCAAAGGATATTTTTATTAATTTAGATTTTGTCATAGTTTAAGTATTACGCTATCAAATCATGCCAAAATATTACAATCCTTCGTAACCGTACCTATTCTTCCATCACTATCATACATCGTTAATAAAGTATCCTACTTGTTCCACCGGGATATCATTTTAAAGTTTACCCTGTAAGCATATAATTTGGCTACATTCATGTTTATAGAGGATATATCACATTAGGCTGGATTTAGAGGTTGTAATACAAATGGGGGAGGGGTGATTCAGGGCGCTACAGGAAAGACCGTCACTTTCAACATCAATACTAATATTCGCCGCGCTCCCTTCAAAGTCCGGTACTAACGGCTCATACTTTCTCGAATATTACTGATGTACAGGCCGTCTGCATAGGCCCAAATATACTAAAAATAAATTACAGTACGCTAAGTAAATACTCACATCCGCCGCGGTCCCTTCAAGGTACTAACGGCGGATACTTTCTCGAAAATGTACATTCAGTCTTTGTAGGCACAGCCTATACTAAAATATTATAGTATGGACAATTTTCTATCAAAATATGTACGAAGGGTACTTTTTTAAGCTTGATTGAAGTCTAGAGCAAACTAAAAAAAATCTATCGAAACATTTGTTTTTTTGTAAGGTTGGATTGAAAGTCTACAGAGCAAACGAAGACATTTTTCTATTGAAAAATGCACAGTGCTTTATTTTAAGCTTGAGGTCTAGAGCAAACAAAGTAATACAAAATAAATAAGCAATTAAATACGCCGCTCTATAGATTATATTTTATTTTAAGCCCTGAGTCTTTTTCTAGACTCGGTGGTCTGGTTAAACAAACTTTATTAATTTTAGCAAGCGTTTTCTCCACAGCGATTTTGAAGTTATTTTGACTCAAAGTTTTGGTTCGTTTAGTTTGCAAGTTTTACATTTTAATAACCAAATAAATAAGCCGTTCTATAGATATTAATAATAAATACAATGGGGAAGGTGACCGAGTATATAGATAAAGATTAAGTACTGTGGGACCAGGTATTACTTTTAACTGTTAATTTGCTAATGCGATGGCCAAGATTTAGGGAACCGATTGTAAATTAAATATATTCTAATTCAGTGCACGCTCATTTTATTTTATTATTCCATAGCTTTGTAGTTTTAAGTTTAATTTCCGATAAATTTTAATGAGTTTTACCACATACAGTACCGGTATATAAGGTAGAGTTTTACCACATACAGTACCGGTATATAAGGTAGAGTTTCTATTATTTTAATGAGTTTTACCACATACAGTACCGGTATATAAGGTAGAGTTTCTATTATTTTAATGAGTTTTACCACATACAGTACCGGTATATAAGGTAGAGTTTCTATTATTTTAATGAGTTTTACCACATACAGTACCGGTATATAAGGTAGAGTTTCTATTATTTTAATGAGTTTTACCACATACAGTACCGGTATATAAGGCAGAGTTTCTATTATTTTAATGAGTTTTACCACATACAGTACCGGTATATAAGGTAGAGTTTCTATTATTTTACACTTATATTAACCCTCTCAGACATATGACGCAATTTTGAGTCTATTGGGGATACTTTAAAGCCTTTGTTACCATCAGGGGTATTTAGAAACCTTTAGTTTAGTTACTTCAACCTCTGCAGTTGTCTTTGAGTTAGCTGTGGCCAGAAAACTAATTTTGGAGAGGTAATTATAACCGAACTATTTCTTATTGCTAATCTGGTAACCTCTGCGTCATAAATGCGTGAACAGTACTGTGGGACCAGATATTACTTTAAACCGTTAATTTGCTAATGCAATAGCGAACATTTAGGTAACCGATTTTAAAAGCAATATATTCTAATTCAGTGCACGCTCATTTTATTTAATTATTTTATAGCTTTGTAGTTTTAAAAGTTAATTCCGATAAATATTAATGCGTTTTTCCACATATAGAAGGTGGAGTTTCTATTATTTTAAATTTTAAACTTATTAATTTGAACAGTAACTTCTAAAGTTTTATATATACAATTTACTTGCTAATGCAATACCAAAGATTTAAAAGGAACTTTGTAATTCAGTCCAGTCATTTTATTTCGCATTAGAAGTTTGTGGTTTTCAAAGTTTAAATTCGGACCATTTAAAATTATTTTTTACAAATTTTTGTTAGTGCGCTTCGATAATTTTAGATTTTAAAGTTACTTTTATTAATATGAACAGTACTTCGTTTCAAAGTTAGGCTATATATTTTAATTGCTGTACAAAGTATCTATACTTAAAGTTTGCTGGATTGCCCACTTTAGATGGATTAATTATATTGTCGACTTACTTTGCCAGAAACAAGTCCAATTCTATACAAAACTATCCAGCAATTTTAATATTACTTTAGTGAACATTTACTCTTAATTTCATAGATTAATTTATAGTTTTAATTTTATATTTAGAGTGATTCCTATAGCGATTTCTATTAATTATTTTTATTTACCTAGATGGGCTGGTCTATCAGAGTGAGACCTGAGCGATCTCTTGCCATACCCATAGCTTACTCTGACTGTTCCTTTTACTTATATATTTTCTAGATCTCAAGTGACGGCGTCTCTTCCGTGGATTGACCTCCCAATCTACCAAGATTGGAAGCTAAAGCGTCACATTATTCCTTTGCCCCTCAACTTTCTCTTCATAATTGCTGAGGGGCACAGGGCCCTGGGTGGGGCTTTGGTTTCCCGGGCGTTTACGCACCCTCTCAGCTCCCCGCCATGGAGTGGCTTCGGTCACCCAGGCTTTATTGTGGTTGGCAGGGAGGGTTCTGTGGGGGCGCTCGTTTATGGCCTTGGCCTTACTCGGGGCCTTGGGGCTGTTCGGCCAGGCAGCTTGGGGAACAACAACTTTAATTTCAATTTGTCAGTTTTAGTTTGATTATTTTTAAAGTTTTAAAATTAATTATCTATATATTTATCTATACAGTATTATTACTTAGTTTATTAAGGGGGAGGAGGGGAGGGGGGAGCGGATAATTTTTAACCAACATAGTCCGACTAATTTCAACAAGGGATGTTAATTTACAACCAACAAATCCAACATAACAAATATATCCTATCTAACTTCACGAACCTTATTGAACAGAAGCGATGTGTGTGGAGAGTTGAAGATAGACGATTGGAGATCCTAGCGATGTTAATCTTCAGACGTTTAGCTTGAAATAATCTTGAGACGTTGGGAAGCTCTTGGTCGGCTGTACGATCCTTGTGCTGTAAAGCATAGACAAAGGTTAGTGGATTCCATGCTATACAGATGTGGATATACATGCATCAAATACTCTGCTTACTTTTAGTCTGTATTTATTGTTTATCTTTTTCTTTTTCTATTATTATTATTATTAATATTGATGATTTTTTAAATTTATTGTTCTTGTTAAAAGAGTACTCTTTGTTTAAATCTGTTGTTACTTCATATTTTGCAATTATTTCTCTTTATATTATATGTATTCATTGTCGATAGTATCAATTGCTTACTTTTGCGATTTCCTTAGTTTATTTGTGCTATAAATGTAGGTTATTTGTAGGGTAGTTATTGATAGGGGTCACTTGAGGCATGCTATGCTTACAGGTACCTACCCGATAGCACTATCGTTAGTGAGTGCTGTACTGTATTTTATATATTTTGTAATAGTATAGACATCTTATCAATATTTGTATTTTTTACTATTGTTAATGTCTTGTCATGTTGCAAATTTGATTTTAAAATAATTTTGACATTTAACATGTAGTTTCTTTATTCATGCAGAGTTTAGTAAAATTTGCCAGAACGTCCCGGACTTCCCAAACTTGACTACTTCCTTTAACGTGACGATAGTGCGTTGTTTAATTTGCTTGGGAAACAGATTAACTTGCTCATGTAGTAATGTACACCCTATGTGGTGGATTGTGTTCTTTTATTTAATAATTTTCATTTTAGTAAGCGTTGTTTCCACATAGCGATTTTGATAATTTAATTTGACTATATTGTCCTTGTCCCAATTTTGGTTTGTTTAGTTTGCAAGTTTTACATTTTAATTTAAGACCGAATGCTCCACACATAAGTGCAGTTTCAGGCTCTTGTCCTAATGGCGGCGTTCCAGGCAACCCTGTTAAGGGCTGCTCCACTTTTCATATTTTTTGGATTTGAGATCGGCACGTATAGTCTGATCAAAAGTTTGTTTTAAAATAATTTCCGATCAATTTAAATGCACGTTGTTCACTTATTTTGTTTACAGTTTCGATAATTATTAATTTTAAAGTCTTAAAATTAACAGATAG
Organism: Paralithodes platypus; assembly: GCA_032716605.1. Taxonomy (NCBI): domain Eukaryota; kingdom Metazoa; phylum Arthropoda; class Malacostraca; order Decapoda; family Lithodidae; genus Paralithodes; species Paralithodes platypus. Next base: position 585,849 of record CM064538.1, on the reverse strand, counting down.
CTCAAAAGTGACCGTTCAAATTAACAGATAGCTCAATAGTGACCGTTCAAATTCATAGATAGCTCAAAAGTGACTGTTCAAATTAAAGAACAAAAATCCTACCCAAAGCTTTTACCTGTACTCTAAAATAATTATTTTCATTAAAAGTGACTTAATTCTTTACCATCAACATCTATACCTCCAAAACAATAAGTCAAATTATACCTATCATAATAACCTATTATGTTCTCTCCACCAAACCAACTCTACTCCTAATATCGGTTATGGGCTGCTCTATCAGAGTGAGAACTGAGCAATCTCTGCCATACCCATACCTTACTCTGACCGTTCCTTTTACTTATATATTTTCTAGATCTCCAGTGACTGAGTCTCTTCCATGGATTGACCTCCCAATCTACCAAAATTGTTAGCCAAAGAGTCACATTTTCCCTTTGCCCCTCAACTTGCTCTTCATAATTGCTGGGTGGGGCTTTGGTTTCCTGGGCGTTTCCTCACCCTCCTCGGCTCCCAGCCATGGAGTGGCTTCGGTCACCCAGGCTTTATTGTGATCGGCAGGGAGGGTTCTGTGGGGGCACTCTGTTATGGCCTTGGCCTTGCTCGGGGCCGTTCGGCCAGGTAGCTTGGGGAACAACAACTAAAATAGATTAATGAAATTGACATACCGGATTCCAAACAACTATGCAGAACATCTTGAACATTAACATCTATAATTATAGGCTACTATTTGGAAACCATCAGCCAGGGAATGGGTACAAATTTAAAGCTAATTATTTTGCTCTAGCCCTTTTTGAATTACAGACAATAAAACTAAAATAATTATAGAATAGATAGAAGTGGAATGGTACAGTACAGTAACTAGATAGATATAACAATTTCTAGCATACCTATAATAAACAGGGTACCGGTATACATTACTATTATTATAAAAGACTAAATACTATCTACTCAACTCTTATGTGTTAAAAAAAAAAAAAATTTAGAATTTAGACTTTTCTCCCTCATGAATAGCCCCATTACTTTGGCAATTTTAAGACCTTTTACCCCATAGTCAATATTAAGACTCATTGTGCCATTTAGCCAGCTTCCCTGTCGGCCAATAGGGACTTTTAGGGGGAACCGGCCATATATACAGCCCCGTATCCGCGCCTTACCGTTACCGACTGCGGTCCGCGGATACGTGTGGTGTATTTAACATAGGTTTCAATGGGAAATGGGCTTAGCTCGTACCTGACCCGGCCATCTTGACCCTCAAACCATTATTTTGACCTACATATTATTTGAAGAGAATACTTATTAATACATATTATGAAGAAATTTACCACACAAACTTTATTTCAAATCAGTCATTAGGCCTAGGCTAGCCTTACGCATAGCCATAATTTGCCTGCTTTCGACCGACAGCGTCGGTACGCTTGCTCTGTTTTGATGGTCCCGGGCATTTATTTCCATCATGATTACCATCAGGCCCACTGTCCCTAATCACTGAATGCTCTAAAGGCCCTAATAAATGCGGGAGATAAGTTCGTGCAGAAAAAAGCTTGTAAACAAGTGGTTTTCAACTTTTCCAACACTGGTCTGTGAACTGCTGCCTCAGCTGGGACGCTGAGTGGACTTCACGCAAGAATGCAAGATGGCCGACCAAAGCAAGAATCGGGATGCGCACTGACCTGCCCGATTCAAATCCGTGAATAGCTGGTATTTTGCACGGATGACGAGTAATGGGATATTTAGGGGTGTCCGTGGATAAGCGGCATCGCGAATGTATGGAGCGCGGATACGGGGAACGGACATAGAAACAATTAATTTTTTTTTTTTTTTTTTTTGGGGGGAAGTCTTAGGGTGTATTTATAATTTTAAAGGTCTAGGGAGCAAACAATATATATATATTTTCTTAACCCTCTCCGACATGCGACGCAATTTTGAGCCTATTAGGGATACATTAAAGCCTTTATTACCATCAGGGGTATTTAGAAACCTTTAGTATAGTTACTTCAACCTCTGCAGTTTTCTTTGAGTTAGCTGTGGGCAGAAAATTAATTTTAGAGAGGTAATTATAAGAGTGAGAGAACTTTCTTATTGCTAATCTGGCAACCTCTGCGTCATGAGTCTCAAGGGGTTAATCAACATTTAAAAATACGATTAAGCCAAAATTAATCAAACTTTAATACTTTTACTTTCACTGAAACTTTCTATTTTACATTAAACAAACTACTCAATTTACAATACAGTTTGTAGTTGCCCAAATAACTTCTGGTCCTATGTGACATACATTGAAATTTTATGTGCACATTAAGATTTATTATGCAGTACAGTAGTTAACTCTGAAGATTACTCAACTCTTTATTCATATTTTGTCACCAACCAACTTGTGGCACTCCAAGGATTCGAAACTAGGATACTCTCACCAAAATTCCGCGTATTTATGCTATAAAGATGAATAGTAAACTGATAATTTCTTTAATAATTCACTCCAACACCAAACACCTCCCAAAGAAATTAATGAAACCAAGCATGAGATCCACCAGGATTCGAACCTACTGTAGGTTACCACAGATTTTAAACACTACCCATTACACCATCAAAACTAAAAAAAAAATCACAATGAATAACTTTGATGGACAACTGTACAAAGACTGCTAAACTTAAAATAAACCAAATACTAACCGTATAGTAGTATTGTAGGGAAGTAGTGGTAGTTTACTCCATTGAAGCTAATAGTCCAACGCAGAGAATATTAGTCCATTCTTGTAGTAGTACCAGTCCATTGAAGAGAATAGTAGTCTTGTCTAGTAGTAGTAGTACCGGATAGTCCATAGAATATCATCTTCAATCTAGGTACGATCCTCCTAAGTCTTCTTGCACTGTAATACAAGTAGAAAAAATATATTAGTTATATGGATTCAGTGCCATTTCCTAGCCTAAGATTTTATACTCCAATTTGTTGCTCATGTAGTAATGTACGGTCGCGCTAATAAGTCATGCCACAGCGGTCATTAACTTTAGCTTGCTCTGTATTAATGGGTCAGATGTTAAATAGGGTGGGTAAGTGTAGGAACATTTGTATATTTCACTCTACATGACAAAATGAAGCTTAGATATTGCCGATACCACTTGTTGATCAAAACATACCTGGTGCAGAGACATCACCTACTAGCGCGACTGTACTACGTGGTGGATTGTTTTTATTTATAAATTTTTGCAAGCGTCTTCACATCGCGATTTAGTGAAGTGCTTTTGTCTATCCAAATAGGGTGTAAATTACTACTCAATGCACTTATTTTACAATCTTATACAAGATCATAACTAGGAACATAACTTATGTGGGCAATTGTACAAGTATCACCTAAGTTAACCCTCTCAGACATATGACTCAATTTTGAGCCTATTGGGGATACTTTAAAGCCTTTGTTACCATCAGGGGTATTTAGAAACCTTTAGTTACTTCAACCTCTGCAGTTGTCTTTGAGTTAGCTGTGGCCAGAAAACTAATTTTAGAGTTTATTATAAGAGTGAGAACAATTTCTTGCAACCTCTGAGTCATATATGTGTGAAAGGGTTAAAATACCAAACTCATCAAAATACTAACCGATTAGTTGTCCTGTAGAGCGGTACATCAGGGGGTCCACATAGAGTCCGAATACCATGCATGCCCTACGCTTTATCCAAAACAAAGAGGCTCCTTCCGTAATTCCACCACCATTCCAGACAATCCATACAAAACATGTCAGGCCACAACGCTCCTTCAGTCAGGCACCAACGCTCTGCCTCTTGTCAATTTAAGATACGATTGCCAAGGTCACCGTACTCTGCAAGAAGAGTAACAAAAATAATTAAGTTACTTCCAAGGATTATGGCATTTGGATTTATATTTTAGAATTTAAAACTTTCAAAATAAACAAATCAAAACTTATACGAACACAGCAAAAAGACAAAACAACTAATCAAAATCGCTATGTGGAAACAACCCTTAAAATATTTTTTTTATAAATAAGAGGAACAAGACTTTTGTGCACAGTTTTGCAGATAGCTTACTTTTTTTTATCAATTTGGTCTACTTTTAAAGTACTGTACTGCTCAACGTTATGGAATTTCGTATGCCAAGCTTTTACTGTGTATTATATTTGCCTATTCAGGCATTTTGAGCCACATTTCTTAACCACAAACTCAAAAATTGGTTAAACTTAAAACAAACACTTCAACATACTAACCGAATATTAGTCCTGTAGAGTGGTTCAACTGAAAAGTTAGTCGCCATCACCGACGCTCCATCATCAGGCCAGAACTGCATCCACCACACACCAGGCCACAACACTGCATCCACCACCAGGCCAAAAACCCTGCGTCCACCACACAACACCGAGTCGTCCACCACCACTGCATCCACCAGGCCACAACACCATCGGGCCACAACTGCATCCACCAGGCCACAACTCTGCATCCACCACACCACAACACTGCATCCACCACCAGGCCAAAACTCTGCTTCCACCACACCATCAGGCCACAACTGCATCCACCACACTACCATCAGGCCACAACTGCGTCCACCACACAACCATCAGGCCACAACTGCGTCCACCACACAACACTGCATCATCCACCACACTACCATCAGGCCACAACTGCGTCCACCACACTACCATCAGGCCACAACTGCATCCACCACACAACACTGCATCGTCCACCACCACTGCATCCACCACACACCAGGCCACAATTCTGCATCCACCACCAGGCCAAAACTCAGCATCCACCACATATTTTTTTCTTTCTAGACTTCCTTATCCCTAATTAGAATTTAAAGTTTCAAAATTTTAAAGAAACCAAAACTTTGACAAACTCAGTAAAATGACAAAACTTTATCAAAATAGATGCGGAAACTATAATATTTAGCTCCATTAGTTTACAGATTTAAAAGTATCTGCCCCAGAACTACGGCGACTGAGACCTTTTGTGCAATAGCGACTGCAATTTAGGAGGAACCTGCCCTAACATGGGGCATTTTTCTAATGAAAATTTCAAAAGTTCACCTCTAAGAGTCTTTGGAGATTTTTTAAAGGTTTATGGAGAGTTAGCAAAGAAAAATAAAGAACATTTATATACACAGAAACATCAAAAGTTTTTTCAACTGAATGTGGAAAATTACAAATTGACAACTTACAACTTGAGGGTGCACCACTTGAGGGCAGAGTCCATCAACACAAGTCTCGGCCAACACACCACCGGAGAAGAGCCGACCGACAGGATCGGTACATTGAGGCGATTCATTCGTGGCCACCACATCAGGGAATCTGGCAATAGATAGAAGTGGTGCACTTAAGCTGTTCCCCACACATACACTTTTCAATAAAAATAGAAACTAATTACATAACAAATTTGGAATGGGCCGGAGTAAATAGAACAGACAATATTATTCAAGCAGACTTACAAAATAATAAGATTCTCTTCTATGTCCGGGTTTTAAGCGACCAGAATAGGTTAGTTGCATTGTATACCACCTGTACCTTCCATTAAGATTTATGCGGCAGATGCGTAATAAGCAATATATACATAAAAAAGGTTGGTTAAGGTTTAGAGTTTTATCCTACATACTACAGATACATGGTAAGCGATACTACATGTTAAGCCAAGGTTAGTCTTTTCACACATGTACTGGATGCTAAAGATTACGTACCAGCTAATAAGGAAGAGTTAGTTTAGTATCCCATGTACGGTACCGGTACATGGGATACATACTAGCTGGTAGGTATGGGTTAGTTTTGTATCCAACGTACTGTACTAAAGTTCATTCCAGCCGACTAAATTGTTTTAGAAGTTTAATTTCCGATAAATTTAAATGCATTTTTCCAAATTTTGTTTTAGACTGTTTTAGTTTCAATATTTTTTTAATCTTTAGTTATTGATTTGAACAGCAACTTTGGAGTTTGTTTTAAAGTTTCATATTTTAATTACAATCTTAAATACTTTGCTATTATGAAGGCGTTCAATTAAATCATGAAAACTATGCAAGATCATATTTATCCATTAATTAAGTACTGTACAGTATCAAAATTATCTACTAAAGGATTATATTTGCGGTCTGCTGAAAAGAAACTATAGGTCTAAGTTTGTTAGGTTAATGCCTTACATAATTATACATACTGTACTATACTACTAATCTTAATACGCATCTACATTCTCAAACTTTGACGGGTAGTAAACAATGCAACTAATCGATTAAGATAGATAAAACACCGCTCAAAATTCAGACCTAAAAGATATATTTACCAATGAAAAAAGTAAAAATTAGGCCTATATACAAATCAAAAATAAAATAATAATGGGAAAGGTGAGGAATGGGGTAAATACCAATAATAATTACAGTTTGTAGGCTCTCATATACTGTACACATACTAGCATTAAACAAAAAAAAATCTATATAGGCCTATACAAAAAATAGGAAAAGTGGGGATTGGGCCTGAGCATAGATAGATCTAGATAGCATAAATATTTTTACCAATGACAACAAAATATGAAAAATACAGTTTGTAGGCTTTTTCTTTACATACACAAACTAGCATAAATATATTACTGTACCAATGACAAAAATAAAAATGAATAAAAATAAAGTTTGTAGGCTTTTTCATTATATACACAATTAAACTAGCATTAAATATAACTCACCCGGTAGAAGTGTGAAGATTGTCCACTTTAATCAGCTTCTGAAGGATCTCTTACAAGATTGTACCGGTACCGGGTTGTCAGACACATCCATGGTGTAGCATCGTCTCTCCTTCACTGCTGGGAGTAGGTAGTGGTAAATGACAAATCTATAATTTTGTAATAATTTCACTACACCACCAAACACTTCCAATGAAATTAAATGAAAGCATATGTGAAATAAATAATTAATAGACCAGTAATAAACTACTAGCAATTTCCGACTATAAAGTAATAAAGAAGTTGGGAGCTGTAGACACCAAAGTTTAGTAGGCCTAAACAAATTGTCAAAATACGGTTGTGGTGGAAAAATATATAAGTAACACCCCGTTCTTAACTTAATCAATTACAAACCCCAATGTACTTTTAACTAATGAAAGCATATGGTCCTCCCCGGATTAGAACCCGGGACACCACACCCAGAACAAAACCACTAACCCAGATCAAAAGAAGTCAATTTAGCCATAATCTCTTTTAGACTTAATTTCAATATAGTCCAAATTACTTAATCATACTTTATAAGCAATGACATATACAAAATATATTAAGATTAATAATACATTTTCAAGTTGCATATGAAGTGCCATTGCTCGGTTTTCCCTATTCGGGCTCTGTCTCTAGTCTGCCGCCCCCAGAAACAAATTTAACCCGTACAGCCCCAGCGACGCGTCTGACGCGTCGGCGATGTATGTAACGCACAGCCCCAGAGAGGCGTCTTGACGCGTCACCCTAATTGCGCCGACCGTAACCTCAGGTGTAGCCACTCAAGAGGGCTCAGATTTGTATGGGAATTGTGTACGTATCCCACGCAACCGTGCCGATGGTTGAAAACTCTCAAAGTCCACGTGCGTGCGCGTGAGCGCGCAATAACCTGTTTTTTTGGGGGAATTGCCTTCAATTTTTTACTCTTGTAAAATACGTTTTCGGGGGCTCTGTAGGACCATTCTTTAAGCTTTTAGCGGTTTTTCCTTCATTCCTAACCCATTCGCTATAGTTTCTGGAATAAAACCATTTTTTGAAAACCGGCCGGGTTCTGGTGAACAAACATTACAAAACTAGCCGGGGCTCCACGGGTTAAAAATGGGAAATGGGCCTCAGTAAATATATTAATTTTATATAGCAAGGATCATTGCATTACAGTGTTGCCATTGGATACAGGATGGGTTGAGGGGGGCAGCGACCCCCCCACGACTTTTTGAATTTAGGTTTGGGGTACAGTCGCGCTAACAAGTCCTGTCCCAGCTGTCATTAAGTCTGGCTTTCTGTGCTGTATTAATGTCAGTCAGTTGAATAGGGTGGTTAAGAGTTGGAAATTTTTTGTATATTTCACTCTAGGCTATATGAAGAAATTAAGCTTACATATTGCGGATACCAATTATTGATCAAAACATACTTTGTGCCGAGAAATCGCTTATTAGCGCGACTGTACACTAATTACTATAAAGACAGTGGCACGGGCCTAGGCTAGACAATTTTAGTGCGAAACATCTCCCGAAATTTGACGGCCCCTAAATTGGGAAAGTTGGCAATTTGTTTTTTCTAGTCTTATTTAGGCTAGGCTATAATATTTTGCTAAAGTATTTTTTCACATAGCGATTTTGATACGGTAAGTACTTCTAGTTAGTACAGTATTCATAATTATCGCGAATAGACTGCGTTATTATACATAATTTATTAGGGAAAGTGAAGCTCTATGGAATCCTTATAATATACTCATAGATTCCGTTGTGGTAGAATAGTTTTGATAAGTTTTGTAACTATTTTGTCTATATAAATAGTCTCGCGCGTAAACAAACTCAGTCCCGCAATCTTGAGAGCTCTGCTACGGACGTGTTCGAAATGGAGTACACTCGCTACGGTAAAGTATTATGTTCAACAAAGATGTTACTGTAGGATATGTCTAATATACAGGGTGTCAATCCACAAAATATGAATTTTGTTATTATTATAGCGCGACTGAGCGAGCTCTAGGAGGGTCAGGGGGGGAGGGTCAGTGACGGAAACACCTCAAATACGTCAGCACAGGGGGACGTTTCCAATTACCCCCATGCGCACTTCAGAGGTTAAGAGTCTCCCAGCAGTTCCCGGGTTAACTATCAAAACTATTCTCCCACAGTGGAATCTGTGCGAGTATATTAGGATTCCATAGAGCTTCATTTTCCCTAATAAATTATGTATAATAACGCGGTCTTTTCAAAAAAATTACCCAAGTTTTATATAGGCCTACAATAGGCCAAGCCATTCGCGACGGTCTACGCATATCCAACACTGAAGTAGGCTAGGCTATTAACTTTGTATAACAAAACTTGTAAATATTGATGGCTCTGGAGGCCGGGTAACATCTATCTATCTAGGCCTATTGCCGGACGCCTTATTCCCCTTACGAGGGTGGCCATACACAGAATGCCCCCAAGCGGACCTATTCCCTGTGAGAGGGACAACCCGAGCCATTTTAGTGAAGGACTTACAGGATTGACCACTCAATTTAGGATCCGTCAGACTCAGAGGCCCTCCGTGTATCTTGTTAGCACTATTTTTCTACAGTGGTATTCGGCTATACACTTCGGCCGGGTAACACTAGACATAAAATACATAGGCTAGGCTAGCCTAGGCTATAAAACAATGAAATTAAATGCAATAAATAAAAAAATAAATTAAATTAACTAGGCCTAGCCAATAACGATACCGGTTTGGCCAACAAATGGGCTAAAGTTTAAAAAAAAAAAAAAAAAAAAATCCTAGGCCTAGCCTAGCCTATAAGGACAAGCCCCTTATCGTCTGGCCTTTATGTTAATTAACGGGCTCTATAATAGTCTACATATAAATAAATGGCCACCAGTGAATATATATAGACTTAGCTGGTTAGTGAAGCATATTGATGAATGAAAAGACAGGTGAATGTTCTGGATAGGGGTTCGAGGCTAAGGTAGAATTTGTTTACCGTCTCATGTTAATTCACAAGCTTTTATAAGTTGCATACATTGTAATGGCCACCAGTGAATATAGATACACTAAACTAGTTAATGGAGCATGTTGATAAAAGACAGGTGCTAGGATGGTAAAGATATGGCACAACAGGTAGAGGTGATGGCGGCGGCCATTGTTAGCCTATGGAGAAACTAATGTATACGTCTCGCCTTTTATGTAAATTCACAGGTTCTCAGAATATTTACATATAAATTAATGGCCACCAGTGAAAATATATACACTTAGCTAGTTAATGGAGCATGTTGATTAATGACAGATGCTAGGATCATCAAGATGGAGACTGATAAATGTGGAGGTCCATACAGGTGGAGGGGATGGCGGCTGGGCTGGCGTGAGGCCCTTTATAGCTAAGTTTCTTCGAACCTCGCCTCGGTAAACAAATGAACCTTAGACATGCGCAATAATTCTTTATCCAGATTACATTAATTAACATGTCAAATAGTACTTTATACCTCTTCAAAAACTCATTACCTTCTAGAAATTCGGATAGTTACAGTAATCAAATTATATTAAATTACAATAAGACTTCAGGTGATCAAACAATTATTTAAATTAAATTATCAAATTAATTATTTAATAATTAAAAATTCCCGAGTAGGCCTATAAAATAATTATATACCTATAAAAATGGCACACATACGTTAAAATCGGATATTATTTTGGATTATTAAATCAAAATAGTTAAACATTGCAAGTTAATTTAAAATAAGACTTCAGTGTCAAGACTTACGATCGTATAGTGGATATTGGTATATTTCTATATATTTACCCAGGCACATTCCCTTTTTGTTTTCTTAAAGACAGTATAAAGCGAGTTTCATTATTAGCCTAGGCCCTAAGGAGAAGCCTCGTATCGTCTGGCCTTTGTTTATGTTAGCCTAATTCACAAGCTGTAGGATAGCCAAACTCTATTTTAAATGACAACCAGTGAATATAGATCGACTTAGCTGGTTAATGGAGCACGTTGATGAATTACAGGTGCTGGGGATAGTGAAAAATAGCGCGCTAAATATGGCACAGGCACAACAGGTGAAACTGATGTCCCTCGAGTATAAAATAATTAAAACTCCATCAAAATCACGGACACATACGAGAAGACTTCACGGGCTATTATGATCCTGGATTAAGCAAGCACACTGTAAATACAGAATACCGATAATACAAAGATAAGGAAGTCCCTAGAGTATAAAATCAGAAAATATATCCTTATCGGGAACGAAAACACTTACATCACCTCGTTATGGTGTCCAGATAGAAAAGAACCCCTTCACCTGGCCCGTCCTGGTAGATGGGTTGGTGAGCTCCTGATTGGCTGATGGGCGATGACGTGGCGCTCTCTCATTGGTCGAGCTCCTCCCCACCTCCCCGCCCAACAGAATACTCGATTTAGCGCGCGCTTGTTTAAATCACCCCACCCCACCATCCCCTCCCCTTTTAACTGCGACCCCCGATAATCCCCCACCCCCTCCCCGACAGGATACTCTCTCTTTGTTTAGTCGCTCCCCCCCCCCCCCTACCCTACCCTACTCTTACCTTCCCCCAATCCCTCCTCCTCTTTCTCTCTCCCGTTACCTTATATGGGCATTCTTTCGATGTTCCGTTCCTCCCCTTCCTTCCTTCCTCCTCTCTCTCTCTCTCCCCCCCCCCCCCCCCCCCCCCCAAGTACTCAGTCCCCCCTGTCCCTTTAATACTCGCTTTTCTGGACCCCTTCTCCCTCATGTTTAGCATATCATATCATCACCACCCCACCAATTAACTTACACATATAGGCTACCTAATTAAGACTTTCTGTACCAGTGACGTCTGCTATATTTTGGTCTAGCTATAATTAGACGATTATCTGCACCTTAGGAAATATCTGTGATAGTTAAAAGGGTCGACTGAGATAGTTCGAAGCCTTATAATTGCTAGAGATCCTTCCTAAAATGACTAGTAGTCGCCACAATAATATTTAAAAGACGTCGCCGGTACAGTACGGGTTAATGAAAACAATCACATTAATTAATACATGTGGTACTCCATGGATTCGAACCTAGGATACTCACACCAAAATTCAGCGCACTAATCATTAACCCCTTCTGTACTGTAGGCTACCGGTGACGGCCCTTTCACATTATTATGGACCCTATTACACGATTATATTCAGTTTAAAAAGGTCCGCTAGCAATTAACAGGCTTTGAACTATCGCATTTAACCCTTCTTACTACCACATATCCTTCTTAAACTGCACAAAATCTTCTAAATATGGCTATAATTAATTGAGAAAGACGTCACTGGTACAGTCGCGCTAATAAGTGATGTCTCCGCACCAAGAATGTTTTGATCAATAATTGGTATCAACAATATCTAAGCTTCATTTCTTCATGAGTGAGATATACAAACATGTTCCTACACTTACCCACCCTTTTCAACATCTGACAGACATTAATACAGCACAGAGCAAGCCAAACGTAATGCCAGCTGAGACATGGCAAATTAGCGCGATCGTACAGGAGTTAAGCTATCAACACAAGGTTATGTAAGATTAGCCTATATATGGTTATATAAGATTATTAGGCCATGAATTACCGAATATTTAATTTCAGTAATGGTTAGATACTTTTATGCAGCTTAGGAAGGTTGTATGGGCGTCTAAGAAAGATCTGTGGTACTAAAAAGGGTTAAGTGAGATAGTTCGAAGCCTTTTCATTGCTGAAGGCCCTTTGAAAACTGAATAAAATCGTCTAATCTAGCTATGTTTAGACGATTTTATGAGGTTTAAAAGGGGTCTCTAGCAATGAACAGGCTTCGAACTATCCCACTTAACCCAAATTTACTACTACAGATCCTTCTTAATTAAACTGCATAAAATCGTCTAACTATAATTGTATGCTGGCTACTATTAGACGATTGTATTCAGTTTACAAAGGACCTCCAGCAATTAATAGGCTTCGAACTATCTCATTTAACCCTTTCTACTACCACAGATCCTTCTTAAACTGCACAAAATCGTCTAAATATAGCTAGATTAGACGATTTTATTCAGCTTAAAAAGGCCCTCCAGCAATGAACAGGCTTTCAAACTATCTCACTTAACCCTTCTTACTACTACAGATCCTTCTTAGGCTGCATAAAATCGTCTAAATGTAGCTAGATTTGACGATTTTATTCAGTTTACAAAGGCCCTCCAGCAATTAACAGACTTCGAACTATCTCACTTAACCCGTTTGACCACATGGAACACATAAAATCGTACATATAATACAGTAAACACAAGCAAGGGTAGAAAAGCTGTCACTGCCTATCTTAAATGTGTGATAAGTAAAGCTAGTATCACACGAGATTTTATAGTCAACATTCGATGGTCAACATTTTTCTGGCAACATTTCTGGATTATTTTACACTGGTATCGGAAACTAGGCTGATGATGGATGAATTTAGGTAGCATAAATATTGCAAATGTTGACCTCATAAGCTGCCAGACCAGTGTTGAGGATAAATGTTGAGGGAAAAAGCGCTCGTGTGATACCGGCTTTAGTGTGGTGACTTAGTGAAATGGCTGGTGTTAACGAGAGCGCTACCTCTTCCCATATTCTCCAGCTTTGTCTTGCCTTGCAAGAAAGGATGGAGATGTGGAGAGAGAGAGGTTCAGTTTCTCAGAGACGAAAACCTTGCCTTGAAGTTAACTCGGCAAGAGTTGTGTTATCGGGCGTATCACCTACCTCTGACCGGGTATATCCTAGTGTTTACTAGCCTATACCCCTTTGAAAGGACATTAGCCTAACCTAACAACCTTACCTAACCTATCCTAGTATTATGGGTGGGGGCTACCGCCCCCACACCCCCGCTGTTTGACATCAACATACGTACTTACACGACGTACGCCCTGTAACACAACTCATTCCGTTAACTCTGCGGGTGCCCAACCCCGAAAGAGGTTGAAATCGGGGAGCGATCTCTGCCATACCCATATCTTACTCTGACTGCTCCTTTAACTTATATATTTTCTAGATCTCAAGTGACGGCGTCTCTTCCGTGGATTGACCTCCCAATCTACCAAGATTGGAAGCCAAAGCGTCACATTTTTCCTTTGCCCCTCAACTGTCTCTTCATAGTTGCTGAGGGGCACAGGGCCCTGGGTAGGGCTTTGGTTTCCCGGGTGTTTCCGCACCCACCTCAGCTCCCCGCCATGGAGTGGCTTCGGTCACCCAGGCTTTATTGTGGTCGGCAGGGAGGGTTCTGTGAGGGCGCTCGGTTATGGCTTGGCCTTGTTCGGGGCCTTGGGGCTGTTCGGCCAGGCAGCTTGGGGTACAGCAACAACAACAACAACTCTGGCGGAGAAGAAGAGCTATGCTAGTGCGGTTGGAGATGGTGGAGCTCCCTGGAGGATAGTGGCTACGAGTGGCACTAAGTGTAAGCCAAGAAGAGACACGCTAGAACTTAAAAACAAGTTCGATGCCTTGGCTGAAGAGGGTGATGGAGGAAGGGATAGTGTGTCGGTAATTACAGTATAGGGAATAGGCTCGCACCCTTATTTTTTATGTTTTTTTCCTCCAGATTTTGAGAAATGAGTGTTTTCATGGTCTTGGTTATAATTCCAATGTGGGATAGACGATGGGCTGAGGGTGGGCTTTCCCCCCCTCACCCCCCTATGAATTATTGAAATCGTCATCTATGTCATCTAATATATCTGATCCTATGCCAATTAACTGTGGGGTCCCGCAGGGAAGCATCCTTGGTCCCTTACTCTTTCTCTGTTATGTGAACGACATGGAACCGAGCGTCTCATGTAAATTATTACTGTATGCAGACGACAGCGTGCTTCTGGTTTCAGGAAAAGACCCAATAAGTATTGCCGCTTCACTTTCCAAAGAACTAGAATCATGTAGTGAATGGCTAGTGGACAATAGACTATCTCTTCACCTGGGCAAGACGGAAGCCATCTTATGTGGAACAAAACGCAAACTGAAAGACATTGTGGGCTTCTCGGTCAACTGTAACGATATTCCTATAACAACAGTGTCACAAGTTAAATATCTTGGACTAAAACTGGACGCGAGTTTGTCAGGTGAAACAATTTTGGAATCTATCCTGAGTAAGTGTAGAGCACGTATAAAATACCTGTAGACAGGTGGGATGCTTGCCCGCGGCGACCAAAAAGACCCTCTGCCAAGCACTTGTTCAATGTAATTTATTAGTGGCCCCTCCATCATTGACGAACATGCCTATTACATAAGGCATCCTCTTCAAACACTAATCCGCCGTAGTTTTGAATCTACCGTGCAGAGCATTTAAAAACTGAGGAGCCTTCATCATGAGCGCACGCGACCTCACTCATGGCTTCAGTCATTATGAATTGGGTTCTCACTACGAAAAAACTTCGTAAAAAATAAAAACAAAAAGAAAATAAGAATAACTATCCAATAAGCTTTCCATCATATCGTGGATGTACTTGTGTGGATTTCTGACCAGACGCTGATTCAGGCGTCATTCTTCCTTCTCTGCTCTGCGCTCAGCCCGCCCGGACGTGCCTCCCCACGCTCCGCTGGTTCCGCATTCGTTGCGTCCCTAGTGAGTTTTTTCTCATTTGTTTACTCCAGGATGTATCGAGTAAGGTTAGGATAGGCGTAGCAGGAGTGTCCTGGGCTGGTTGCCCGCAGTGCAGTGTATTTTGGGTCGAGTGTATGGGGCATCTATTTCGGATGTACCCTCGTGGTCACGTTGTGGACATGTGAACTTTTTCACAGTTGAGTTAGTTTGTGATGCAGGCGGCTTTCACTACGCGTTAATTATTGCTGCCTTTTATCTTTCTGATGAGGTAAGCTGTGTTTTCTGACGTTCCCAGCGTATTTTTCTTCAGTGAAGTTTTTTCTGGGTCCCGAGTCAGTCTTCCCTGGGTTGGAAGTTGTTGCTACGGTGGTGTGTTGGCGGTGGTTCCTGTTGTGATATTTCCAGTGTGTGTATATTTCAACTGTTATTATGCCGTCTGCCTAGGCCTAGCCAGGCGCTCGTAGCTTTGCCACATGTACTAGTGTTATTATTTATTATTTATAAATATGCCCTACTGTGTCATGTGTATCCGGGTTTTAGTTGTGTATTGGCTAATTCCTCGGACTATAATTGTTTCCTGGTTTAGTTGTGTATTGGCTAATTCCACGGATTATGGTGTGACCTTGGGTTAGTCGTGCGTGGCTATCCTCGTGTCGTGTGTTGTTCAGATGGTGTCTGTTCAGGGTGGGTTTCCTTCCGGCGGGTTTTTTCTCGGTTTCACCGTGAAAAAATCCTGGCCGAGAGCAGTGTTGGGCCACACGTGGTTGTTAACACTGGCTTGTATCCCCGGCGGGGGGGGGTGTCTGTGGCTCTCCAGGACTGCGTCTCTGTGGGTGCCTGGTTTCAGGCCTCCTTTGATTCCCGGCGGGATGGCTGTACCCATAGGTTAAAAAACGGCGTCCTTGTGGACATACGTTTTAGGAGTTTTTTCTACCTGGTTTTACGACAACCACATGAAAAACCTAGCTGTTGTTTAGGCTTTCCTCCCCGGCGATCTTTTACAAAGAAGTGGGGACAGGAACTTATGGGGTTAACTTTTAAAACTTCTCACCCGGCGGGTGCACCTGGGTAGGGTGAGATGAACGACTTAGGTCTTCCAGTTAGTTAACCAATCCATTATAGTGATACTCTGTGTATCGCTGCCTTTACTATTTACGGCGATTGAAGGTTCAATTAGGTTAAATATCGATTCTCACACCCGGCGGGTGCTCCTAGGTGGAGGAACTAAGGAATTTACAAAATTCAATTTAACCTATTTAATTTAGTGATACTATCAGGTATCGCCGCCTTCTAACTTACGGCGATCTTTTGGGACAATTCGTTAAACATTAGATCTCGTATCATCCTGCCCTGGGCTATTCTACTAAAATAATTCAAGGGCCGGCGTCTTTTTGGGGGGTTGCTTTGTTACAAAATTGAATCTTGAGACAGTCACCTCCTCCGAGAGACTATAAGTGCCATGCTGGACCATTATATCAGAGGGTATTCTTCACTTTCTTTAGCAAAAGATTTGTTTAGACTTTACACCCCGCCGCGTAGCGAGATGTGTTAGTTGTGTCTTTGCATCTCGTTACCCGGCGGGTTATTAACACTGGTGTGCGATCATGTTGGATTAACCTTATGAGCATTAATTCCTGGAAATTTTCTTGTTTTTTCCAGAGCTGAGCTCCGGCGGACCAATACAGACCCGGCGGTAGTTTTCACCCACCAGTCTCTGTCATGGCTACCGTGGCCCCAGTTTTTGCCCTGTGCATTACCCCTACTTGTGCTGGTATCCCTATTTTTGCACACACCCTTTGCATAAGGTGTGTTAAATGTCTAGACCGTTCAAGGGGTCTCTGGGTTATGCATAATTGTTCCTTTTGCTCTCAATTAGCTGTTAAAGTCCTTTGTGATAATGATAAGACCGCGGCGGTAGCGTTGAGAGAGGTTCGACAACAGATGTCGGCCTACACTACCATTGTCGCGCATAAGTCACTTCAATGTGACAACGTCCCACTTTGGGATAGATTGCTGTCAGAACACCCTCCCCCTAAACGTTCCTCTAGAGTCACGAGTGTTAAGCCGACGGAGACTAGTCAGGGTTCTGTATCGTCTGCGACTACAACTAAACGCCCGAGAGAGCCTACACCCCCGGCATCCGCCTCCTCGTCGCGGGCGAGATCTAGGTCAAGGTCACCTCTCAGACAACAGTCTTCTAGTCGGGCCTCTTCGCCGGAGAGTAAGAAGAGTAAGACGGAAGATTCCACCAGTGGTCACGGCGGAGATTCTTCCAGATCTAAGACTAGTTCGCGGTCACACCGCAGCCATAAATCCTCAAAAAAGGATTCACATCGGAAGTCCTCTCGACATTCCCCTAAGTCTAGTGCATCTCATCGTACCTCTACACCTGACAGAGTTTGTGTTAGGGCCTCTGAGTCCAGTGCAGCGCCTGTCCCTAAAGAGGAGTTGCCAATTAATATTTTAACCCTGGAAATGGAAAGTTCAGGAGGGTCAATAATTGAGAATGTTTCAGACTCTCAAGAGAGCGTAGGCCAGGGCCTCGGTGTTTGGCGGTTTGCCCAACCAGGGTCTGACCACCCACGTCCGACTCATACGAGTCACACAGTAGCCGACGTCCACAGGGACGCGGCGATCCCATCCTCTATCCCAGACTTATCTTGGAAACAAGGTACCCCTGCCTCGGCGGGGTCTTCTCAGGAGGATCGGGAGGAAAAAGACGAAGTTTCAATAATTTCGGATATGGAAGGACAAGGGTCAGGCTCAGGCTTGGACGCCGCAAGAGATAATAATGATTCTCCTATAAGTTCTTCATCTAACCAGTTTGTTACAGCACAAGAAATTGATGGGTTGCTTACTCATGCTTTATCTAAATTTTTTACTTGATATGTCAGTGAAGGAAGAATGACGCCTGAATCAGCGTCTGGTCAGAAATCCACACAAGTACATCCACGATATGATGGAAAGCTTATTGGATAGTTATTCTTATTTTCTTTTTGTTTTTATTTTTTACGAAGTTTTTTCGTAGTGAGAACCCAATTCATAATGACTGAAGCCATGAGTGAGGTCGCGTGCGCTCATGATGAAGGCTCCTCAGTTTTTAAATGCTCTGCGCGGTAGATTCAAAACTACGGCGGATTAGTGTTTGAAGAGGATGCCTTATGTAATAGGCATGTTCGTCAATGATTACGGGGCCACTACTAAATATTAGGTTTTCTTTATCTCCTTACAGGAGTCAAACCTATAATTTTGACTATTCTGTGTCATCCTGGTACTCTGCATCATCTAAATCAGCACAGCACAAACTTCAGGTCACTCAAAATAAAATGGTTAGGTTAATGCTGAACCTAGGACCCAGATCACATGTTGGCCAGGAACAACTTCAGTCACTAGGTATGCTCAATGTCTCTGACAGCGCCAAACAAATCAGGCTCACTAATGCCTTCACAATTTTCTATGACAGAGCTCCAGAGTCGCTAAACTAATTTATCAAAATTCCATTCCCCTTACACAAGGTAACGTAAATGATGAAGTTGAAAATGTTCTTGATATAAGTATACGTTGTTAATGAACAGTGCACACTTAAAATATATCGCAAAGTTGATGATTTTAATTTTAAAGTACTGTAATAAACTTTCCTTTCTCTAGTAGTAATATCGATAATAAAATAACTTATAATTTTTTCTATTTCCACCTAATAAGAGTTTGTAAAATGTGCACTAAAGTAGATAACTTTTGGGCTAAAGCTAGGTTACTACAGTATACAGACTCTTAGTAGACGGAGGTTTTGAGGCAAGTAAATTGTTGCATAAATTTAGTCTTTTTAAGGCTAATTATTGTGACTATTCTAAAATTTGATATCAATAATTTTAATCAAGCATTTTTAACTTGAAGTTTCTGTATAACCTCTGCTTCTTTTTGTCTGTATGTATTATTTGTTTATCCTTTTCTATTGTTATTATTGATTTTTTCTAAAATTAATTCTTCTTGTTAAAAGAGTACTCTGTTTAAATCTGTTGTTGCTTACCATTTACCACTTACCCAAAGTAATAATAATAATAATGAGGTCGAACATTTTCTTAATCTAAATATCAAAATCATTAATGAAACATGTACACTTAACCTCTGCAGTTGTCTTTGAGTTAGTTGTGGGCAGAAAACTAATTTTGGAGAGGTAATTATAAGAGTGAGAGAACTTTATTTTTTATTGCTAATCTGGCAACCTCTGCATCATATGTGCGTGAAAGGGTTAATGTTTTGAAATATTTACACCCATCTGGTAATTTGGACTTACAGTAACTTTCTTTGAGTTAATTAGACTGTTAACATTAATTTTGTCTAAAATTTTAAGTGGATATACAGTAACTTTATCTTTAATAGGGTTATCTATGGAGTTTTTAGAATAAGCTCTAATACAGCCCATAAAAGCAAAGACAATATTCTTAAATTTATTAGTGAAATTATTATAGTTTATAATATTTTCTATCACGTGAGCAAAACTTTTCTTTTGTAGGCCTTTCATTTAATCTTTTAATTGTTAAATTCAATATCAATATCACAACAATACGAGCAATGTCATGTAGACAATATATAAAATATTAGCCCTCAAAGTGGTACCAATTTTCACTGTGGTCCATGGAGCAAGCTAAACCTTCCTTTTAACTGTACCATAGTGGTGGGCTTGATCTGTCGGAGTGAGGGTTGGTGTCCTCTACTTCCCATAGCCAGTTCTGACCTTACCCTTATCATCATTTTGATTTTTATCTTTTTTCCTGAGAGTGGTGAAGGAAGTGGGGCCATAATGATGTGTGGTATGCGCCGTATGCCCCATGGTTCCCTAGTGTCTTACTCTTACAGCCCACTGGCACAAGTCTGCCCTTCTCTCTCTGGCGTAGGGATGCAGCGATCCCACTGCCTGCCACTTCGCTGGTGCAGTCAGCCTCTATAACAGTTATTGTACAGTGATTTCTTATTACTGCCTTATTGTAGCACGGTTAATGCTGGTGTGGAGCGGATTCGCCAGGTGCAATTGCTTCAGGGGGACTTTGGATAGTCTTGCTGAGACACTATTAGCGCTTTCCAACATCGGCCACTGTGATGACATAATGAGTGTGTTGTAACAAGTGTTTATTGTACAGTAAAGAAACTATAGCCATGGTCTCTGTCTCTGTGGATGAAGAGGTGGTTAAACTTGTACAGTAGGGTAGATTATGTATGCAAGTACTGTACAGTAATACAAACTCTCCCCGTCTCTCACCAACATCATGGAACCACAGGTCCAGCCAGACAAGTAAGCAGCAGCAGCAGCATAACAATCCTTAGTTTGTTTATATATACTGTACGCTATATATATTTGCCTACCAAAACATTATATATTTACCATGAATTGGGGTATGGTGGACATCTTATATTTAGCTTGAAGGAGGTCTAGGGAGGCATTGTTTATTCAAGGGGGATATTATCTTTCACTCAACAGTAGTAGGGTGAACGAGATCATTCATATGCGGTGCTCCAATTGGTATGTGATATCGATAACATATGCTACCAACAAACAGTTCGTAGAGCTTGATAGTAAAATTATTTTAACATTGTTTGACAGTACATTTTAACTCTACTATATTAATCTAACTGCTCTTTATATCCCGGGTATTTGTTATCAATATCACACGCTAATTGAAGTACTGTGTACTATGAAGAAGAAGTTTATTCCTTTTGGTGCAATACATACCAGCATGTTAATCGGCGGCTCGCTGGTGTAGTGACTAGCATCTTGGACTTCCACCCAGAAGGTTCCAGGATCGCGCCCACGCTCGGCGCATTAAAGATTTTCACAAGCACTGAGTCGTTACCGTCCCTCATGAGCAAGGGCATGGGGTAGTAGTACAGGACCCCAATGGAAATACTGTACGCCTAATCGGTCTTATTGGGCTATCCTTAGCTGGCTTAGCATGCACTAGTTTTAAGAAATTATTATTATTATTATTATTATTATTAATGAAACAAGAGTACAACAGTTACATAAATATGACAAAATTAGTCTCTGAAAAGCTCCGATATTGTTATTGTTGCGGAAAAATTCACTCCACGGAAATCGTCATCACAACTGAACCAGTTGACTTAGAGAGCTCTACTCAACGCCAGTCTACAGATTGGAAACCGCACTACGATTAGAGATGCGTGGGAAATTTCTAGCAGTTAAAATAACAAAGATACGGTTGCCTAGGCCTAGACGTTTTTCGGCCAAATCGCCCGGGTACCTGACACTGTCCTTAGGAGGGTGAGCCCGGGCCAGAAGGGTTAAGGAGTGAACAGGACACAAGGAAACAAACTATACGATAGATGGAGAAGGATGGCGAGTCCATCAAAATGTCAGAGTAAGTCTTCCTGCCAAAATATATAGTACGGGACTGAGCGTAAACCGGGCATTCAATGAGAATGTGGCGGACTGTTAGAAGGACACTACAAGAACGACAGTCCGGACGAGGATCATGAGGCGATGACATTAAGTAACCATGTGTCAATCTAGTATGACCAATGCGTAGTCGAGTCAGCAATACTTCGAGAGCACGGGAGGGCTGTAGTGAAGGGTGCCATAAAGAGGGCGAGTCTTTAATAGATCGTAATTTGTTATTAGGAGATTGAGCTGCCCACAGCAGACGCCATCTATGTCGAATAACACAACGTAAGGACGCCAACCAGTCCTCCACTGGAAGACGAGTCCGAGAGATTGGCAAAGCAACAGCAGCCTTCGCGGAGCGGTCAGCCTCTTCATTACCGTCGACCCCTACATGGGCAGGTATCCAACAGATTTGAACCCAATGGCCAGTAACATGGAGGTCATGAAGTGAACGTTGAATGCGAGTAACAAGTCGATGACGAGGGTTATATGACCCAAGAGCTTCAACAGCACTGCGGGAATTGCTATACAGAACATAATGACCGGGTGGGGAATGAAGGTCCAGATCGACAGCAGCTTGAAGGGCACATAACTCGGCAGTGTACACGGAAGCTAGCGGAGGAAGAGATACCTGAACACAACTTCCGGAGGAGACTGCAGCACACCCAACCCCAGAATCGGATTTGGAGCCATCAGTGTATATAGCGGTATGAGCAGCTTTACGTCACATGTGTTCCAGAGTGTGTTGGCGCAAAACTGCAGCAGTAGAAAAGGATCGTTTCGTTAAGTAGGATAAATATGTACAAATTCGGGGTAAGCGTAAAGTCCACGGTGGATGGGACGGGACAGGACGAAGAAAGCAGGGATCAAGACCATTCGCACCAAGTAGTTGGATGGCACGGGCAGGAAAGCTTGGGACAGTATGACCGGGAGAAACGGTAGGCGAGTCAAAAAGTTGTTTGGCGGGAGAGTCATTGTCGATGAAACGGAGGGCTCTGCGCATAATGACCAAATCGCGGTGAAGGAATAAAGGGGGCTCACCACTATCCGCTAAGATGGATATGGTAGGCGAAGAACGGAAAGCCCAGTACAGAGACGAAGACCCTGATGGTGAAGCGGGTCCAATGACCGTAATATTGCCTCCGAAGCAGCGCCATAGATCGGGCTGCCATAGTCAATAATAGATAAGACAACAGCCTTATAGAGCATCAACATAGTGGGCCGTCGTGCACTCCAGGTAAGTGTGGGATAGTCGCTTGAGGAGGCTAATAGCACGCTGACCCTTTGATTTAGCATATGAGACATGTGCTCTCCAGTTGAGATGCGAATAAAAGATCAATCCAAGGAACTTAAATTCGGGACAAACCTCAATACGAGTGGCCGACATCCGCAAGTCAAGTGGTTGATTCCGCAGCCACCGCTTATCACGATAAAAGATCATAGCTTTCGTTTTAGTAGGGGAAAACTGGAAGCCAACAGAGGAGGCCCAGAAATTAACTCTGGAAATTGCAAGATTGATAACTCGTTGAGCATGTCGTAGGTTTTTGGAGGCGTAATAAATGGCGAAGTCATCCACATATAGACTATGCTTAACATCAGGGGGCAAGTGCTCAGTCACACCATTGATCGCCAGCGGAAAGAGGGTGCTACTAAGGACGCAGCCTTGGGTTAAGCCACATTGAAGCGGGAACACATCAGAGACGACACTCTCAATACGGACACTAAACGTACGGCCCGAGAGGAAGTTGGAGATAAAAATCGGGAGACAGACCCTGCTACCCGCAGAGTGGAGGGTACAGAGGACCACGTAACGCCAAGTTGTATCATAGGCTTTTTTTATATCAAAGAAAACGGCAACAAGAAGAGATTTCCGAGAGAAACCGTCCCGGATGTAGGATTCCATTAGAGCACGAGGATCAAGGGTGAAACGATTCGGCTGTGACCCGAACTGGAAGGGTGTTAAGATGTTACGGTCACGGAGAACCCATAACAACCGGGAGTTGACCATCTTCTCCATTAACTTACATATGCAACTTGTCAGGGAGATGGGGTGGTAGTTTGTAGGCACGCCAGGATCCTTGCCTGGCTTCGCAATCGGGATAACTACCGCGTGACGCCAGGAGTCAGGGAAGACGCCAGCGACCCACAAATGATTGTAAAATTGCAGTAAATACGATTTGGCCAGCGGGGCAAGGTGCTTCAGCAACTCAAAACTGATATTATCATGGCCAGGAGCAGACGTTGAGCAGGAGGCAAGAGCAGCATCCAATTCTCGCAACGAGAAAGGGAGATTATAGTCGAAAGTGCCATCTGATAGAAAATTAAGGGGTCGGCTCTCAGCAGCATCTTTCCTCACACGAAAGGCTGCGGACAGAGAATCAAAGCCACTGACGGAGGCTAGATGTTTTCCGAGGATGTGAGCAATCTCTTGAGGAGAGTGAACCCGCTGCACGTTTACTGACAAAGCATGCCGAGAAGAACCGAAGTTGGACCCATTAATGCGCCCATAATTTTTCCATACAGATCCGACGGAAGTAGAGGAAGACACGGACGAGACGTAGTACTGCCAAGACTCCGACTTAGCCCGTTTGACCTCCTTCCGGAACTTCGCTGTCAGCCAGTTGTAGTGAGGCTTAAGAGCATAGATGTCAAGGAGGACAGCAACCAAAGGGGCAATTGTACCCGGGGTGGAAGGATGAATTGCTGACAGGCGACGATATCGTGAATTGAGAGAATGGAGTTTGCGACCAATGTTGCGTTTCCGTCGAACCAAATCCTGGAGGAATCATTCCACCAAGGGGCTCTCTTCTTCATAGGGCGGGAGGAGGAAATAGGAACGGACTTATCAGCTGCCGCTTTAACAAAGGAAAAAAAATGATCATTCAAAACATTATGGTTACGAGGTACAAACGGGGGCACATTTCGTGTTTGGAGGTGAAATGACCCCCAGTCAGCCTTCCGGAAGTTGTATCTAGCAGGTGTCGGAGGTGATTGGCATTCTAAAGCTGTTACTACAACGGGAAAATGGTCACTCGAGTAGGAGTCGTCTAACACATGCCAACTGAATTTATCGACGACAGCGGAAGAGCATAGAGATATGTCCACGGACGAAAATGTACTGTGTGTCCTAGAGAAGTAGGTGGAAGAGTCTTCTACATTAAGGCAACACAACGTACCATCCAACAGCTGTGCTATGTGTGAGCAAGGAACATCCGCAAAAGAGCAGGTAGAATCCCAATCAGGGCTATGAGCGTTGACATCGCCAACAAAGAGAAGCGGAGTAGGGAAGGTAAGGAGGAAGGAGTGGAGACGGGACAGGTCATACTGGAAGGAAGGCTGATTATATACATTGCAAACTGTTATTAGACCATGACTAGGAACATAAATTTGTGCAGCAGAATACTGGAGATATGTGGAGCGAAGTGGAATAACATTATAAGTAACTTTATTATGAATACTGTATATAAGGCGGAACCGTACTCATCACCCGAGGACAAAGAGCAGCTTGCCAAAATATAGTGAAGGATGGAGGGAGGACATTGCCCCACATGCTGAAGGCAAAGGCACATTGGGGAATACATTTTGAGAAGACGTTGGACCTCCCCAAGGCGCAGCCGAGTGGAAAGACCATTAGTATTCCAGTGGATGACATAGTGATTGAAGAGTTAAATAAGAGGCGTCAGATTGTGTAGATTAAATGTACTGTTGGATCGCAGAGAATCACAGGACGCAGAAGGGAGAGACCGAGGTAATAAGTCCTCACACAAGATGGTGAAGAATGACGTCGAGCACGAGGACTAGACGACAAAACTAAGAGAGGAACTTGATATAAATCTGCTAGGATGGTCTGAATACAAGATTTGGAGGAGGGACAGAAAACTTCGACATGGAGGTGGAGTGTGCATCCTTACTAGGAAATATTTGATTGTGTCTGAGATAAAACTAGAAACTTCAACAGCAGAAGTTTTAGCACTAGAAATTGGTGGAAACGAAAAAATAGTAGTGATAGTAGCGTATGTACCTCCCAAGACGAAGACATGGAGTAAGGAGGAGCATAGCCTAATGCGTAAGGAAACAATTAGTGTGCTAGAAAATATCTTAGCTTTAACCTAAGAAGTGCACATGGGGGTAATTAGAAACGTCCGCCTGTGCTGACGTATTTGAGCTGTTTCCATCACTAAAATATTCATTTTACCATAAATAGCATTAATACTTATCCATACGCGCCTATTATGGGTTTATTATAAAGGTATTAACCTGAAACAACAATAAAACGAGTGAAAACAGCGTTTGGATGGTCAAAATCGGAGATACAGGCCTCGAGTTATATAATGTATGGGTGAGGCAATTTCCCCCAAGGCCACTGAGACACAGTCGATCGATACTCTCTCTCTCTCTCTTGCACTCGCTTGCTAACAGAGATGACAATGCCCTGCTTGCAACTCGCTAATGTTAGCACGAAAATATACCTCAGAATAAGGGAATAACAGGGAAAATAGGTGATAACTGAAGGAGGGGAGGTAGAGGAGTGATATTTTGTCATGGCCCAGGGGCAAATTTTTTTTTTTTTCGATGTTTAAAGTTGATTTTTTTTTTCTCTGACTCTTAAGAGTCTTCCCGCAGTCCGCCGGGGGAACTCTTAAGAGTCGTCCCACAGTTCCCGGGTTAAAGGATGAAATAGTCATGTATGGGGACTTTAACTGCAAGGAAGTAAATTGGGAAGAACTTGAAACCCGGAACAGGAGAGGAAAGTTGGGGCTATGAATTTTTAAGTATGGCCATGGAAAATTCTATATACCAACATGTAAAAGAGACAACAAGAATAAGGGGAAGTGATCAACCAGCTAGATTGGACCTTCTCTTCACAAGAAGGGAGGAGGAGGTTCAAAGTATTCAGTACCTATGCCCACAAGGAAAAAGCGACCATGCAGTTCTCGACATAGACCTACTATTGAAGCATAAACTACCCAAGGAAAGGGAAAAGCACAAGGAAAATCACTGGATGTATTTCAGAACCGATTTCGCAGGACTACGGTATTTTTTAAAGTCACAAAATTGGGATCAAGTGTTATCTGAAAGTGAGGTAGACAAAAAACTCAAGGCATTCATGGAGATCTATGATACTGGTATAAAAACTTTTGTCCCAAAGTACATTAATAACAGAAAAAAAGGAAATCGCAAAGAATGGTTTAATCGCGAATGTAGGCAAGCACAGGAAGCAAAAAACAAAGCCTGGAAAAAGATGAGAAACTGGGATTCAGAAGAAAACAGGCAAAAGTATAAAGAGGAGAGAAACAAATACACAGAAATAAGGAGGAGGTCAGAGGCAAACCATGAGAAAGGGATAGTGGAGAACTATGAAAAGAATCCAAAAATGTTTTTCAAGTTTGTAAACGGCAAAAGGAAGATAAAAGCCACAATCCTAAAAATTAAAAGTGGAAACAGAATCATAGAAGATGATACAGAAATTGCGGAAGAACTAAATAGAAATTTTGCATCAGTATTTACAAAAGAAGGAAAATTCATTGCACCAGAAACCAATGAGATAGGTATAGAGGAAATGCCGGAAGTCACATTTAACAGAGAAGAGCTCATAGACAAAATGAGTAAGGTGGATCCAAACAAAGCAGCCGGACCGGACGGAGTATCAGGCTGGATTATTAAAGAAAATACCAAGGAACTGAGTATACCAATATATGATATAATGACCAAATCATTGGACACGGGGATAGTACCTACAGAATGGAAAAGAGAAAACTTTATTCTTATATTTAAGGGAGGAAGCAGAGATAAACCACTGAATTATAGACCTGTATCACTATTGAGCATCCTCATGAAGATTCTGGAAGGATTAATAAGGGACAAATGGGTGAACTACCTGGAATCCAAAAGATTAATTACTGACCGACAATTTGAATTCAGAGGAGGCAGATCATGTGTAAGCAACTTGTTGAGTTTTTACTCTAGAGTAATAAACACAGTGGACCAGAGGGAAGGATGGGTAGACTGTGCCTACCTTTGACCGGAGTAAGTTAAAAAGGCATTTGACAAATTTCCACAAGAGATTGCTGTGGAAATTAAAACATGAGGGAAAGGTAGGAGACAAACTGCTGAAATGGATGGAGAGCTACCATAGCGAAAGACAGATGAGAACAACAGTAAGGGGGAAATCGTCAAACTGGACTCAAATTACGAGTTGAGTACCACAAGGATCTGTCCTAGCCCCAATCATGTTTTTAATATTTGTAAATGACTTACCTGAGGGACTAACAAGCTACATGAGCATGTTTGCGGACGATGCTAAGCTGCTTAAAACGATCAGAACCCAGGAGGATTGCCTTGAACTCCAATCAGATTTGCAAAAGATCCATGAATGGAGCATCAAATGGAATATGGAGTTCAATGCAGGAAAATGTAAGACTCTAGAAATGGGTAAAAGCAAGTACAGACCTAGAAAAGATTATAAACTAGGAAACGAAGTGATTCCCAAAGCAGAAAAAGACTTGGGGATAGAATGTAAGGATAACATGTCTCCGGAAAGCCACGTAAATAAGATAGTGAGAGAATCACTAGCACTATTGGCAAATATCAGGATGTCTTTCAATTATCTTAATGAAAACACCATGAAACAAGTAATAACGGCAATAATAAGACCCAGGATGGAATATGCATCTGTAGTGTGGTCCCCTCACATGAAGAAACATATCCACAAAATTGAGAGGGTACAGAGAGCAGCTACGAGGATGATCCCAGGTTTGGAAAATTTGGAATACCAAGAGAGGCTCGAGAGATTGAATCTACCTACACTGGAACAGAGAAGGAAACGAGGACAGCAAATTCAGATATACAAATATGTTAGAGGTATTGACAAAATCGACCAAGAAAACTTCATAGAGAGGGATGGAGGTGAGAGAACAAGAGGTCACAGCTACAAACTGAAAGTGCCTAATAGTAAATCTGATCTGAAAAGTAAAAGATTTCCTACCAACTCGATTAGCGGGTGGAACAAATTGCCAGCCGAAGTAGTGTCTGCACCATCAGTGCATTCAAAGCACGGTATGACAAACATATCTTAGGAGGCGGGAATTAACGAGCATGCTCACTCCCGCAAATACAACTAGTGTAAATACAACTAGTGTAAGTACATGTGATGACAATTCACGAAAGACAATAGCCGCATTGGATTGCGATTTGTCTGCTCGAGATCGTAAATGGAACGTGCATAGACAGGATGTACCATGCACAGTAGCGTCAACGGGGGTAGGTACCTCCCGATCACGCATAAAGGAGCGGAGTAAGTCATATACAGAAGTTTTAGTCATGGTTGGGAGGGATAGACATTCTTTAACAAAGCAGTCATGACAGCCACAAGTGGGCCCATAAAGATCAGCAGTGGCAGTCGAAACGGCTTTGCGAACACATGACATTCAGTCACAATGCTCATCATGGTTCACACAAGCAGCTGAGGCAAGGTCAGGGAAAGTGGGCCGAGTGTTCGGATTGGGGGCCGCCGCCAAACCAGATGAATTCATGGACGGGAGGGAGGAGGCGGTAAGAGCGGGGGCAGGGGGCTCACTGGGGCGACGAGGACGGGAATGAACACGTTGGGGCTGCGGAGGCAGCTTGGCTTTAAGAGCCTTGCATTTTACGGGAGGAGAAGGGGTGGGAGAGGTGATAACACTAGATCAGCGTTTGCTGGAGATGGGGGCAGCCTCCATCGCAGACTCCACATAACTCCCCTCAGGAGAAGGGTCGAGGCCCGTGCCAGGGACAGGAGCAGAGGCAGCTAACACCTGAAATTTGTTTGAGATGGGGGTTACAGGAGAGGCCAACACACTCTGAGCCACACTAGGAACCACTGACCGGTCATTGTCAGGAGATGGAGGGGCAGGACGACGTTCGTCAGGATCATTTTGAGAGGTTGGACGGACACGAGCACGGGCACTATACGTGGAGTCACAAGCAGGGTCCTTCATACCCCTGACTCTGAGTTCCTGATTAGCTTCTAACACTAACATACTTGACCGGCTGATGAGAAGCTTAAGTTCAGCATTATACTTATATAATATAGAAGACACATTCCTTAGTGCGACCATGATGATCAAGGCCACAGTTGACGCATCTGGGTGGGCCACAATTCCATCGGGTGGGATGAGTATCGGAGCCACAATAAGCACAGGTTTCGTCCTTCCTGCACCTGGATGCAGAATGGCCGAAGGTGGAGCAACGCGTGCACTGGAGAGGCTTGGGTACATGAGGTCTCACCTCTTGTCTCTGACCTTCAATTCTTATAGTAGCAGGTAGTGTGGATCCCTCAAACTTGATCCGGGCTACACGCAGATCCTTAGAAGGGTTTGTCCTGTTCGAGATTGCATAAATGTCCACATCAGCAACATTGGGATACCTCAAACGGAGAGAGGACAGCAGAAGGTGTTTGTCAGGGAGGCCTTCTCCATCAAACGAAGGGGGTAAAATCACAGTGCCCTGTATGCAATTCAGCTCGTTATGCTTGGTGACGTGGACCCCCACGCCACCCAGGGAGGATAGGGACAGATAGGCCTCGGACTGAGCTCTGGAGGTGGACTCCACTACCCAGCGACATAAACCAGTGGAGCGGAAGGATAAGTCTGTGGATGCATAGTGATTGAGGAGGGCGTTCTCCAGCTTTGCGCCTGTAATATGGGAGTCTGATTCAAAGACCAAGAAGCGAGCCCAATTATCGGCTCCAAAAAGGGTGTCAAAGTGCACTAAGGTGGAATGCGGCACATATTTTTTCTTGAACTGACGACGAGGCTGGGTAGAGTTAGCAGTGGTAGTAGGTTGCGAGGGAGCACAGAGATTCGGGATGTGAGGCTCGAGGGTCTGAACCAACGATGATGCAGGAGTGCGTTCTAGAGCAGCAGTAGCACCACCAGATGTAGGTAGTGGAGCAGGTGCTGACAATGTGGCAGATGTGGTAGTTGGGGGCGCCGGCAAGACCGGTAGAACAGGTGGAGGAATGGTATCCGGTGGCAAAGGAGAGTCAAGATTGGATGTCACCGACGTGGAAGGCTCTATGGCCAGGGAGGGGACACCAAAGGCAGGCATCTCGGCCGGGAGGACATTGTGAGAAGCAGTCAGAAACAGTGGTCAAAGTCATGCAAGGGTCGTCGACAGGGTCCGGTATAACGTCCATAGAACCGGCAGCAGCCTGCCAGGAACTCTCATCACCTGGGGGAAGGGAGGGGGAAAGGGGAGGGTCAGCAGGTAACAGAGAGTCGTCAGTCGGAGTTGTCATCATATATGTAAAGAACAAGTGCCCAAGTTAGCAACAAGGACGTGAGGCCAGGGCCTAACCCACACGTCCAACAGATACCATGTCGTCAGGAATAAAGTGAGTGGGCCCATATAGGTACAGTAGTTGGTTTTACACCCGATATCACTGGGCACATACACCCTAAACCCAAAGTGCATGTGCATAATCCAGTGACCAACCGCGATAGCACCACTTACTAGAACAACATGGCATTGCCCAGATGCAAAGCTGGGCAGGGGTTATGCTGACTCCCCGTCAAAAGGGCGATAAGGAACCACCTATCCATCACAGTACCATCAAGCCATCCACAACCTCCTTGAATCGCGTTTCGCGCGCCACGTGGAAGGACCGGCGGTTCTTCCTTGTCGGTCATAGGACGGCGGTTCCACCTGGGCGACCTTGCGATCTCCCGCACTGTCACTACGACCTCCCGTAAATGGCCTCTGACATCACGCCGGTTACTTTGCGCAGAGGACACAGAATTCTATCAGGCCAGATGACGCTCAAAGTTTAACGAGTATGTATCCTCGGGGGGAGAAGCAGACGCCCACTGCTGGGATGTCCATATTCAAATGAACGTGGCCTGCTGAGAATCACAAGCCAGGCAGGAATGAAGCTTCATGTGAGTATTGAGCAGGACTAGTTATGTGGTGGATTAGTAGAGGGTTAGCAGGAGGAAACAAGGTCAATGTGCACTCCTGGTACTAGCCTCCTCTGGGGGGGGGGGGGGGGGGGGGGGGGTGGGGGAAATAATAGGTATTCTCCCGGAGGCTCACCACGACGTAGCATAGATCTGCCAATAAGATGATGAGGAGCGAAACACTCCCACCCGCAAAGGTGACACAGAACGGACCATAATTCCCTAACAAATTTAAGGGCCGCTCCAGTCCCACTCTCAGAAGGGAGCATCGAAGGAACCCCTAACTCTGGGGAGATATACGACTACATTCCCCCCCTCCAATAGAGATGATCAAGCAGGTTTCATTGTTCTGATTTCAAAACAAAATACAGTACAATTAAATAGTGTTTTTTTATTCCAAAACATTATATAAAACATGAATATTACCAGTATTTAACTATTGTATTACACAGTCTTGCATAAAATATAAATATAAAACAAATAATGACAACTTTGTACAAGGAAGATATAACTTAAGAAACATAACATCACAGATTTCACAGGTCAGAAGGATACTGATATTGTACAGTAATGTTTTAAAGCAATACTATTATACAGTGTATAACAACAACTTAATAATATATTTAAAGTTATATTCCTTAACGTAATAGCTTTGTAGTTAAGCCTAGTGCATCGCAGGTCCTATTAACTCGTGATTTCACTGGCGTCGGGCCATTTTCACTTTTTTGTTGTATTCCATAAACGTAATGTACAGGTTCTAAAACCACAGCAAAGTGAAAATTATTTACTCCCCAGATCCTGGATAGCAGAGATATTCCCACCCTTAGTCTGTGAGCCAGGCCAGGCACACCCGTAATATGCTTATCTTTGCTGCTTACTCCCTTTATTCACTTTTCTCTCCACACCTTTTGGGAGGCAGACCTCACTCTCTCTGCTCTCTCATCTATTTCTATGTCCTTCTAGATCTATTCTTCCCCTCTCTCTATTTATCCTTATTCTCCAATTCCTTCTTTCTCTAGTTTTTCTATCCTCTCTATCTTTATTTCCCTCACTCCATCTTCCAAGTTTTTTCTCAGAATTTCTAAATCTTCCACCCTTCTATATCCTCTGTTCTATTTTCATTCTTCATCTGTCCTTCCTTCCTCTCTATCTATTCTCAATCTCTATTTCCCTTCTTTATTCCCTACCATCTCTATCCTCCATTCTTTTCTCTCAATGCTCGCTTCACTATATACAGGCATACACTCGAAGTGTGGTACCAGTCTCACATCCTAATGGCGGCTGCCTCACTTATCATTTTTTTTTTTCAATATAAGATCAGACCTAGTTTGATGCCACGTCTTTCTTGGTAACCTAGTTCATCCATCCTTTCCACATGCCAAAACCATCCAAGCCTGCTTGTACGCATCTCATCACTGACACTCTTGATAGCTAACTGTCTCCTCACCTCTTCACTAGATATCCTATCTTGAAAATCGGCCCCCCACATCCATCTTCCCATTCTCATCTTATTACGTTCCATGCTGTTGATATCATCCACTTTGACAGGCCACGTTTCAGAAGTATAGGCATTGCGCTTGTAATACATGAAGTGTACACCTTTTCCTTCAAGGGGAGTGGGAGTCTTCTATTTTTTTTTTTTTTTATATTAGTTTAACCAGACCACTGAGCTCTATAAAAGAACTCTCATAGGGCTGGCCCGAAAGATTCGATCAAGATATATAACTAAACAAGTCAAGATAGAGAGGGAAGGGCAGGAGGGGAACAAATCGAGGAAGGTGAAGACACGCAGACATTTCTCACCATGTCACCAGTTCAGCCGAACCACATGAGCTCCACATCAGAGCTCTTATAGGGCAGGGCCGAAGGATGAGGCAAGAACTGCTACACCGCAACACCAACCAAGAAGTGATCAGGGCGAAGAATGAGAGATCAGGTCGAAGGTAGAAAAAATCACATCGAGAAGCAAAAAATGCATTACCGAAGGGAATCAAGTCAGTTCGGCCACATCAGCAACCGAAGAGACAAAACGGGTCAGGAGTCTACTACCTAGCCAGGCCAGGGAGATACGAGATATAGGCCGCCCAAGGACAGCCGAATGGGACAGAATAAGAATAGAAGGGGAAAAATATAGAATGAGGAATGAAAAACTACTCCAAATTAGTCAAGCTGAGGATACAAGCTCGAGGGGAGAGACGGAGGGAAATAACCACAACCATCCCCTATCAAGCTCCAGTCGCCGGCCCCGAAGCCCCCCAACCGCGGCAAGGAGAGTAGTACCAGGGGGAAGTCTTCTAATGGTTAGAAATGGCAGTAGTTCTATGAACTTTCCCCAGCCACATCTACAGTAATTCTGGTGATAGTGGCGGCCTCGGCTCCACCACCGGCAGAGATGGTATGTCCTACGTAGCAAAACTTGTCCACCATCTTCATTGACAAAATGTACACTTTCGAGCCGGTCATTCAACACAAGCTGACCTTTGCATACAATACATACACATTTCTAAACTTCAGACTTCTTCCTCTGCAGATGTCCTTCTATTCTAGTACATCGCTTCTTCCAATGGTGTACCCAGTAGCGACAAATGCTAAACTGAACCGAGTTCACGTCCACCCCTTTTCTGCATACAGTACTGCAGGCCCCAATCTACTGTGCAAAACATTGGTTTTACGTATATTAACTCTTAATCCTTTACTTACTATGACCTCCCTCCATTGTCTAAACTTGGCTTTGGCATCCTGCATATTATTTTCAATAAGAACTAGGTCATCTGTGCATAGCAGTTCCCAAGGAGCCCAGTTCTAAAATCTCCAGATAGTGCATCCAGAACCATAACAAAGAGGAGAGAGCTTAACACAGAACCCTGGTGGACTCCAACGCGAACTGCAAACCCGTAACTCAGTACACCTTTCACCCAAACTGCCGTTTGTGAGTTCTCTTACATCTTCATAATCACATGCACCAGCCACTCCTTTATGCCAAGTTTTTCATATCCTACTGCACATCCCTGGGCACCCTATCAGAGGCTTTTTCCAGGTCTACAAACACAATATACATATCCCAATTTTTAAGTAAATATCTTTCCTACAGCTGCCTGACTATGAAGATAGCATCGATTGTACCACGTCCTGGCATGATACCGAACGAGTAATATTTTCCCTGATCACACCTTCAAAAAAACTCTCACAGACTTTCAGGTCTTGGTCAAGCATTTTCAGGCTCCTATAATTGCCCCTTAACAAATCCTCCTTACCTTTATATATGTTTACCTATACACTTTTATGCCAAATGTATGGGATTCTCTCTCTCTAACAATGGAATTAATTAACTCAGTGACCAATCTCACTCTTATGTCACATAAGGCCTTTATCATCTCGGGGACAAAACTAGAGCATCCTGCAGTTTTTCTGCTCTTCATTTTATTTGTTGCACTGCTCACAACAGCTAGCGTTATCAGAGGCTTCTCCGACGTCTTCATCAGCATAAACAATTGCACCATTATCATTCCTAACATACTATTCTCTTACAACATCTTTACTGTCATCCTAAACTTGCCTAGCTAGATTAGGATTTTTTTGTTAAATTTTTTTTTCTGCATAAAACTGTCTTTGCCTTGTACTGTATATATATTTTTTTAGTTTACTTAGCCACCAGATATTCCCGACTTGCTACCTACTTTCTTCCATGTTTTGAAGTATCTCTTCTCCTGTATTGCATTTTCAACCTTATCATGCCACCACCAGGAAATCTTATGCCTTGGGGGACCCTTAGTTTTGCCACTGACTTTGTCAGTGGCAACAAGAAGGCTATGTTAAAGGAAGTTCCAGTGGGTATTTACATAATTTGACCTGGCACCCCTATTCTTATCCATTTCCTCCAGTTCTCTGCAAGACTTATCCCTATACTCCAATTTATTCAACAACCAACTTTCCGTTTTGGCATGTATAGCTTCATGCGCACAGGATCTCTCCTTAACCCCCCCAGACAGATTATATTAACTTACTGACGAGGAGGCGGCTGACACGGTATTATCCCCACAACTGTCAAAATCTCACTGAGGGACCGTTAGAAGTCGGAGGAACATGGGGTTGCCACCATTCGACAGATTTTGATCTAACTTACCGAGCTCAATATGACACTAGAGCGTCATATAACTTATTAGAGAGATATTAAGATAAGTTCGAGTATTTTGGCCAAACCTCCATATGACGCTCTAGCGTCATATGAGTCGGAGAGTGTTAAGCTCATGTCACAGACTAGGAGCTTATGTTGAGAGATACATTTTTAGCTCGGGATGACCTTTACATCCCGAACCCACTTCCAGTCATTCCTTTTCGCCAAGAAGAAATCTTTCTGGCTACTGGAGCCCCCAGAACTGTATGTGATCAGATGATTCCACCTTTTCTTAAACTTAGTGTTACACACAACCATGTTAAATGCAATGCAGGACTCCAGTATGCATGGCTTCTAGATTTCTCCTTGCATATCTATTACCTCCATGCACTCCCTCATATCCATCAGCACATAATCCCACATGACCATTAAGGTTACCACCTAGTACTGTACAATATATCATTTTCTGAGAGGCCCGAAATGACACTAATCAGGTCGTTCCAGAAGTGGTTTGATTAGAGTGTAAAACACTCTCTACTCAAACCAACCTGTGGTGCATATGCAGGTATCACATTAAAAATTATGTATCCAACTTTTATTTCAATACAATCGATCTTCCATTTACTCTCTTGATCTCAAGCACACTCTTCTCCCACTCCTTCGCCACCAGAACACCCACTCCATTTTTCGCTTTTCCAGACTCATCTCCCTTCCAATAAATCCTGATTCTCTTGCTTTTTCCAACTATCCACTGAGCACCACACCTCTTCCATCGGGTTTCATGGGCGTAGCACACATCCATTCTTCTTTCAAACACTTCCACAACTTAATTCGCTCTGCCATTCATACTTCATACATTCACACTGGCAAGCCTGAACGTGAGAGAAGTTGCAATCCGTCTGTTGTCTTCAATTTTCCATCTCTGTGTATTTATCTCTATATACTGGCCTCCATCACTATGTAATTTATATCTACACTCTCTCTCTTCTTCTCTCTATCCGTGTCTTTTCTCTATCTATATCCTCCTTTCTTCCCACTTTCTCTCTCTTTCTTCCCTAGTCAAGGTTTTTCCCCTCTTCCTACCTCCCTTCTTTATTCCCCGTCCTCCATAACCTTATGTTCATCTTTCTCGCTCTTATTTACCCTAATTCAATTTCTGGAATTTCCTTTCTTCCCTATCAATCTCCCTCTACAGTATATAGTTCCTCCCCATTTTTCTCTCATATAAATCTATTCTTTTTCAAGTACGTAGAATTTACACATCTGACTCTATTTGGGTTTAATAACATAGACTGTATTGCCCAATTAATGCTAAGTTTATTATGTACACTATTTACAAACCTCTCTCTCTTTCTAATAACATATACATTCATACAATGGTTAAATATAATTTTCCATTACATAGTAATGGCTCATACAGGGCTGCCTTTCAGCACAGCAGTTGGATTAGAACACAGTACAATTATAATACTGTAGCTTATGTTGGCATAGTACAAACCATGCCTCAGCAAGACTCAACAAAGTCCACCTACACTACACCAGCCTCAACAGTGCTACAACTATACGGTACCATAACAAAGACTTTACTGTACACTTTCTGTCAACTGACAACACATTAGCCTACTCTGTTCATCTTAACCTGGCAACATATTTCATCCCCAAGCTGCTGATTTCCTGAGACTTACTTGCTGGATAACAAACAACTACATCTGCTTTATATTACAACTTTGCTTTCATAATTGACAATATATTACATTATTCACTTAATCCTCAGGTCAGTAATAAAGATAGGGACATGAAGATGTCTTGCCTAGTACAGATGATCAGGGTATATAAGGTAATAGAGACATACATTTACAATATTTTTAATTTGCTTAAAGGAGAATAGGTTTTTCACAATACACAGACAGTATCAAGTTTATATATTATACTGTACCTGTATTATATATATATATATATACCGGTATATATATATATACAATATATATATAGTATATATATATATATATATATATATATATATATATATATATATATATATATATATATTATGTTACCTCCACCAACAGACTTTACTCCTAAACTCAATTAATGAAATCAACAAATACATGTGGCAGTCCAGGGATTCGAACCTACGATGCTCACACCGAAATTTAGTGCATTTATCCATTGCGCTACGAAGACAATGAGAGCACGCCCTAGCCCTATTAATCAAGGGAGTGCACGGCGCTAAAAAACTGCCAAACTGCATAAACAAAAACATAAGTACAGTAGGGTCTCGTAAGATGCGAGATCAGAAGGTGCGATTCACATAAGATGCGAGGACCCCCAAATAATAAAAATAAATTATTTTAAGATGCGAGAGTGACCATAATTTGCGAATCGGAGGCTCAAAGTGGGCTAAATCCGAGGAGAAACCTCAAGATGCGAATTTTTTTTTAAAATGCGAGCCTTAGGCGGGAGTTCGCATGCCATTGGCTGGCTCAGACCTGCGTAGTATGACGTCACAGCATTTGCGCAGCTTGGTACTCCCACCCAGAGCGTCCCTCCCGCCCCAGTCCGCCATCTTATTTTTGTAGTTTGTCTCATTTTCATTTATTAATTTATTATTTTCTGTTTGTATGTGACCGAAATGTATGGTATCATGCACCAATTACCTTTTTCAGGGATTATTACCAACAAAATTGGGACTGTGCGTGAACAAATTGGATTTATAGGGTGTAAATGGGACTTTACGGCATATTTTTTGGGGCGGATCGACCATAAGACGTTTTTCCCATAAGCTACGTGCATCGTAAGATGCGATCGCATCCATCGACCATAAACTCGCATCTTACGAGACCCTACTGTACTGTACAGTGTATTTAACAGATATATGTAGTGAGTTAACAGATGAGCCAGACTTAAATTATTGGTACACTCGAGGACACAGATTCTGGCCCTGTATCACTCCTCAAACTACTTACATAAAGCCATGGAAATGCATAAACTATAGGCAAAGGATTAATACTACTGGAGTAAGTCCAAGATAACTTAAGAGAACTTTGTGTCTTATAGTGTACACTTCCTTCCTGCATACTGTACTGTCTTAGTGACCTCAAGTAGGGAGGAGGTTGTAGGCACCAATCATTCAGGGAAGTATTCCCAAGGATAGGTGGAGTATAACGAATGCTTATGTATGTATGTATGTATGTATGACCTAGATGTGTGCATCCTTGTGGCGTGCAATATTTTTGTATCTCACTGTGATTTTTTCTTCTCTAGTCTTGATCTCTCTCATTCTTCATCCTTGTTAACTTTTTGGTTGGTACTGCAGTGTAGCAGTTCTTGCCTCATCCTTCAGCCCTGTCCTATAAGAGTTCTGATTTACATACACAAGTTAAAAGACCGTTTTGTCCATAGAGAAAGTGGTTACAGTCTCACGTCCTAAATGGCGGCTCTGTCAAGGGCTGGCTCTGTTGTCAAGTTCTTTATTTTGAGATTGGACCGGAAATACCTGATCCCACGTCATTCTAGGTCTACCCCTAGGCGCAGCTCCCCCCAAGTTCACAGTCCGGCATGTGGATATCATATGGTCTGGCTGAACTAATGACATGGATAAAACGTTAAATCACTATAAGGCCTAAACACGATGATTTTCTATACTTTTTCATTTTTTTTTTATACCATTGATTTATTACAGTGTACTGTACCTTGGTAATTGACTTACCATATCACTTAAGGGAGCCCACCTCACTTTTTTTATCTTTCTCTCCCTCTCTCTTTGGCTTTTATCCATTCGGCCCCATTCAGCCTACTGTTTTAAGACGTTTACCCCCATCCAGGTGTCGATATTTTCCTGGCGAGCGGTAGCGAGTCAGCATTTATATATATTTTTGTTTTGACAGCAAGCTAAATTTGTACATTTTTCGATAGAAAAATGTCTCCGGCGAAGCCGGATTTCTCCATACAATGCTGGCTCGCCAGGAAGAAATCGACACCTGGATGGGGCTAAACGTCTTAAAACAGTTGGCTGAATGGGGACGAATGGATACAAGCCAGGGAAAGAGAGAAAAATAAAAAATAAAATAAATATCTCTTGCTGTACTGTACATGTATATCAAATATAAGTATAAGTATAAGTATAAGTATTTACTTACAATACAGGGGTAGCTATACTTACAATACAGGGGTAGCTATAAACATTTGAATGAAATAATAATCACTAATTCACATGCAATAAATTTTTTACTAAAATAGCTGGCCATTCCAGAAATTGTTTCTTCAATTATATGCACTGGTACTGGTACTGGTACTGGTACTGGTACTGGTACTGCATAACTATATAATACTGTATTGCCAAACACAATAATTACATATAATCTGTCACTTATTAAATAGCTTAGCTTAATTCATAGAAACAGATGATCTTTCTTTTGTTTTTATTAAGTTTGCGAGAAATTTACTTTTCCATATGGTAATCAGTAATTAGTCTTGATGGTGTAATGGTTAGAGTGTTTAACATATGGTAATCACTAATTAGTCTTGATGGTGTAATGGTTTGAGTGTTTAACATATGGTAATCAGTAATTAGTCTTGATGGTGTAATGGTTTGAGTGTTTAACATATGGTAATCAGTAATTAGTCTTGATGGTGTAATGGTTAGAGTGTTTAACATATGGTAATGACTAATTAGTCTTGATGGTGTAATGGTTAGAGTGTTTAACATATGGTAATCACTAATTAGTCTTGATGGTGTAATGGTTAGAGTGTTTAACATTATGGTAATCACTAATTAGTCTTGATGGTGTAATGGTTAGAGTGTTTAACATATGGTAATCAGTAATTAGTCTTGATGGTGTAATGGTTAGTGTGTTTAACATATGGTAACGACTAATTAGTCTTGATGGTGTAGTGGTTAGAGTGTTTAACATTATGGTAATCAGTAATTAGTCTTGATGGTGTAATGGTTAGTGTTTAACATATGGTAATCACTAATTAGTCTTGATGGTGTAATGGTTAGAGTGTTTAACATATGGTAATCAGTAATTAGTCTTGATGGTGTAATGGTTAGAGTGTTTAACATATGGTAATGACTAATTAGTCTTGATGGTGTAATGGTTAGAGTGTTTAACATATGGTAATCACTAATTAGTCTTGATGGTGTAATGGTTAGAGTGTTTAACATTTGTATGTGGTAACCAGGTTTGAATCCCGGTAGGGTCACACACTTTCATTAATTTCATTGGGAGGTGTTTGGTGTTGGGAGTGACATTAATAAATTATAATAACAATGTTTTTATAGCAAATTAGCGATTAGTTTGCTTGGGAAACAGATTAACTTGCTCATGTAGTAATGTACACCCTATGTGGTGGATTGTGTTCTTTTATTTAATCATTTTCATTTTAGTAAGCGTTGTTTCCACATAGAGCGATTTTGATAATTTAATTTGACTTTATATTGTCCTTGTCCCAATTTTGGTTTGTTTAGTTTGCAAGTTTTACATTTTAATTTAATGGTGTTAATTATGACAACTTGGCATTAATATGATACTGTCTATAGCAGTTCCTTATGTTTCCATTAAATACACTGTAGATAAACCATCTGCTAATGAAGTCAATCTTTGGACAGGTTAAAAACATTTAGTATAGACACAAGAACAATAATGTTTCTGACCAATAAACTAAAGTGGTTTATAATATATAATAATGCACCAAAGGGACAGTTAAGGGGAGCTATTTACTTTGTTCCCTAGACCTCCATCAAGCTTTAAATTACACCCCCTTGAGTCCTTTTCAAGAAAAATTTGTACATTTTTCAATAGAAAAATTTCCCGGCCAAAGGCCGGTTCCTCTTAAATTACAGGCTTGCTATCGCTCGCCAGGATAAAATTGACACCTGAATTGCACGAAAGGTCTTAATATGGGGTGAAAGTTCTTAAAATCGCTAAACTAATGGGGCAAACGTTTTATAATATCAAAAGCAATGGGGCTAAACATGAAGGAGAAAGGGGTCCAGAAAAAAATCCCTCAAGTGGATATCTCCCCTTAAGCTGACTGTAAATAACTCTTTGTATAATCTACTTCTAAACTAAATATGTTAATATTCTTATCTTTGGGCTCATAAGCACTCTAAAATGTATCTTAAATAAACTAGTAGTTATAAAAAGAGGATTAATAAGCGCTTATATACACTATCTACACTATCTACTCTATCTACACTATCTACTCTATCTACACTATCTACTCTATCTACACTATCTACACTATCTACTCTATCTCCACTATCTCCTATATACATAATTTTCTTAAAATACATAAACTCTTATCGTACTTAATAGGACAGTGTTATTGGTCTCAAAAATTGACATCAAATCTTGAACTACATAAAATTACAACATTAGCATGATCTAGTAATAACTGTTTCATTAAGGGAGCCCACCTCGCTTTTTTTCATCTTTCTCTCCCTCTCTCTTTGGCTTGTATCTATTCGGCCCAATTTAGCCTACTGTTTTAAGACGTTTACCCCCATCCAGGTGTCAATATTTTCCACCGCGAGCCAGCATATATATATTTTTTTTTGACAGCGAGCTAAATTTGTATATTTTTCAATAGAAAAATGTCTCCGGCGAAGCCGGAATTCTCTATCCAATGCTGGCTCACTATCGCTCGCCAGGAAGATATCGACACCTGGATGGGGATCAACGTCTTAAAACAGTTGTCTGAATGGGGCCGAATGAATACAAGCCAGAGAAAGAGAGAAAAGGAGAGAAAGATAAAAAAAGGAGGTGACCCCCCTTAACATGGTGATATTTGGCCTTTGATAGCTCCTTGGTGGTGTAGTTTGTTTGGTGTTGGTCTGCTGCGCTACAGGCCCCGGGGGGTTCCTGGCTCAGTCTGGTCATACACCAAAAATATCAATGTATCAGACTGATATTAACCCCTTTTGTACTGGCAACATCTTTTAATTTTCTTCTAGCTACTATTATTTTGTAGGGAAAGGTGTATGCCTCATGTGTTAGAAGTGCAATGACGTGTGCCTCAGAAACATAGGCCGTTAAAGTAGAGGATATCAATAGAATGGAACGTACTGTAATAAGATGAGAATGGTGAGATGGATGTGTGGGGCCAGGCTGCAGGATAGAATAACAAATGTTGAGCTGAGGAGACACTTAGGTATAAAGAGTATTAGCGAGGTGATGCGTACAAGTAGACTGGGATGGTATGGACATGGGGAGAGAATAGATGAACAAAATTGGGTGAAAAGATGCAGGTCTGTGATTTTGGAGGGAGC
The DNA here is from genome assembly GCA_032716605.1 of Paralithodes platypus. Lineage (NCBI taxonomy): Eukaryota > Metazoa > Arthropoda > Malacostraca > Decapoda > Lithodidae > Paralithodes > Paralithodes platypus. Next base: position 542,913 of record CM064538.1, on the reverse strand, counting down.
TGCACCAAGGGGTGGACCGAGGAAGACCTGGGATCGGACTATACGTGCCGATCTCGAATCCAAAAACTTGACAAGTGAAGCAGCCCTTAACAGGGTTGCCTGGAACACCGCCATTAGGACAAGAGACTGAAACTGCACGTATGTGTGGAACACTCAGTCTTAAATTGTTATGTATGTATTAGACAATTTTATGCAGTTTAAAAAGGGCCTCCAGCAATTAACAGGCTTTGAACTATCTCAATTAACCCTTTATACTCCCGTTTCCCGGGCGTTTCCCGGGCGTTTCCGCACCCTCCTCAGCTCCCCGCCATGGAGTGGCTTCGGTCACCCGGGCTATATTGTGGTCGGCGGGGAGGGTTCTGTGGGGGCGCTCGGTTGTGGCCTTGGAATTGCTCGGGGCCTTGGGGCTGTTCGGCCAGGCAGCTTGGGGAACAACAACAACAACAACCCTTTATACTACCACAGATCCTTCTTAAACTGCAACAACTCATCTAAATACTGTATAGCTAGAATAAAATAAAAAAAATGTTACGGTACAGAAGGGGTTAATAAACTAACTAAGCAATATACACTATACATTAGAAGGGAATGACAAGTATTACCGGCAACTTTAGGAGGTACTAATAAATAGGTGCACTAACAGATGCAGACATTGTATTACTAGAGCTATGTGATAAATGGCATGAAATGAGTCATAAGTGCTTATTGAGCCATCTACTCAAGGAAGCCATCATAGATCAGATAGTTTTATGACACTGATGGGCATTACAGGTTTCCCTCGATTTACGATTGGGTTACGTTCCTGAAAACCCGATCTTAAATAGACAAATTGTATAGCGAACCCAAGAATTAACTCTTTCACGCACGTGTGGACGTAGGGGTTGCCAATTAGTAATCAGAAATAGAGTTCTCTCAATCTTATAATTACCTCTCCAAAATTAGTTTTCTGCCCACAACTAACTAAAGACAACTGCAGAGTTTTGAAGTAAATAAACTAAAGGTTTCTAAACACCCCTGATGGTCACAAAGGCTTTAAAGTATCCCAGAATAGGCTCAAATTGCGTCCTGTGCGTGTAAGGGCTAATGGGTTAAATGGAGATGCGTTCTGGGACCAGCCAAAACCCAAACCCAAACACCTAAAAACCTATAATAATATCCTAAATCGGGGCATCGGATATTGAGGGAGGGGATGGATGTAGATTCCGGGCGTAGGGTCGTCATGTTTACAAAGGGCGATCGCCGCGGTTAACTTTGCGTCTATTTTGACGGTGATTTTTTAGGTTATTTGCCCTTTGCTGGCAATATATATGATGATGACAATATGTCATGGGGGGGTGAGAGGGGGCGATGCCCCCCCTCAACATATTATTGTATCCAATGGTATTCAAAGTAGACGGGAACATGATTGCAAAGGTCTGACACCTCTCCCGCCGTCATGTTTACATTTGTCGATCGCCGTGGTTAAGTTCGCGTCTATTTTGATGGCGATTTTTTTCGGTAATTTGCCCCCAGCTGGCAATATATATGATGATGACAATATGTCATGGGGGGGTGAGGGGGGGGGCGAAGCCCCTCCTCAACATATTATTGTATCCAAAGGCAGTCAAAATAGAAGGGAACATGATGGCAAAGGTCCGACGCCACTACGCGTAGTGTAAACAACGCTGGCGGTCCGCCCGCACTTAACATTCTTGCCTGAGGGAGACCTGTATCAAGCAATCAATCAAACAAGTCTGACAATATAATGTTGGCTTCTGTGAGCATGCCTATTGGAATAGAATAGACTTTGTTATCCACCTAGCAACTATTTTACCCTTAGAGCCACAAATTTCCCGGACATAAACTTGGTGGCAACATATTCTTAGCAGAGACTCAAGCCATCTCACTTGAACCTTCCCCCATTTAACCCCTTCTGTACCGGAGATGTTTTTATATTATTATTCTAGCTACCGGTATATGTAGATGATTTTGTGCAGTTTTAGAAGGATCTGTGGTAGTAAAAATGGTTAAGTGAGGCAGTTCGAAGCCTGCTAATTGCTTTTTAAATTTAACCCTCTCACATTGTTGACGCAATTTTGAGCCTATTAGGGATACTTTAAAGCCTTTGTTACCATCAGGGGTATTTAGAAACCTTTAGTTTAGTTACTTCAACCTCTGCAGTTGTCTTTGAGTTAGCTGTGGGCAGAAAACTAATTTTGGAGAGGTAATTATAAGAGTGAGAAAACTCTATTTATTATTGCTAATCTGGTAACCTCTGCGTCATAAAAACGTGAAAGGGTTAATATAATCGTCTAATAGTAGCCAGAATAAAGTAAACAAGACGTTGCCGGTGCAGAAGGGGTTAAGGGGGGATGGGTGTATTTATTTGCTCACTTATATATCAGATCTGTATATTATTTTTTTAGTTTCCTCCCTCAACCTCCATCAAGCTTAAAAATACACTGGCCCACGACCCTCCTTCAAGATAAATTTGTGTCCTGGCCAAAGGCTGGTTCCTCATAAATTACAGGCTCTCTATTGCTCGCCAGGAAAATATCGACACCTAAATGACACGAAAAGTCATAATATTGACAACAAAATGGGGCGAAAGATGTTAAAATTTACAAATTGAGATTAAATTCAAGAAACACCTTTGGTCAGTTACTAGAGTACGGAAATAAACAAATACTGTATAGGGTATTTTGTAAGAGATGAATTTTTATAATAGTATAATTTTTACCCGATTTTCTTACAGTTTCTTACAGTTTCTTACAGTAGATCCTCTGGAAAAAGGCAAACTAGGCCTGTGTATCCAGCTCAGTACCAGTACTTGCACTGCAGCGGTCGTTCACGTTCATTTTGTCCACTATTTCCCTCCCAAACCTCCCAACCCCCTAAAAAATAAAAAAGACAGGTATCATCTTGCATAGTCCCCCTATCTATGTGCCAAATTTAATTAAAATCAGAATAAGTTCACCGACACCATCAAGAGTAAATATTGGGTGATCCCCTTAAGGGAACCGGCCGCTTTTTAATAGGGGGTGTCACTGAACTTTGTCCGATTTTAATGAGATTTCGCACACATATAGAGGATGATGTAACAAAGATTTGTTGTTAATTGTTTTTTATTCTAGGTCAATTAGTTCCTGAATTAGGGTGGAAATTAGCTTGAAAATTGAAAAAAAATTCGGAAGTCGTATAATTCGAAACCCAAGCACTGTATAATATTTTCAGAGGGATCAGACAACTCAGGACAGGTGGTTTTACAACTCTCTTGATCCACTTTTTAGTATTTGTATCTAATTGCGGAATTAGGTGACTCGGAAATTAGGTAATGATTTTGTACTCGGTGGTTAGCTACATATGCCAAGGGGCTGTGTCTCAAATTCAAAAAAAGGCGTCAAGAGCCTTATAGAGCATTTCACGCGCTTTTGAATGGTATATAAAAGATTCCTAGAGGCCCAATAATACATTCATTATAAGATCCCAAAGTGCAACAAAACAGGTGTTGAGAAAAACATTTTAAAGTCTAAGGTAATTGGGTGAACTTTTTTAACCTTTTGTTTTGGTTTACAATATTTTACGCAGGAACACGGCATAGTAGGATATACAGCTTTTGGGAGGCTGTAGAGTATTTTACGCTCTTTCCATTTATATATGTACGATCCTCTTACGACCAGTAGTTACTGAGCCTGTCAATTTCAAAGTTCGCTATATAATTTTTTTAGAAATACAGGAAAAAGTTTGGAAAACATAAAAAAAAAAAAAAAAATCCAATGGGTTTTCACTAATAACATTTCACTGGCTTATGAAGGGATGTTGAATAAACACATTTTAACACCTAATGGTGTTTTCAGGATTTCGATCTTTTTAAGCCTAAAAAGCGGCCGGTCCCCTTAACCTGACATTTGGATTAAAGAACTCACTCTGTACTGTACATTCTCCACACACACTGCCACCCTTGCACCCTCATACATTACTCTTCACAGCCTACAGCAGCTTACCTACTAAAGTACTGTACTCTGTATATTCTCTTTCCACAAACCTTCTTTGTCAACTGTCATAGGCTTTCTCCAAGTCCATAGAAGTAGCATACAACTTTTGTCCCTTCTCCAGATATTTCTTCACAACATATCGCAAGGAGAAGATCTGGTCTACACACCCTTTTCCTTTCTTAAACCCACCTTGCTCCTCACCTACCTATTTCTCCATTCTGGCTATCATTCTCTGGATCACTATCGTGCAGTACATCTTCCCTACTATACGAAGGTGACATATCCCCCTGTGATTACATGCTCTTCTCTCCCCTGATTTTCAGTTTTCAGGCACACTTCCATTCTGCCATGCTAGTCTACAAATTTTCCATACCCATTAAATTATTTATCTCACCACTATACTTCAGCACCTCACCACTCACTCCATCTATCCCTGATGCTTTACCCACTTAAAAGCCTCACACACTTCTAACCTCCTGATCCCCCTGCTTTTCTTCTTAGTACAGAGTGCTTCAATTAGCGTGTGATATTGTCATATTGATAACAAATACCCGGGATATAAAGAGCAGTTAGCTAAATACAGTAGTGTTAAAATGTATTCTGTCAAACAATATTATATAAATTTTAATATCAAGCTCTACAAATTGTCTATTGGTAGCATATGTTATCGATATCACATAATAATTGGAGCACCGCATATGAATTATCCAGTTCACCCTACTATTGTTGAGTGAAAGATAATGTTCCCCTCGAATAAACTATGCTTCCATAGACCTCCTTCAAGCTAAATTTATAAATTTTTGGTACGCAAATACATATACAGTATTAACAAAATAAGGATTTGTATGCTACTGCTGCTTACTTGTCTGGCTGGATCTGTGGTTCCATGATGTTGATGAGAGAAGGGGAGATGACTTCTTTGGACTGCACTGCAGAGTCATGACATCTTGATGTAGGTATTTGGATCAAGGCTGTGTATTGTACAGTTAAAATGAAGGTTTAGGTTTCTCCACGGGCATGAGCAGAACATAATAAGGATGTTGACGTGAGGGGACATAGGAAGAGTTGGAGTCTGGGTGACAAGGTAGGAGGAGGGGTGATATAGGTGGTGGGTGGGTATTGTCGACAAAAGGTTTTGGCATGATTGGCCGAGGCTGCCACGTGTTAGAACGAGAATGTTGAGTGTAGGAGTGAGGAGGTTGTGTGTTACAGAGAGGGGGTTGTGTATTGGAGAGTTGGGGTTGTGTGTTCGAGAAAGAAGGTTGTGTGTTAGAGAGAGGAAGTTGTGTGTTAGAGAGAGGGAGTTGTGTGTTAGTAGAGAGAGGGAGGTGTGTGTTAGAGAGAGAGAGGTGTGTATTAGAGAGAGAGAGGTGTGTGTTAGAGAGAGGAAGGTGTGTGTTACAGAGAGAGGATTGTGTAATAGAATGGTGAGGTTGTGTGTTAGAGTGATGGGAATGTGTAGCAGAGTGAGGAGGTTGTGCGTTAGTGTGATAGGGTTGTGTGATGGAACGATGGGGTTGTGTAGCAGAGTGAGGAGGTTGTGCGTTAGTGTGATAGGGTTGTGTGATGGAACGATGGGATTGTGAAGCAGAGTGAGGAGGTTGTGTGACGTAATGAGGCTGTGCGGTGGAAGATTGAGTAAGGAAGTTAGGATATGACGTAAGAGAGGGTGAAGATGTTTGGGCTGGGGTATTTGAGGAGGAGGGTAGGAAGGCCGAAAGAGTGCGCTGGGAGGGAGACATGTAATCTTGGGAGAGAGGTAAGTCCGCTGAGGTTGAAAAGGCAGGAGGGGAATCTGGGATGGAAAGAACACGAGAAGTGGATGGAGAGGGTGTAAGAGCGGAAGGTGAGAAGGCCGGAAAGACATCTTGAGTGGAAGGTACAGGTGGGATGGAAGAAGAGGAGCTTAGAGTTGTAGGATAGTTTACAGAGGATGGGAGACCAAAAGAGAAGTTTGGAGAGAAGTGTGCTGTAGAGGGAGAAACAGGAAAAGAGTGTCTTGAGGGAGTTGTGGTGGGTGGAAATGGTGCCGTAGAGGGACTAACAGGAATAGAGTGTCTTGAGGGAGTTATGGTGGGTGGAAATGGTGCTGTAGAGGAAGAAACAGGAATAGAGTGTCTTGAGGGAGCTGTGGTGGGTGGGAATGGTGCTGTAGAGGGACTAACAATAATAGAGTGTCTTGAGGGAGTTGTGGTTGATGGGAATGGTGCTGTAGAGGGAGAAACAGGAATAGTGTGTCTTGAGGGAGCTGTGGTGGATGGGAATGGGCATCTGGTGTCAGGGGATGAAACAATCTGATTGGTCTCAGTGCTGCTCGAGTTACGTAGACGTTCCTGTATCTTTTCTTGGTAGCCTGCTTTTGTTCTTTTCCTTAAAAACCACAAATAAACCTGTTGGAAGAGAAATTATAACATTATTCAACAGGATATGTCTAACTTCATTAGTAAGTGCACGCATATGCATAATTTTTTCAACACTAATAATATGCGCAAGTGCAGCGTATGTGTTTTTTTTTTTCAAATCTAATCGAACTGAGATGAACATTTTGCACATATACCGAATATCATAATTTATCAGTGGTTCTCTCCGTCAATGACGTGAGAGCCTATATATAATATATGGCCTCTTTCGAGTCCTATATGACCCTGTGTAATCTTATAACTGTCGGTCGAGAACCATAATTCTCTTAGGAGGTACCCTTAAATATTTCCTAAGGAACGTCATTGTTGCGGATACCACTAGAAAGGAAATACAAATCAAATATAAAAAGGAATGAAGCGCCAGTTTTGCTATTAATTTGCATTCCATTTTGTTATGACGCGCTTCCCATACACAGTTGCCATAAGGTACAGATCCCTATCTTTAAGTAAATATCTTTCCTTCAGCTGCCTGACTATTAAGATAGCATCGATTATACCACGTCCGGGCATGAAACCGAACTGCATACCGTCGATAGAAATGCTTTCCCTGATCATGCCTTCAAAGACTCTCTCACAGACCTTCATGACTTGATCAAGCATTTTCAGGCCTCTTTAATTTCCTCTATCTAACGAATCCCCCTTACCCTTATACTGTATATGTTTACTAGTACTGTACTGTACACCTATAATCCCCCTTACCCTTATACTGTATATGTTTACTAGTACTGTACTGTACACCTATAATCCCCCTTACCCTTATACTGTATATGTTTACTAGTACTGTACTGTACACCTATAATCCCCCTTACCCTTATACTGTATATGTTTACTAGTACTGTACTGTACACCTATATGCCATTTGTCAGGGATTCTCTCCTCTCTAATGATGGAGTATATTAACTAAGTGACCAATCTCACTCCAATGTCACCTGAGGCTTTAATCATCTTAGCGACAACGCCAGAGCAGCCTGCAGATTTTCCATTCTTCATTTTATTTATAGTGCTGTTTACAATACAGTAGACTCCCTTTTATCCAAAAATCAAGAGTCTTCTGAAATTTTGGATAAGCGATTTATATGGATAAACGAGAATCCCTCTATATAGAGCTAAATATGTGTTCAAATGGCCAAATATACTGTTTTCAATGCATTTAAAACCATTTCTAGGCTGTCTTGACTTCAAATTATCATCTAATTTTAAGCTATGTCTACTTCAGAGGGGATAAATTGATGCTATTAAGCACCCAGAGAGGCTTAAATAAGTGAAAACTAGTTAAAAATATGGATAGCAAAAACTTTGGTTAACTGAAATTTTTGGATAAATGAATTTTGGATAAAAGGGAGTTTACTGTAGCTGGAACTATGCAAGTATTGGCTTTTCGTTACTAAGCTGCTCTTTGTTCCACTCAAACTCTATGTTGAGTATAGTATTCATTCATAGTGTAGCCTACCTTCCAAGCATCTCTGATTTCTTACACATACATACACCAATTTAAAGACCGAGTGCTCCACAAAGAATGTGGTTCTGGACTTGCATCTTTTCACCCAGCTTTGTTCATCCATCCTCTCCACATGTCCAAACCATCCAAGCCTGCTAGTATGCATCTCATCACCGATACTCTTGATACCTAACCTTCTCCTTAGTTCTTCACTTGATATCCTATCTTGCAGTTTGGCACCACACATCCATCTCACCATTCTTATCTCATTGCGTTCCATTCTGTTGATATCATCCGCTTTGACAGGCCACATTTCTGAAGCATATGTCATTGCGCTGCTAACGCATGAAGCGTACACCTTTCCCTTTAAGGGGAGACGGAGTCTTCTCCTAGTGAGTAGTGGCAAAAGTTCTCTAAACTTTCCCCAGCCGCATCATATTCTGGCGATAGTGGCAGCCTCAGCCCCACCACCGGCAGAGATGGTATCACCCAAGTAGCAAAACTTTTCCACCATCTCCAGTGCCTCATAGCCAAGTTAGCACTCTCGAACCGGTCATTGAATACAAGCTTACCTTTGCATACTACAGTATGTATACAAATTTCTCAATTTTGGACTTCTTCCTTGGTAGAGGTCCCATTATTCTAGTACTGTACAGCGCTTCTTCCTGTGACGTACCCAGCTGCGGCAGACACTACACTGTATTGATTACGTGCCCACCACTTTTTTCTACCATTTCTAGCCCTAATCTACTGTGTAAAACCTTGGTTTTATTTATATTAACTCTTAACCCTTTACTTGCCATGCCCTCTCTCCATCTTATGAACTTGGCCTCGGCATCCTGCGCACTATGTGTGATAACTTATACAGTCCATCCTCCTATAACACAACTATATGGGCGGCAGAGCCCCTCGCGCTGTAGGAATTCGCGTTGTAGGAATAACACTTTATATGGAGAAGGCCTATGACAGAGTGGATGGAGAAGGTTTGTGGAAAGTACTTAGAATATACGGAGTAGATGGCAAGTTGCTGAAAGGAGTGAAGAGCATGTATGAGGGTGCAAAGGCGGCAGTACGTGTGGAGAGTGAGCAGAGCGAGTTCTTTGACCTGAATGTTGGTTTGAAACAGGGGTGTGTGATGTCCCCGTGGTTGTTTACTGTATATATGGATGGAGTCATGAAAGAAATATTATCAAGAGCAGTGGATGTTGGTGTATCGCTGAAAAGGGAGGGAATTGAGTGGAAGCTACCTATACTGCTGTTTGCGGATGATACAGTTCTGATGAGTGATAATGAAGTGGAGTTGCAGGGTCTGGTAAATGAGTTTGGAACAGTGTGCGAAAAACGGAATTTGAAGGTAAATGCGGGGAAGAGCAAGGTTATGGTCTTCGAAAGGGGTGAAGTCACAGAGTGTGAGGTGAAGCTGAACGGTCAGGCTATGGAGATCGTCAACTCTTTTAAGTATCTGGGCAGTGTGTTGAGTAAAGATGGGACTATGGATGAAGAAGTGCGGGAGAGGGTACAACAGGGGAAGAGGGTTGTAGGAACGCTGAAAGCAGTAACAAGAAATAGGGTGGTCAGTATGGAAGTGAAGAAGTCCTTGCATGACAGTGTGGTAATCCCGACACTGACTTACGGAAGCGAAGCATGGACGTTGGTTGAGAGACTCAGACCAAGAGTGAGAGCAGTGGAAATGAATTACTTAAGGGGAGATCTCCACTTGAGGGATTTTTTTCTTGACCCCTTTCTCCCTCATGTTTAGCCCCATTGCTTTTGATATTATAAAACGTTTGCCCCATTAGTTTAGAGATTTTAAGAACTTTCACCCCATATTAAGACCTTTCGTGCCATTCAGGTGTCGATCTTATCCTGCCCCCTCTACCGCCTTGGCTGAGCCAACTGCTGAACATGTCATCCCCTCCCCCTCCCTCCCTAGTATGGCTAGGTGATACTATTGAACAACATGTTGATTCAACCCCGTTGTTTTCTCCATCCACATTCATTCTCCCTAAAAAAAAAATGATTCAGATGGATACTGAAGCTGAAATACATAAACCCAGGAGCTAGTTGGGCTAATTTCAAGTAATTTTTATTAAATCCATGCAGGAATGTGGCAAGCAAATCCAACGGACATTTTTTACGCCTTTAGATAAGACTATCCGAGATCTCAAAGTAGTTCTCTTGCTCCTTCCAGATCACAATATGACATACCAAACACAGTTCCACTGGCTCAGGTGCCTGTCCATCCTGAACAACCTGCTCGGAAAATAACAACTCCCGATACTGGAAACAACCACCAGAGTAACACCTACTAATGCTGACACAAGTCATCTAAATTTAGTATCAATACCAAAAGTAGTGGATTATTAAAATGGACGAGCTGAAGAATATATGTTCAAGAAGCACAAGGCCATTTGCTGGACGTATTAAAAAAAAAAAAAAAAAAAAAAAAAAAAAAACACTTCCCAATTCAATTGGAGACGAAGTACTTTTCTTACACACAGACACCCACGGTTCCTTCGGGAAACGCTGCAATCCATGGTCCGGCGTGAATAAGACGGATGGACATATTACCATTTAATCCCCCCCTAATCTCTATAAATCCGCAGGTTGCTCCACAAAAATGTCAAGGAACAAAAACCCTATGATGGGGGTATACACTCTAAGAGATAACCCAGGGGCCAAGTGGTTGACTGAGTCAGAGTGATTGACCCTGTCTTGGGGGGAGGGGCGTCGACTGACTGGGGACAGAGGTGCATGGGGGCGGTTCGTTCGTGGCCACCCCTTCAGGGATCATGGCATCAGGCAATAGATAGATAGATAGATAGATAAATAAATACACCTACCCTGCACGGATTGACAAAGTCGTTAGACTGCGTCAAAGAACCCATAGGTTACTGTCAAAATTTTATCACACACCAACATCCCGTTCAAGCCATGAGGCAAGTAGCAGAGTCTATCCCTCAACAACACTCCAAGTCCACACTTCATTTTATCAGAAGAACTTCACGGGGTAATTCTCGGACGACCACCGGGAATGCCAAGAATTGCTCTTGTTTTCGCTTGTAGTGATGTAGGTGAAATCACCTAGGTCGATCAGGGGATCCGCCTTTATTACAAATGTTGAAGCAACTAGAACTTCACCTCGATTCACATGTAGTTTGATTCCCCAAACAACCTGAACGAAGTTCACCCTCGGTTACTAAACCCTCAGATAGAGAGGTTGGAGCAGATTAATAAACAAGCTAACCCCTCCTCAGAGTTCAGGCCAACAATGGACAACTACCTCTAGAATCAAAACATTAACACCTTACGAGCGGCCTATGCGGTTTATTTATGTGTACCGCACAGCGGGGTGTTTTTAGCCAAAATAGGGCTGTTTACGTGATCATTTTCATGCCTAAATAAGACCCAGAACGTAAAACAAGTACCTATCCCTGAAAGGGCATAAACAGAGCTTTCGAATGACACCATAACGATCCTTGTATGATGGATAGTTTTCTTGCAATAACCGTGCAACGCGAGTGCAAAAAGCAGGTAATTCGGTACTTTCAGTACATAATTGAGTATGTAGCGAGTGAGAGAGGGAGGAGGGAGCTGAGATTTGTGTCAGTAGGTTCGCCGCGGTGGTCTGGAGCAGTCATACGCTCGCTAGTCTCCTGCCACCACTTGTCTCTCTCTCTCAGCCACATTACGTGCTGAAATTGCCACTCGAGTTATGTCGAGCGCCGCCACATAGTCCAGCTTTATTTAACTCGACTTATGTTGCTCGCCACTAAATAAGGGTTAATGAACCAAATGTTGACAGACAATGTTATGACATAGGTGCCAGAAGGCATTCCAGTTTTCTATCACACACAATTCTCTCCCCAAAAGAGACAGTCTACGACTAAAACCCAACGATAGACATGTATACTCCTCAACAAATCAATTCACAATAGAAAGTTCAGGATATTAACTAGTTCCCAAGTAGAACTAATTCTACAATCAAAGGTCTGGATAATTGCTCCAGATATAGAAGAGTCCTCTGGCACATCCCAATACAAGCGGTACCAAAAAAGGTCCTAGCTATCCCATTCAGAATCAGAGCGAGAATGTTCACCAGAATTCCTTCCAGCATGGACAGAGCTCCCAGTTTTTCACCAAGGGAGTGAAACAAACTCTTCTCCCTCCACTCAAAAGTCAGCATAAAAATACTGTTTAGCCTTCAAGATTGTAGAATACTGTGGTCTTCTCCACTCCATAGCCATAAAACAAACCCTGATAGTCACGTAACATGTGACAAAAGGAGGTTTCAGAATAAATTTAGAGAAATCAAAATTCTCACTCCTACACCATCAGCATAAGGAATAGGATTAATCTGGGATACACAACTCCAGACTATAAAACAAAGTCCATCCATTGCCAAGTCTTCAAATATAACCATTCACAGTATTACATACCAAGACTGTAAACAGGAACCTTGATAATCTCCGACAGGCTCCTTAAAAAATTAGGTTTAAAAAGTACAAGGCTCCTAAGCTTCCGCAGGTTGAAGGAACTAAGCTGACCAGGCAAGAAAACCGTTCCGCTAACACCTCACAATCCCCTTCTATTCATCCCAAAGAGAATTCGACATCCCCTGGCGTTGCGGGGGAAAAATCTCAAGTATAGGTAATCAGTGACACATTGGCCAGATCCACCTCCCACTTTTGGGATTGGACACAGACGCTTCGAGTCTGATAGGTTGACACTATCAGTCGTTCTGAAGTTCATCAGTCAAAGAAAACGGACAACCTTAAGTCAGTGTCACACCATACCCAAAAACTAACAGCTCCTCTATTTTCCCAAAGTTCATGCAATATCATTGACCTCCAGGTCAATGTCATACCAGATGGACACCATGACTACTGTAATTGGCTTGGAGAAACAGGTCCCCACCCGGACCAGTTTTCTCTAGAATTGCTCGGGTAAAAGATATGCTTTCTAGCCCAAAACATTCCCCTTTAATCCAGGCAACAACTCTACCAGGGTTCCCCAACCCATAGACAGATATAACACTTGCGATATGGACATACTCTAATCCAAATGGCTACCATCCTGCGACAAGGAAGTCACAGATACACTCACTAGCCAATACACAGCTTCAACTCTAATATTATTTTTATTAATCTCACCATCACACCCCCAATGAAATTAATTAAAGTATATATGATCCACCGGGATTCGAACCCGGGTTATCACACACATATTTTTGCCACCTTAACCATTACACCACCAGGATAGTTCACGCTTGAAACAATTTACACCTTGGAGTGCAAGTTCAAAACCAGCAGTCTCAATCGGTTGCTGGGTCGCTGAAGCACCTAAATTTCTTAATTGACTTTAACCCACTGAGCCCCAGCTAGTTTAGAATAAATGTACCACCAGGGACCGGCTGTTTCTGAAAAATAAAACAAATTCAGAAACAATAGCGAATGGGTTAGGAATGAAGGAAAAACCACAAAAAAACTATCAAAAAGGTCAAAAATTGGTCCTACGGAGCCCCTGAAAGTCGAATTTACAAGAGTAAAAAATTGAAGGCAATAACACCCAAAATACCGGTTTTTGCACGCTGACGCGCACGCGGTTGGACTTTGAGAGTTTTCAACCATCGGCATGGTTGCGTGGGATACTTACACAGTTCCCATACAAATCTGAGCCCTCTAGGTGCCACAGGACCTGAGTAATTGGGACCGGACCGGCCAGGATGCATGGTTTGCGTCGCTGGGGTTTAGCGTTACATACATTGTGGACGCAAACCCTACGTCGCTGGGGCTCAGTGGGTTAAAAGAGCTAACAATTAACACACTTATAAACCATGTATCGTCATAAAGAAACCCTTCTTGACGCGTACTAGTTTATCTCTGCCCCAGAAAGACCAACGGGGTTTGTTAGACAGACTGGTGTTAAGCTCAGAGCCCCCTAATCGCCATTCGCTTCCTCAATGGTCAATCTCGAAGGACCTAACTTTGTCACAGTCTAGGCCTTCTCCTGTGAGACCACATATGACAAGAAACTTAATAAGTGCATATTGTCAAAGGACCCAGACCATTGGCCAATGGGTCTCAGAACTGACATCCATGACAAGGTCTACCTAGTTTTGCTACTAAGAAAGACTCTGTACATATTGTTACTACACCAGAGTAATCACAAAAAGGAACACCAGGAACATCTCCCCACACCTATCTCTATTCCTGCCTTGACAAGAGCAAAAATACTCCATGCTCTATTCCCTGTTAATGCACTATATACCTACTCTAAGTCTATTATTCCTAGGAATAAGACACAATTGTGCTTCCCCCATGATGGTCAAATAAGAGGGGAAAGAAAGTGTTAGCATCCCTTTTGCAAAGATAATGAAGGAAGCTGAACCTCAGGTGATCGCAAAATCCCATGATAGGCACATATGGTCCGCTACCATTAGTTTTCCTAAATGGGTGTTTTCAGGGGAAGATATAACTCAGACGGGCCTGTTGGTCCTCTAGCAATGCGTCCCTAGCCATATACTTGTCGGTACATCTGGAGTAGTCCCAAATTACCAAACATAGCTGTAGGGCAGGACGATGCCCCCCAAAGCCAATAAGTAGATGGTTATGTTTATTCAATGCCTTATTACCAGGGTGTAAGGTAATAGAAAGTGCGTCCTACCTGTCACCTTAAATGAAAACAAAAAAAGGGGGGGGGGGGGGCGTGTAAGTCCAGGACAAGTTGGCAGGACACACAATCTGGAATGAATAACAAGAGTGCTATTACTGCACTAGATCAGTTACATTTTTTTTTTCTTTTTTCTTTTCTATATTCCAACTACTCCCTCTCGGGCATAGGCTGAGAGCCTGTACATTCCACCGCTCAACACGGTGAAGCCCGTGAGATCTTGTTCCAGTCTGGGGAGTGAGACATGTGAAGCATCCATCATGGCTCGAAGCAGCTTCATCTCTGAAGCGGCCGGTTGCTTCGCTCAAGTGCTTCACCGTCTCACCCTCCAGACTCAGACCCTCACTCTCAGAATGCCACCTATTGAGCAGTGAACTCACTAGGCATTGTCCCCCTGTAACATATTTTGAATATGGGAATATTCATACAGTGTTATTTAATCAGGGAACAATGAGGGTATTTTTTTGGCATTTCGGTGGGCTTTGTGGTTGTTGTTGTTGTTGTTGTTGTTGTTCCCCAAGCTGCCTGGCCGAACAGCCCCAGGCCCCGAGCAATTCCAAGGCCATAACCGAGCGCCCCCACAGAACCCTCCCTGCGGACCACAATAAAGCCTGGGTGACCGAAGCCACTCCATGGCGGGGAGCTGAGGAGGGTGCGGAAACGCCCGGGAAACCAAAGCCCCACCCAGGGCCCTGTGCCCCTCAGCAATTATGAAGAGAATGTTGAGGGGCAAGGGAAAAATGTGACGCTTTGGCTTCCAATCTTGGTAGATTGGGAGGTCAATCCACGGAAAAGACGCCGTCACTTGAGATCTAGAAAATATATAAGTTAAAGGAACAGTCAGAGTAAGCTATGGGTATGGCAGAGATCGCTCAGTTCTCACTCTGATAGACCAGCCCATCACCACATGACTAGAACCCAATCCTCTCAGCATCAGCTAGGAAAGGCCCTAGAAAGCCGCCTTTGGCGGGGGGTAGCTCCCCTATTTCAACCCCTTTCGGGGTCGGGCACCCGCCAGGCTTTGTGGTAATGCACTGATACTAGGTACAGCACAAATTCAATCCCAATAATATCTTCCCATTGACATATTTTGACATATTTTGACGGGATTTGAACCCGGGTCCATTGGATTACCAATCCAGTGGCATGACCACTCCACCACACCTCCCCTAACATAACAATATCTATACGTTATTGCAACTATAAATACATAACTTTAGTTTAATTTTAATTTTGTGATATACAATTATCAGCATTCACACCTCAGTGTGGGAAGGTGTGGTGGAGTGGTCATGCCACTGGATTGGTAATCCAATGGACCCGGGTTCAAATCCCGATATGTCAATGGGAAGATATTATTGGGATTGAATTTGTGCTGTACCTAGTATCAGTGCATTACCACAAAGCCCACCGAAATGCTAAAAAAATACCCTCATTGTTCCCTGATTAAATAACACTGTATGAATATTCCCATATTCAAAATATGTTACAGGGGGACAATGCCTAGTGAGTTCACTGCTCAATAGGTGGCGATCTGAGAGTGAGGGTCTGAGTCTGGAGGGTGAGACGGTGAAGCACTTGAGCGAAGCAACCGGCCGCTTCAGAGATGGAGCTGTTTCGAGCCATGATGGTTGCTTCACATGTCTCACTCCCCAGACTGGAACAAGACCTCACGGGCTTCACCGTGTTGAGCGGTGGAATGTACAGGCTCTCAGCCTATGCCCGAGAGGGAGTAGTTGGAATATAGGAAAAAAAAAAAAAAAAAAAAAAAAAAAAAAAAAAAAAGTAGTTCTGTCTTTCCGTGATAAGGCTTCTTTAATGGTACCCGCCTTATACATCTTTTTCTTACGACTACAGTATACTCTTTTATTTTGACACATGTCACAGTTTTCGTTTTGGTCTTCCTAATAGATTCTCGCGGTTTAGCGTGATGAGCATACGTAGGTCCCTCCACCGGTCGTGATATTCTAGGCTCTTACGTCATTGACGTAAGGAGACTCCAATAAATTACGGTTTTGACAACCCGTAGGGAAGGAAGGAAAAACTAATATTTATTGGTGGCTCCTGGAGTCAATGACGAAAAGTGCCCTCCCACCATCCCCTTCCCATACACATGCTCAACTTGATATTACATTAGAGATAGTTCCTGAAAGGGACAGGTAGATAGCTGTGTATGGGAAACAGAGGAAGATCAGAGCGCGCGTAGGCGCGGTGTTCAAACTGTGCTAATTCTTTTCTTTTATTTCCTACTTTTCAGTGGCTTCGACCCAATGACGTACCGTAGGAATGATTAAGGGGTACCCCCTATGATGATCTTGGTTCTCGACCGCCGTGATCTAGGTTAACCCGGGCTCAGAGGAGCCCGGAACGAGGCCATATTAACATAGGCTCTTACGTCATTGACTCCAGGAGCCACCAATAAATATTAGTTTTTCCTTCCTTCCCTACGGGTTGTCAAAACCGTAGTTATGTGCACGATGTATGTTGGGTGCTGCTGCACGAGGATGGGGTGAGGGTGAGGGTGGGTAGGGTTGGGATGGGTGAGGTGGTGTTGGGGGTGGGGATTGGGGTGCAGGAGATGAGGGTGAGAATGGATTAGGTTGGGGTGTGGTGTGTTGAGTTGGGGATGTGGATGGTATGGGAAGGTTAGGTGGTTTGGGGAGGAGAGGTGGGCGGGTTTTAGGGGGGGGAGTGGATGGTATGGAAAGGTTAGGTGGGTTGGGGAGGAGAAGTGGACGGGCTTTAGGGCAGGGATTTGACTGGGAGAGGGAGGGGCATGAGGAATAAGGTCAAGGTGTTCGTGTAGTGTTTCTTGGAGGCAAGTGTTGTGCAGGTGAAATAGGTCCAGTTCCCACATGAATTGCAGGAAACTGAACCCTTAGTGTGGCGACTCGAAGTGATGGGTTTTGAGCAAGTTGGATATATGTATGTGTAGGTGGGTCCTGGGTTGCTCTCAATGTCTCCGGCTAGAAGAAGTCTTCGAGACCTGACAGCCGGAGAGTCATTTCTTGGTGTAGAAAAAACTGTGTAATGTGTGTGTGTGGTGTGAGAGGTGTGGAAATTGCCCGGCGCGACCGAAGCCGCTCCAAGGACTCGTGCCCCCAGGGAGGGGGCAGGGGATAGGTGTGACGGTTTGGCTCCCGAAGACTGCTCCCCGCGGCCGCCATCCGGCTATCCTCCACTGGTCGTTGATCTTGTCTCCGGCCGTGGAGGGTCGGCAGCCATCCACGGTTGGCAGCTCCGGGAGGTGATCCCACGGCGTAGACGTCGCCACATCAGGAGTAATTATAGAGGCCTGAAAATGCTTGACCAAATCATGAAGGTCTGTGAGAGTCTTTGAGGGTTTGATCAGGCAAAGCATCTCCATTGATGATATGCAGTTTGGTTTTATGCCAGGACGTGGTACAACCGATGCTATCTTCATAGTCAGGCACATACAGGAAAGATACTTACTAAAAGGCAGGGATCTTTACTTTGTGTTTGTAGACCTGGAGAAGGTCTTTGACAGGGTGCCTAGAGATGTTGTGCAGTGGGCTATGAGGAAACTTGGTGTGGAAGAGTGGCTGGTGCGTGTGATAATGAAGATGTATGAAGATTCGCGAAGTGCGGTGAGGGTGAAGGGTGTAGGCTACTGAGTGATGAGTTTGCAGTCCGTGTTGGAGTTCATCAGGGTTCAGTGTTAAGCCCCCTCCTCCTTATTATGGTCCTGGAGGCACTGTCTAGAGTTTTTAGATCCAGACTCCCGTTGAAACTGTTTTATGCAGACAATTTAGTCCTAATAGCTGACAATATGCAAGATGCTGAGGCCAAATTCAGAAGACGGAGAGAGGGCATGGCGAGCAAGGGTTTAAGAGTCAATATTAACAAAACCAAGGTTATGCATTGTAGATTGAGACGAGGAAATGTGGAAAAGAGCGGTGCATACCCATGTGCAGTGTGAGGAAAGGGTGAGGCGCTAACGCGATTCAATGTAGCATCTGTCGACACTGGGTGCACCACGGGAGTAAGCGCTGTAGTAGAATATAGGGACCCCTGCCGAAGGTTAAGTCAGAAATAGAGAAATTTGAGTGCGTACTGTCGCTAGAATTAGATGTGGCTGGGGGAAGTTCAGAGAACTGCTGCCAATTCTGACCATGAAAAGAATGTCTCTCCCCCTGAAGGGAAATGTGTATGCCTCATATGTTAGAAGTGCAATGACGTATGCCTCAGAAGCATGGGCCGTTAAAGTAGAGGATGTCAACAGAATGGAACGTAATGAGATGAGAATGGTGAGATGGATGTGTGAGGCCAGGCTGCAGGATAGAATAAAAAATGTTGAGCTGAGGAGACGTTTAGGTATAAAGCGTATTAGCGAGGTGATGTCTACAAGTAGACTGGGATGGTATGGACATGTGGAGAGAATGGATGAACAAATTTGGGTGAAAATATGCAGGTCTGTGATTGTGGATGGAGCTGCACCAAGGGGTGGACTGAGGAAGACCTGGCATTGGACTATATGTGCCAATCTCAAATCCAAAAATTTGACAAGTGAAGCAGCCCTTAACAGGGTTGTTGTTGTTGTTGTTGTTGTTCCCTAAGCTGCCTGGCCGAACAGCCCCGAGTCCCTGAGAAAGGCCATGGCCACGATCGGGCTTTCCCACAGAGCTCTCATTGAGTGTAGATTGTGTTGTTGGCGTAAGTGGTTGTGTGAAATGCAGTCTTCTATGATGTGTTTAATGGTATGGGGTGCTGTGTTACATCCCGGGCAGGTGTCGACAACGGAGTCATCCAGTCTCTTCTGATAGCTCAGGAGAGCTGGATGGTGTCCGCATCTCAGCCTGGCCAGGTGGACTCTGTCCTCGCGAGGAAGGGAGGATTCGGAAGGATGGATTTCGGGAGGTCGTGCATGCAGCTGCGTGTTGTCTGTGAGTGAGTGGATGGATCGGTGAGAGATATGAGTATGGATGTGCTTCTGGAAGTTGGTTCGGGGTGGGCAGGGAGGGAGAGAGGACAATAATTGTGTGTGATACCGTGTGCTGGGTGTTGTTTTGATATTTCTTGGTGTCTGTGGGTGTGTTGCCATGTAGTTTAGTGGGTGGTCTTGGTTCGTGGAGGCTGCTGCCAGGAATTGAGTGCCTCTCATGTCCAGATGGTCTTTGACTTTGAGGATTTTGGTTTCTTGATGTAGGTGATCTGTGGGTGCAGTAGCTGTGCAGCCTGTAATGATCTTCAGGGCTTTGTTTTGAATAGTCTGTAAGGTCTTATGATGTGTTTCAGCTAGGTTAGAAGCCCAGGCTTGGCTTGCGTATTCCATCACTGATCTTATGTATTGTTTATATACTGTGGTGGTAGTTTCTTTGTTGTGTCCAAATTTTGTGTGAGCAAGTGACCTGAGGGCGTTAAGTCTGGGTGTCAGTTTCTTTTTAATGTTTGTGGTGTGCTGTTTGAATGTCATATGAGTATCATATGTTACTCCTAGGATTTTGGGTGTGTGTGTATGTGTTAGGGGTGTGTTGTTTATGGTGAGTTGAGGGATGTATTCGTGTTCTCCTGTCCAACTTGTGAGCAGGGTTGCGGTGGATTTGGCTGGGGCTAGATTAAGTCTGTTTGTAGTGCACCAGCCATGTAGTGTGTTGAGATAGGGTTGAAGGAGATCTGTTGCTCTTTTTGGGTCATGGTGTGTGCATGTGAGTGTTATGTCATCTGCATAGGAGGCTAAGTTTATTTGGGGCGTATTGGGTGTAGTTATATCGTGCATGTACAGATTGAAGAGTGCGGGCGATAGGACAGATCCTTGTGGGACTCCGTTTGGAAAGTTTCTGATTTTAGATGACTGACCGGCAAAAGATACGTGTGCACATCTGCCTGCTAGGAAGTTGGCCAGCCACCGTTTTGTGTTGTTGTGCATGTTTGTGTTGTAGATTTTGTTTGTTAGGTTGTGGCGGGGGATGGCATCGAAGGCTTTACTAATGTCGAGTGTGGCTAATAGTGATCTGTGTGGTGGTCTAGCTGAATTGATGCCGTCGAAAGCTCTTTGTGTAAGGTCTGTGAGAAGAGTGTTTGTGGAGTGCAGTGGCCTAAAGCCATGTTGTGTTGGAGCTAGGGGTAGGTCAGGTGTAATTAGTTGTAATACTAGGCGTTCCATGACTTT
The DNA here is from genome assembly GCA_032716605.1 of Paralithodes platypus. Taxonomy (NCBI): domain Eukaryota; kingdom Metazoa; phylum Arthropoda; class Malacostraca; order Decapoda; family Lithodidae; genus Paralithodes; species Paralithodes platypus. The sequence continues at coordinate 522,279 of CM064538.1, read as the reverse complement.
GGAGGGGGAGCAAAGGAGTGTGATGGGGCGGTGCGAGGAGGGTAGCGTGGGGTCTTTGTTGGGTTTGGGGAATGTGATGATGATACCATGCTTCCAAATGTCTGGTATTGTGTTGTGTGAATAGCTGTAGTTTGATATGTTATTGAGTGCTTGTATGCCTTGTGGTCCCAGGTGTCTGAGGTGTATGTTGCTTATGTTGTCTAGGCCACAGGCGGGTGAGTGCTTGAGATTGTTGATGATATGCTTTGTCTGGTGATTGGTGAAGGGTGTATAGTCAGGGTCTGTGGGGAATTGTCTCTTACGTCGGATGACACGTCGGTCGTCTTTGTGAGGTTTTAGGTGGCTGACATGTGAAAAGTGATTGATGAGAGTGTTTGCTTGTTGTTTACATGAAGGAGTAGAGTCTGTTGTTGTGATTGCAGCATGTGATTGTGTTGTGTTGCTGTTGGAAAGTGTGATGCTGTTTAGTGTTTTGTATAGTTTTTTGGGGTTTGTTTTGTGATCAAGTGTTTGTAGGAAGTTATTCCAATTTAGTTTTTGTTGTTCTTGTATTTTGTTGTTAGTTTGGGTGTTGAGTGCTTGAATTTGTTGTGTGATGTCTTGTGTGTGGGGTGCTGGGGAGTGTTTCAGTATGTCGCGTTGTCTGATGAGGTTTTGAATTTCTGGTGTGAAGTTGGGGTTGTGTCTTTTTCTGTTACCTCTTGGAATGTGTTTCTTGTCAGCGTTTTGGATAGTTTTATTGAGTATGTGTACAGCCCTTAACAGGGTTGCCTGGAACGCCGTCATTAGGACAAGAGACTGAAACTGCACGTATGTGTGGAGCACTCAGTCTTAAAATTTTATATATGATTATGTATGTACTCCTGACCCTAGCAGATGTGTTTACCTTACACCACATATATCCACCTTACCATCTCTTTATTTCATGCATTAGACCTTCTCATTTACTTTTTCCTACCAATATCACTTTAATATTGAAGTTAAGAGAGGCATCACCACTACTTTTTCTTGCCATTACCTTTAACTTTACTTACCACTACTAAAACTATATTTGTCTTACCATTTTATCATTGATGTCAAGATCAGCGGGTAGATCAGTCATCCCGTCCCAGTTGAACAGCGAGGGGTCCATTTCAAACTCTTTATCCTCCAGATCTGTCACCTGTTCTCCACTTATCCCAAAGTCAAGAGAACGTTTCCGACCTTTTCTATGTGGCGCTTGATCAGTGTCACTATATTCTGAAATCCCGGGGGAGGCATATTGAGGCGGGTATGTCGCTGGGGTCATATTACAATATTCTTGATTTCTGTGGGTAACATTTTGAGGGGGGTATGGCATTGGGTTTTTGCTGTAATATTCTTGATTTCGGTGGCAGGAAAGAGGAGGAGGGTGTGTCGGAGGACTTGAAAGAATATTATTACGTTCTTGATTCATATAGGAGACAGAGGGAGGGCAGTAAGATGGCGACTTCCCCATACCGCGACACATCCGAGTCATGTATGAGATAGAGGAAGGAAGGCAGTATGGTGATGTGCGCTTTAGCATCTCTTTGTTTTCTTCATTCATGTGGGAGGTAGATGTAAGAAGTACTGATGGTGAACTCTCGAACTCTTCAGCATGACGTTCTTCATTCATTTGGGAGGTAGTTGGAAGAAGTATTGATGGTGAACTCTCAAACTCTTTAGCATGATGTTCTTCAAGCATGTGGGAGGTAGATGGAAGAAGTACTGATGGTGAACTGTCGGACTCTTCAGAATGACATTCTTGGTTGTTGTGGGAGGTAGTTGGAAGAAGTATCGATGGTGCACACTTGGGCTCTCTATCACAACGTTCTTGGTTGTTGTAGGAGGTAGTTTGGGGAGGGAATGTCTGTGGCTTTCCTGGTTGATCATTACATGGTTGATTCACGCCGGAGATGGTGGGAGCAGGGCTTGGTTGATAGGTCTCAACCGCTTGACTTTGTGTCAAAGTCTCTTTCTTCCCTCGTCTGTTCTGGAACCACTCATTCACCTGTTGGGAATACAAGAATGACTTTCAAAGTATACTATATAATATACAGTATATTCAATGTAGTTAATAAAAGGACAAGTCTTAAGTATGAAAAGGAAACCAAATACAGTACAGTCAGGTCTTGATATACAGTACACACGTTTTTTATACACGGTAACCTCAAAAGTTCCAAAGTCGGCCACAACATGGGAAAAGTCGGGATCATATACGGGTGGCGGCCCAAGCCTAGTTACAATATACTGTAAAATATATATATATTTTTTTTTTTTTTTTAAATGTTATTTATGCATAAAATGTCTGTCTGTCTATCTATTTAATACATCTATCTCCCTTATACATAAATATAACTATGTCTTATTTAATAGTGGCCCCTTCATCATTGACGATATTGCCTATTAATATAATAGTCTCCCTTCAACACCCACGGCATCAGTTTTGAATCTCCCGCGCGGAAGGGTCAGGGAGTGCACGCTTATTTCTCTTATGGAATCGTCCTTATGATTGGGTACCCTACAGAAAAAAACTTTGTAGAAAATAAAAAAGAAAATTTAACTTAATATGTTATATTATGGCTTTCCATGCGTGAATTTCTTGTGCGCAGCGCCCAGGCGCAGGCCCTCTAGCGGCCATTTTCTCCTTCTCCCTTCCGCGCTCGTGCCAGGATGGCGGGTGTCCCTAGTGCTCCAGCTTCATTCGTCGTTCCTGCGCTTCTCGCGAGTCCTTACTCATTTGTATACATCTGCGTTGTATTGAACAGAGTTTAGATTAACTAGCACGGGCTGCCCCATTGGCACGACCGCGGTAGGGTGTTAAATTAGGGTACTTTTGTAACAAGGCGTCTTCGTATCCCAGGATCTACGGGCCACATGTACTTACACTAGTTGTACTTACACTAGTTGTATTTGCGGGAGTGAGCATGCTCGTTAATTCCCGCCTCCTAAGATATGTTTGCCATACCGTGCTTTGAAACTATGCACTGATGGTGCAGACACTACTTCGGCTGGCAATTTGTTCCACCCACTAATCGAGTTGGTAGGAAATCTTTTACTTTTCAGATCAGATTTACTATTAAGCACTTTTAGTTTGTAGCTGTGACCTCTTGTTCTCTCACCTCCATCCCTCTCAATGTAGTTTCCTTGGTCGATTTTGTCAATACCTCTAACACATTTATATATCTGAATTTGCTGTCCTCGTTTCCTTCTCTGTTCCAGTGTAGGTAGATTCAATCTCTCGAGCCTCTCTTGGTACTCCAAATTTTCCAAACCTGGGATCATCCTCGTAGCTGCTCTCTGTACCCTCTCAATTTTGTGGATATGTTTCTTCATGTGAAGGGACCACACTACAGATGCATATTCCATCCTGGGTCTTATTATTGCCGTTATTATTTGTTTCATGGTGTTTTCATTAGGATAATTGAAAGACATCCTGATATTTGCCAATAGTGCTAGTGATTCTCTCACTATCTTATTTACGTGGCTTTCTGGAGACATGTTATCCTTAAATTCTATCCCCAAGTCTTTTTCTTTTTCTGCTTTGGGAATCACTTCGTTTCCTAGTTTATAATCTTTTCTAGGTCTGTACTTGCTTTTACCCATTTCTAGAGTCTTACATTTCCCTGCATTGAACTCCATATTCCATTTGATGCTCCATTCATGGATCTTTTGAAAATCTACTTGGAGCTCAAGGCAATCCTCCTGGGTTCTGATCGTTTTAAGCAGCTTAGCATCGTCCGCAAACATGCTCATGTAGCTTGTTAGTCCCTCAGGTAAGTCATTTACAAATATTAGAAACATGATTGGGGCAAGGACAGATCCTTGTGGTACCCCACTCGTAATTTGAGTCCAGTTTGACGATTTCCCCCTTACTGTTGTTCTCATCTGTCTTCCGCTAAGGTAGTTCTCCATCCATTTCAGCAGTTTGTCTCCTACTTTTCCCTCATGTTTTAATTTCCACAGCAATCTCTTGTGTGGAACTTTGTCAAATGCCTTTTTAAAGTCTAGGTAGGCACAGTCTACCCATCCTTCCCTCTTGTCCACTGTGTCTATTACTCTAGAATAAAAACTCAACAAGTTGCTTACACATGATCTGCCACCTCTGAATCCAAATTGTCGGTCAGTAATTAATCTTTTGGATTCCAGGTAGTTCACCCATTTGTCCCTTATTAATCCTTCCAGAATCTTCATGAGGATGCTCAATAGTGATACAGGTCTATAGTTCAGTGGTTTATCTCTGCTTCCTCCCTTAAATATAGGAATAATGTTTGCTCTTTTCCATTCTGTAGGTACTATCCCTGTGTCCAATGATTTGGTCATTATGTCATTTAACGGTATACTCAGTTCCTTAGCATTTTCTTTAATAATCCAGCCTGATACTCCGTCCGGTCCAGCGGCTTTGTTTGGATCCACCTTACTCATTTTGTCTATGAGCTCTGGACTGTTAAATGTGACTTCCGGCATTTCCTCTGTACCTATCTCATTGGTTTCTGGTGCAATGAATTCTCCTTCTTTTGTAAATACTGATGCAAAATTTCTATTTAGTTCTTCCGCAATCTCTGTATCCTCTTCTATGATTCTGTTTCCACTTTTAATCTTTACGATCGTGGCTTTTATCTTCCTTTTGCCGTTTACAAACTTGAAAAACATTTTTGGATTCTTTTCATAGTTCTCCACTATCCCTTTCTCATGGTTTGCCTCTGACCTCCTCCTCATTTCTGTGTATTTGTTTCTCTCCTCTTTATACTTTTGCCTGTTATCTTCCGAATCCCAGTTTCTCATCTTTTTCCAGGCTTTGTTTTTTGCTTCCTGTGCTTGCCTACATTCGCGGTTAAACCATACTTTGCGATTACTTTTTTTCCTTTTATTAATGTACTTAGGGACAAAAGTTTTTATACCAGTATCATAGATCTCCATGAATGCCTTGAGTTTTTTGTCTACCTCACTTTCAGATAACACCTGATCCCAATTTTGTGACTTGAAAAAATCCCGTAGTCCTTCGAAATCGGTTCTGGAATACATCCAGTGATTTTCCTTGTGCTTTTCCCTTCCCTTGGGTAGATTATACTTCAATAGTAAGTCTATGTCTAGAACTGCATGGTCGCTTTTTCCTAGTGGGCATAGGTACTGAATACTTTGAACCTCCTCCTCCCTTCTTGTGAATAGAAGGTCCAATCTAGCTGGTTGTTGTTGTTGTTGTTGTTCCCCAAGCTGCCTGGCCGAACAGCCCCAAGGCCCCGAGTAAGGCCAAGGCCATAAACGAGCGACCCCACAGAACCCTCCCTGCCGACCACAATAAAGCCTGGGTGACCGAAGCCACTCCATGGCGGGGGGCTGAGAGGGTGCGTAAACGCCCGGGAAACCAAAGCCCCACCCAGGGCCCTGTGCCCCTCAGCAATTATGAAGAGAAAGTTGAGGGGCAAAGGAATAATGTGACGCTTTAGCTTCCAATCTTGGTAGATTGGGAGGTCAATCCACGGAAGAGACGCCGTCACTCGAGATCTAGAAAATATATAAGTAAAAGGAACAGTCAGAGTAAGCTATGGGTATGGCAGAGATCGCTCAGGTCTCACTCTGACAGACCAGCCCATCACCAGTGATTGATCACTTCCCCTTACTCTTGTTGACTCTTTTACATGTTGGTATATAGAATTTTCCATGGCCATACTTAAAAATTCATAGCTCCAACTTTCCTCCCCTGCTCCGGCTTCAAGATCTTCCCAATTCACTTCCTTGCAGTTATTATTGTGTTGTTTTTACGCCTTTAGCTTTTGATAATATAGCTAGGAGGCTACCATTCTGCAAGATTATGCTTCAGGCCATCACTTTGAGGCAGTTGCATATTAATTTTGTTTTCTGTTTAGCAAATGCTCTAGTTCAAGGGTGGCTGCACATGGTGCGGAGCCTTCTGGAGTCCGTATTTGCTTTTGGGCCCCTCTCTCGGGCCTCTCCTCTGCTTGCTGCTGCTGTTGGATCGTCGGAGTGTCAGTTCAGCCTGTGATGTTTCGTCGAGCCTCCTGGCCAGCCTCGTTAGGGGTCTCCAATGGAGGCTTCAGGTAATTTAGGATTGTAAATTCTATGTTTTTGTGATTATGGCTATGTCTGTCCTATTATTGTGCTACATGTGTGCGTTGCATGTAATTGGTGGGCCATTGGGAGACGTCCCCTATATATATATGTGGGGTTTTGGTAGGGGGGATTTTTACACATAAGTCTCCCCCGCTAAAATTTTTGGTTGTTTTCTCCGGCGGCCTTCTGTGCAGGGCCCCTCTTTTCTCGTCTAGTTGACGAGTTAGGGAGCAACCAAATGTCCCGGCGTGGTGCGCTGAACCACAAACCTTCCGGCGGAAAATGCTAATTCCTAAGGGAGCAACCTCGGCCCGCCGAGGGGACTCGCCCTGACCGATTTATCATACGGCAAGACTTCCTTCGCCCAACGTCCCAGTCTAGTGTATTTACCTATTTGTAGTTTACAGGAATTGAGCAGTGCTCGTGTTGTCCTGTCTTAGTTACTTTATAATCAATCCATTTTACTTAGACAAGTATCGTAATGGATATTCCAAGTATTTTGGACTAACATATAATAGCTTATGTTGTCCTATTTCCATATTTACTTTTATCCAACCTAGATTTGAACATGTTAATGTTCTTCGCTCTCACCACCTCCTCCTCCAAGTTGTTCCAAGTCTCTATACTTCTATATGGGAAGCTAAATTTCTTTGTGTCCTTACGACATCTGCCCTTCCTCAGTTTAAACTCGTGTCCTCTTGTCCTTCCATTATCTCTCACGAATAGATCTTCCCTATCTACTTGTTCCAAACTTTTTACTCCCTTCTATCTATCTATCTATCTATTGCCTGATGCCGTGATCCCCGAAGGGGTGGCCACGAACGAACCGCCCCCATGCACCCCTCCCCCCAACCAGCACCGCATTCGTTCATGTACTTCCTCACTCCATCCTTCCACCTCTCATTCGGTCTACCTCTCCCTCTCTGTCCCTCCACCTCGCTCTTGTACACCCTCTTAGTCATTCTCTCGCTTTCCATACGTTCCATATGGCCGAACCATCTCAAGTTGTTCCTTTTCACACTTTCCAGCACATCTACCTCCACACCACACCTCCTTCTTACTTCCTCATTAGTCTGTCTATCCCTCCATGTAACTCCGCACGCACTCCTTAAGTAATTCATTTCCACTGCTCTCACTCTTGGTCTGAGTCTCTCTACCAACGTCCATGCTTCGCTTCCGTAAGTCAGTGTCGGGATTACCACACTGTCATGCAAGGACTTCTTCACTTCCATACTGACCACCCTATTTCTTGTTACTGCTTTCAGCGTTCCTACAACCCTCTTCTCCTGTTGTACCCTCTCCCGCACTTCTTCATCCATAGTCCCATCTTTACTCAACACACTGCCCACATACTTAAAAGAGTAGACGATCTCCATAGCCTGACCGTTCAGCTTCACCTCACACTCTGTGACTTCACCCCTTTCGAAGACCATAACCTTGCTCTTCCCCGCATTTACCTTCAAATTCCGTTTTTTGCACGCTGTTCCAAACTCATTTACCAGACCCTGCAACTCCCATTCATTATCACTCATCAGAACTGTATCATCCGCAAACAGCAGTATAGATAGCTTCCACTCAATTCCCTCCCTTTTCAGCGATACACCAACATCCACTGCTCTTGATAGTATTTCTTTCATGACTCCATCCATATATACAGTAAACAACCACGGGGACATTACACACCCCTGTTTCAAACCAACATTCAGGTCAAAGAACTCGCTCTGCTCACTCTCCACACGTACTGCCGCCTTTGCACCCTCATACATGCTCTTCACTGCTTTCAGCAACTTGCCCTCTACTCCGTATATTCTAAGTACTTTCCACAAACCTTCTCTATCCACTCTGTCATAGGCCTTCTCCAAGTCCATAAAGGCAGCATACACCTTTTGTTTCTTCTCCACAACACAATTCAAGGTAAAAATCTGATCTACACATCCTCTTCCCTTCCTAAAACCTCCCTGCTCGTCGCCTATCCATTTCTTCGTTCTCACTCTCACTCTCTCAATCACTACCCTACTGTATACCTTCCCTACTACGCTTAGAAGACATATTCCTCGGTGGTTACCACACACTCCTCTTTCCCCTTTGCCCTTATATAGGGGGACTATAATGTCTTCCAGTCATCGGGTGCACTCCCCTTCTCCCATGCTAGTTTGCACATTTTCCATACCCATTCTATCACTATCTCACCACCATACCTCAACATTTCCCCACACACTCCATCTGTTCCTGGTGCTTTCCCCAACTTCACTCTTTTCATGGCTTCCCCCACTTCTGACCTCCTGATCCCCACCTCCTGCTCGGGGGGTCAAACGGGGTCAACCGGGGGTATCCGGGGGTAGTGTAAGTCAAATACGAACTGAAAATTCAGACAATGCACATTCAATAACATCCAACTCTAATACTCTTAAGGTGTTTTATGTAAATGCTCGTAGCATACGCAATAAATTTTCAGATCTAGAGGAAATCGTGTTTACAGAACATTATGATATAATCGGCATTACAGAATCTTGGTTAAATACGGAAGACAGAGACTTTTTAGCCGAATATACGCTTCCTGGTTATACAATGTTTGAGAAAAGTCGGATCAATAGAAATGGAGGAGTTGTTTTTTATAAAGGAAAGTCTTAATCCCGTCTTAATGTCAAAACCTCAAATTGCGAATATAGACATATCTTACGTACTATTAAATAATAAACGAGCAACTAAAATAACACTAGCTTTATTATACAGACCCCCAGCTCAATCAGTGCAAACTGACAGTGAAATTTATGAACAAATTGCAGAAATAACTAACATACAAGATACCGTAATTCTTGGCGATTTCAACTTACCCGTGACTAAATGGGGCGATATTCTTACTTCACACTCTGGACACGACCTCTATGCTAACTTGCAAGAGAGTTCACTTTTTCAATTTGTACAATCTCCGACCCGTGGTAATAATGTGCTTGACCTTGTACTCGTAACAAAAGAAGAATTAATAGAGAATTTGAATATTGGTGATGAATTCAGTAACAGCGACCATCGTACGATAACTTTCACTTTAAAGTTTACTAGTAACAAATCAAATAGCAGCATTGAGAGTCCCTAATTTCAAGAAAGCAAATGTTCATAAACTTAAATCAAAGCTTAAAGAAACTGACTGGAGCTTTCTGACTAACAATAACGATATAAATACATCTTGGGAGTGTTTCACAACCACTTACCTTAAGGCAGTGCAAGACTGCATACCATCGAAAATACGGCGTCCAGGCCATAATGATAAGCCCAAATGGTGGAATAAAGATATTTCAGACTGTCTGCTTGCTAAAAAAATTGCTAAGGATAGACTAAAATCCTCACAAAATGACGAAGAACGGGTGAAATTTGTAGAGCTACAACGCAAAGCCAAAAAGTTAATTAAGCAAAGTAAAAAGACCCTGGAGTTACATGTTGCGAATCAAAGTAAAACAAACCCGAAAGAATTCTATAGTTATATCCGAAAGAAAAAAGTAGTTACTTCAACTGTTGGACCGTTAGTCGATGAAAATGGAGAATACACCAAAGACGAAGTACAAATGAGTAATGCCCTCAATACCTTCTTTGCATCAGTTTTTACAACCGAAGACCTCAGTGATATCCCTAAACCATCGCCGATTCAGATTGATAATTCAGATGTTCTAAGCAATATCACCGTTACAGAGAGAGAAGTATTGAATTGTTTAGATAAACTCAAGGTAAATAAAACGCCTGGACCTGATACAATCTCGCCTAGAGTTCTAAAGGAAGCTAAGGATGAGCTCTCCAAACCACTGACATTGCTATTCAATGAATCCTTGCAGTCTGGGACTATGCCTGATCAGTGGAAGCTAGCCAACGTAACACCGATATTCAAAAAAGGCAGCAAATCCCTACCCAGTAACTATCGTCCAATTAGCTTAACCTCAATTGTATGTAAAATGCTAGAAACGGTCATAAGAGACAGACTCGTAAATCACTTAGAGGCAAATAACTTACTTAAAGATACTCAACACGGCTTTCGTAAAAAACGTTCCTGTTTAACAAACCTCTTAGACTTCTTCCACGATATCCTCAACCTCTACGATGAGAGTAAAGCTGTAGATATTATATACCTTGATTTTCAAAAGGCCTTTGACAAAGTTCCCCACAAACGTTTACTGTTAAAACTAAAAGCGCATGGAATACAAGACAGTGTGTTGAAATGGATAGAAAATTGGCTCAGCGACAGAAAGCAAAGAGTAGTCATAAACGGTAAGGCATCTAAATGGACCAATGTAAGTAGCGGGGTACCCCAGGGATCGGTACTAGGACTAATTCTCTTTCTAATTTACATCAACGACATAGATGAGGGTCTCACCTGTACAATCTCAAAATTTGCTGACGATACAAAAATTGCAAATAGCATACTCTCAAAAGAACAAGTTGACGATATGCAACACAATCTAGATAAATTGTCATGTTGGGCCCAAATTTGGCAAATGAGTTTCAATGCGGATAAATGTAAAGTACTACATATCGGATACCTAAATGAGAAAGCAAACTATTCGATGAATGGCACTCAGCTTAAGAATGTAAACAGAGAAACCGATCTGGGAGTAACAATATCGAGTAACCTAAAACCGAGTCAACAATGTTCAGAAGTTGTTAAGAAGGCAAACAAAATAATTGGCTTTATAGGCAGGTCATTTGAGCATAAATCCAAAGAAGTTATCCTAACCCTTTACAATTCCTTAGTCCGCCCTCTTCTGGAATACTGCGTTCAATCCTGGTGCCCTTATTACCAAAAAGATATAAACAAGCTAGAACGAGTTCAACGTAGAGTTACCAAAATTATACCTAGCCTAAAGAACAAACCATACGAAGAGCGTCTTAGAGAATTAAATCTATTTCCTTTAACCCAGCGCAGATTAAGAGGTGACTTAATTCAAGTGTTCAAAATCATCAAAGGCATCGACAATATGAACTGTAGTAAGTACTTCACTATCGACCAATCTAATTACACTCGGGGAAACGGTTGCAAAATTTTTGGTAAATCTTTTAACTCACACGAATCTAAGAATTTCTTCTTCAATCGAGTTGTCAACTTGTGGAATGGGCTTCCCCGAGACGTTATAGACTGCAGCACCGTTGATTCATTTAAACTCCGCTTAGACAAATATCTCGCATCAAACCCGCCGATAGGGAGTCACCGTGTCGCGGTGGCGGGGCTTGAAGCTTGGCCGGTGGACTCTGTTCATAGGGGGGACAGACCTTCTTATGTTCGAGGCTCCGCCGCCCTAGTGGACCAAGACCTCCCTCCTCGTAGGTTTCCAGAGGCCTGCAAGGTGCCACTTTTCTGTCTTTTTCCCTCTCTAACTTTGTCCTTTTCTTTGCTTCCCCTTCTTCTATCGTTGACGACTGGACTACTCTATATAATTGATGGAGGGTGGATGTGGACGGCGTTCCCTTCCACCCGTAGAACTGGAGTACCTGACGTGCACGCACGAGGGGAACCTTTTATCGTCAAATCTCGCTCTCTGTGCTGGACCCGAGGCTGACGAGTTGACCGTCTATAAGCACAGGGGGTAGGGATGTATATCAGGGTTTGACTCCTAGGGAAAATACCAAGTCCTCTAATTATAGGCTCCGTGGTGGGTATGGAGCTTATCCCGGACGAATCATAATACCTTCGTCATATGGAGACTTCCTCTGAACCCTTGATCACCGGCACTGGCATGGATATGGATATTGAGACTGATTCACCTTCCTTGACCGTCATCCTCTCGGATGGTGGTGGCACTATGCCGGATTCTTTACCGGCCCCTGCACCGTCCTTGGACTCACCCCTCTCTATGGACCCCCCCTATATCCCTGACCTTGGCAAGCCTTCTACGGATAATGTGACGAATTCTCCATCGTCGGATAGAGAGATCGATCAGTTGGTCCCCCCGGCATCAATTCCAATGCAAAGTACTGCCGCTGTGACGAAGATTAGCGATGACAACCCCACGGTCTCAACCTTAACTTCTAAATTACCAGATCATGATCCTAGCCTTAGCCTACCTATTCATTCAGTCGAGGACCTTAATAATGAAGCTCGGATGCCCTCCGCTGACACCCTTACGGATACTTTGTGTATCCCTGACCAGTCTGCGACTACATCTGTTACCATCTTACCTCAGGATGCTGGATCTGCTACCTCCAACAAACCTGCTTATGTACCTCCAAGATCTCAAAGACCTACTGTCACATTAACTAACCCTCGGCCGTTGCATACCTTGAGTACCGGTACTGAAGGGAATTCAACTGCCCATACTGTGCATCCTGCCCCACCGACCACTGATTCAACTCTGACCTCACAATCTACTGACACATCCACTCCTCATTCCTCTCATAAAGGATCTACATCTACTGTGCAAAACCTCAAGCCGCATGTTCCTCAGCGCACACGGAACAAAGGTCGTCGTACCACATATACCCCAGTCCCAAAACCAACCCTAGACGCCATGTTTCGTCCCCCTGATTGGCCTTGATTCTTCGAGGTCACTGGTGACCCCATGGACGATCTTGATCTTTATGATTCTCTTGCTTCGACCTTCGGTGACTTCACCGTACACACCGTCGGGAAAGGAAAACGCATGATTGAGGCTGCCACACAAGAACAATCAGAAGCCTTACAAGACCATTTTCTCACCCACGTTGGCAGGTATACAGGTAAGGAAGACGAATACCTTAATCAGCGCATAGGTACAGTGGCCCTCCCCTCGGACTTCGAAATTGCTGATCAGGGCTTTCAAGACTCGGCCCCACGCATCTTGAAATTATTGAAAAATACAGGCCCCTCCATCGTCAAAGTCGACACTTATGTTGTGCCCCAACGCTATAATCGACCCAGTTTGCGTATTGTCAAGGTATTCTTTAGAGGCACGTCCTCCCCATGCATGTCAAACTAGCTGGACGACAACTGCCAGTACGTCGCTACGTTTATAGACCTAGACGATGTACAGAATGCTGGCGTTTTGGTCACACTACTGCACGGCACGCTGTCCTCGTTGCCAATATTGCGGCTCTGAGCTCCATGATCTGGAACACTGCCAGTCAAAGGAGGCCAGATGCGCAAATTGTGACGGATGCCATGAAGCTAACAATAGGGACTGCCCACATTACAAATTCCAACGGGAGATACTACACCTACAGGCCTCGACGGGTCTCCCACTCAGGGCGGCCGAAACGCAACTCAGGGACGAAGGCAAAGCTCCTCCCTACCGGAGATATGGACCTCCCGCAACAGCTGCTACTCTCCGTCCGAAGGGACCATCTACATCACAAAACAGTCCTCGACGTTCTCCCTCCAGTGAAACATTTCGCCTCGCTAATCTCTCTTCTCCTGGGTTGTCCACTTCCAATAGATTCGAGGGCTTTACCAGCATCTCAGAAGATATGGAATTTTGGTCAATGCCTACGGAGGAGGAGGTCGTGCGATGTACCCCTGACCACGTAAATGCATCTTCGCCACAACCTCAACTACTAAGGACACAGGCTTCTAAAAAACGCAGGATTGCCATACTAGTTAGGCCCCTTTCTCGTGATTCGGACAACGACTCACCCACCCAACTGTGGACCATGCCTAATCACGATCCAGACTGTGGATGTCACGACTGCGGCAAATACTTTCTCCTCCGGCAGAAAACCTCCAATCCTAGAGCCTTCGAAGACCATTTAAGGAACTTTGTATCCTCTCGTAGTCCAATAAACAATAAGCAACATCACAAACCCCCTTGCTATTGTGTCTCTCATATCCAACACCCTGACCTTCCACCCACAGACGTAATGACGCAATTCCTGAAGGACAATAATCTCATTGACTCCGATCTGACCGAAATGGTACTCACACGGTCTGCATTTGATGTCCATCAATCGACGACACCCGTTACCCCAACTCCTCACGAAAAGTGTGGTACTCGTAAACGTCTACTCACAAAGGACGCTCCCTGTGATTCAGACCCTGATGAACACCCCCCAATTCCAAATACTCCGCTTCCTCTTGCCACTCATACGGAAAGCACGACTGAAGAACTTATGCATCTGGATACCCCCGTGCCACCCTCCTCTGATAACCCTCATTTGATCTGCAGCAAGGGTATTCCCCCTGGTGCCTGCGGATGCTCTGGATGTTTTCGGGAGTACATCACCCCACATCTCTCTGAGCCAGATTCTCAAATACTTGCACGAGCAAACGCCTTCATCATTGCACGTACTCTCCCCCCTAACACAGATACTGCCACTACTTCACCGCAGGACTTTATACATACATTACAGCTAAAGCTCCTTCACTCTCCAACACTTGTTCCCAAACTCGTAAAACAATTCTCTGCAATAAATGACGATGAATTACCCAATTCATCTGCCCCTACGTCTCAAATCCCGCAAGCAATTATCCCTCCCCGTTCTTCGCCTGACTCCTTAAACGACATCACACCCAATACAGATGTGTCCCCCTCTGTACACAATGCCTCATAATATTGTCCAGTGGAACATTAACGGATACCAAGCTCGCCTTCATATGGGAGAATTACAAAGACTCGTTCGCTTATACTCTCCAATCTGCATATGCCTACAGCATGTAGGCAATATTGTGATCCCCCCCAGACATTACTCTGTCGCTGTTAGTTCTCCGATTACCCCCACACACTATCGTACAGCAATTCTTGTTCATTACCAATATCCTTTTCTTCCCGTCACCCTCAATCCCAATCCATTTCAAACTTCTGCAGTTACCATCTCCCTCCCACAGCTTCCATCCCTCACTATTTGTTCGTCCTACAATCAACCCTCTTGTAAAGATGACACAGCTGATCTTCTCCATATCACACAACTAACTCCTCCTTACCTCATTCTTGGTGACTTCAATGCACATTCCCCACAATGGGGAAGCCCGTTTACAGACACCCCGGGTAAACATATCGAAAACCTTCTGATTGACTCACAACTCTGCTGTTTGAACCTAGGTTCCCCTACATTTTGGTCTGCAGCACACAACTCGTTCTCTGCGATAGACCTTTCACTTGCTTCGACTGACGCCGCCCCTTTATTTGAGTGGTCGGTTCTGCAGGAAAGATTCTCCAGCGACCACTACCCGATTCTTTTAAACTACTTATCCCCTGAACCCTTTACACAACTACCTCAATATAATCTCTCCAAAGCTAATTGGCTGACATACACAGAATCCACATCTGATATTGAAGATTTCTCGGATATGATCACCCCTAAAGTTAACTTTGAATATTTCATGTCTTTCTTAACCTCTACTGCACAGCATCACATACCATTCACCTCCTCCTTGCAACATCCTCGACGAGTCCCTTGGTGGTCACCCAAACTGGCTAGCATGATCAAATTCAAACACAGGGTAGAGCGCCTTCTCACCAGGGTGGGTGATAAGCAACGGAGAATTAAAACCTCCCTCTCCAATCTTGCTACTCATCCTCTATGCTTCAGTTTCATCACCATCACCATTGAAAAACTTGCCCTCAAAACTTTCTATAATAAAGTCTGCGCTATTGTCAAACGCAATATCATCCGAAGTAAAGTGCTTTCGTGGCGCTCATACATCTCGTCCTTCACTAGTCGCACCCCTATCTCTACTCTGTGGAGAAAATTTCGTAGTGTTGACGGGCGAACTGTCCGTCCCCAACTCTCTCCATTACGGGACACTGATTCGGACTCTTTAACCCATGATCCCCACGTCATCACTGCTATGCATGCAAACCATTTCAGTGAAGTTAGCTCTAACCTATCTTTACCTCAACAATTCCTCCGCTTGAAACAAGAGACGGAGTCCCACCCGATCACGTTTTCCGGAGGTCGCACTCATGACTATAACGCTCC
This sequence comes from Paralithodes platypus, assembly GCA_032716605.1. Classification (NCBI taxonomy): domain Eukaryota; kingdom Metazoa; phylum Arthropoda; class Malacostraca; order Decapoda; family Lithodidae; genus Paralithodes; species Paralithodes platypus. The sequence goes on along the minus strand of CM064538.1, from coordinate 506,337 downwards.
TTTCTCATTACCTGAACTTCAACATGCCATTGACCACTGCTCGGATTCCACCCCGGGTCCTGATGCCATTCCCTATGCGTTCATTCGTCATCTTCATCCACGTGCACTAAATTATCTTTTGCAACTTTATAATCAATTATGGGATAGACATTATTTCCCACCAAATTGGCGACATGCGTATACCATACCCGTCCCAAAACCAGGCAAAGATCATAGTTTTCCGACAAACTATAGGCCCATAGTGCTCACCTCATGTTTATGTAAACTTATGGAAAAAATGATCAATCCACGCCTTCTTCATTATGCAGAGGCGCATGACTTATTATCCCCGTATCAACATGGTTCACGTCCTGGCCACTCTACATTACACTCTCTCATCCACCTGGAGCACCAAATACGTGAAGGATTTTCGAAGAAACAACCCACAGTGGCAGTTTTCTTCGACATTGCGAAGGCTTATGATACCACTTGGCGTTATCGCATTCTAAAAATCCTCCATAGCTCTGGTATGCGGGGCTCCCTTCCCCAATTCCTCCAGAACTTTCTATCTAACCGCACATTTCAGGTTAAAAACAACGGTATATTATCTGCAATAAAACCTCAAACTAATGGAATACCCCGAGGCTGTTCCCTAAGTAGTGTACTCTATGATATTGCAATAAATAGTGTTACAAAATGCCTCCCTCCAGATATCTCTCATAGCCTCTATGTGGATGACTTAGCCATTTATTATACGTCTCCTAGTTTAACACACATTCAACGTCGTCTAAACACTGCTCTTCATTCCATACAAGCTTGGGCGTCCTCAACTGGTTTCCGCTTCTCGACTGAAAAAACCAATGCTGTCGTTTTCTATCGCGACCTTAGACACTTGCGTAAGCAGTCCATCACCCTCTCTATGGGTTCTTCCAAGATTAAATTCCTTGCCTCCATTAAATTCCTTGGCCTTATCTTTGATACCCACCTAAATTGGAAATCCCATGTTGCCACTCTGAAGGCTCGGTGCCTTCAGCGCATGAATGTCCTCAAGTCTGTGGCACGTGTTCATTGGGGTGCTGACCGATCTACGTTACTGCTCTTTTATAGATCCACCATTCTATCTGCCCTGGATTATGGTTGCCCGGTATATGGCACTGCCTCGGCATCCACATTGCAGACACTTAACTCCGTTCATCACCTTGGCATACGTATTAGCTCAGGAGCTTTCCGGTCCTCTCGTGTGTACAGTGTGCTCAGTGAGGCTGGGGTCCTGCCATTAACGTATCATCGTCAGCTGGTTCAGCTGCGAACTGCCATCCATCTCCAACAGGATCCCACATTGAAGGACCTTTTCCGTTCCCAAGATTTTTGTGTTACTCCTACTACTACCTTGCCTTTTACCCTCCTATCCCGCCAATTACTCGCATCTTACAATATTCCAACACCTCATTCGCCCCTCCGCTGTATTTCAATTACCCCCTGGATCCTTAAACACCCTGAAGTTTGTTTCCATTTGACTGACCAAGTAGAGGCTGTGACTCCAGTCCAACGCCGTACCTTAGCATTACAACATCTTGATAGTCATGTTCCAGCTGCCTTCATCTACACTGATGGTTCGAAGGTTCCGGATGCCGTAGGTAGTGCAGCGGTTTCTGACCATGGTATCCATCAAAGCTCCCTACATCCTTGTTCCACCGTTTTCACTGCAGAGTTGTGGGCTATTCATGGTGCCCTGACCCTCATCTCTGCACTTCCAAACAATCCTCCTCACGTAGTTATCTGCAGTGACTCAAAAAGTGTGTTGCAAGCATTGGGAGAGTACGCCCCACGTGACCCATTGATCATCGATGTTATCCTGAAAATCCACGAATTAAAATGCAGTTCTCGATCCATCACCCTCTGTTGGATCCCCGCCCATGTAGGCATTGCGGGAAATGAACGTGCTGACGCCCTTGCTAAACAGGCCTGTCTAGGTGCTCCGGCATCCACTGTCCTCAGATCGGATGACCTAATTCCTGTAGTTCGACGGCATATTCATGAAAAGTGGCGCTCAGAATGGAGGGATCAACCTTTGGGAGGTCACCTTCGTTCCATCAAAGACGACATTCACATGTGGCCCTCTTCACTCAGCCCCTGTCACGCTCACCAAACCCTCTTAACTCGATTACGCATAGGACACACGAGACTCACTCATGGATATCTAATGACCACTCCCCGTAGTCCTCCGCCGGAATGTCACCATTGTCGCACAGTTCTTACTATCCCTCACATTTTATGCGTTTGTCCCATGTACGGCCCTGAAAGACGTCGCTTCTTGCGACGCACCTCTTTAAAAGACATCCTTTCTGACTCAGATTCATTCTCGTTCATAGCCATCCGCCATTTCTTAGCAGCTCTTAATATCTACGATGAAATCTGACCAGTGACCTATATGACTTGACTTACTATCCCCCCGCCGACCACTAGCCTTATGAGGGCCTCGGCCCAGAGGGCTAGTTTAAATTAAACACGTCTTCAACAACAAACCCGCGACTGACTGCGTTTGTAAATGAATAACTTTATTTTATCCCCCCCTCAGTTACTAACCCATCTGTCCCCTACTAACTTCCTAATCCTGCCACGGACATTAGTTCCAGGGCAGTAGTTCCCTTTCCAATGTTCCCTTACCCACTCTAAACCACTGTTTGGACACTTGATCCTCAGTGTTTTGGAGAACAAGCAGCCTAGAAGGGTCACTAGATCTGTTGTTGCTTGATTTCCTTTGTACTCCTCCTCCACTACTTCTCTTCTTCTCCCTCCCATACCATATCCAACTATGTTTGCTGGCTCTTCATTCCTTACATTTAGCAACTCACTGAAGTACTCCCTCCATCTTTCGACTCTCTCTTGCTTCTCTGCTAGCATTCTCCCATTCTTATCTTTCACACCCTTACTGTTTCCCTTGCTACCTTCCCTAACTTTCTTGACTTCTTTCCAGAACAGTTTCTTACTCTCTCTCCATTTTACACTCAGATTCCTTCCAAATTCCTCATCTACTCTTCTCTTACTTTCCTTCACTACTCTCTTCACCACCCTCTTACTCTTCACGTACCTCGCTCGTTTCTGTCTCTCGAAATCTTCATTCCCTCTACTACCCAACCACTCCCTATATGCTTTCTTCTTTTCTTCCACAGCTATTCTTACCTCTTCTGTCCACCATGCTGTACCTTTCACTCCCCTCCCTCTTCTCCTCACTCCACACACCTCCTCACATGCTGCACAGATCTCATCCTTAAACACCTTGCTCATCTCCTCCACTTCCTCCATAACTTCCAGGTCGAACCCACCTAGTCGTCTTTCCACTGCTCTCCTGTACTCCTCCCTGACTTCCTCCTCCTGCAACCTCTCCACCCTCCTCACCATTCCACCCTCCTCTCGCCTCCCTCCAGCTCTCCTCACCCACTTCTTTTGTATCCTAACCTTAGCTACCACTACATAATGATCAGACAGACCCCCTCCAATACCCCTATACACCCTAGCATCCATCACAGATTTCTTCATTCGTTCATCCACACATACATAATCAATCAATGACTTTCGTTCCACCACTGTCTTATCCTTCATCGTCAACATCCGTTTCCACGTGTACCTGTGGATCATTCTGTGTCGGAAGAAGGTGTTGGCTATCCACAGCCTCCACCCCACATACGTCCACAAGTGCACTACCATTCCCATTCACCTCTGTTGGTACCCCCCACCCTCCCACCACTTCCTCAACTTTCCTATCACCCACCTTACCATTCATATCCCCAATCAGAAATATTCTTTCGTTCTTGTCAAACTTCTCCAGGCACGCCTCCACATTCATCCAGAACTCCTCTTTCTTTCTTTCAAGTATATCCTCTGTCGGGGCATACACGCATACAATCACCCACGTTTGTATTCCTACTTTCATTCTCACCCACACAATCCTTGAACCCACAGACCCATACTCTCTTACACATTCCTTCCATTTGCTACTTACAAACAAACATGCACCTTCTCTCGCTGTTCCTTCACTCACTCCAGCACACACACCCATTCAACCCTCCCAAAATTTTCTTAAAATTTCTTCGTACAAATAGTTAAATGCCACTCTCATATTGGTTATTATTCCATATGCTCCTCCAATGATCATGTTAATATGCTTCTCCGACGATAGATCATCTTGTATTATCACTCCAAGGTCCTTCTCATGCCGTGTTTTGCCGATTTTTTCAATTCCTAGTTTGTACTCCCAGCTTGGCCTTATCTCACTTGTTCCCACTTCCAAAACATGACACTTTTCTGCATTGAAACTCATTTTCCAGGTTTGGCTCCATCTGTGCAACTTATCTAGGTCCTTTTGAAGATCCTGACAACATTCTATACAGGTGACATTCATGATCTTAGCATCATCTGCGAACATATTCATATGACTATTCAAGTTTTCTGGCATGTCGTTTACATAAAGTAGGAACATTATCGGACCCAACACTGATCCCTGTGGTACTCCACTCGTCACACTCCTCCACTGTGAATATTCGTTTTGTATTGTGGTCCTCATTTCTCTTCCTATTAAAAAGTTTTCCATCCATTTTAACATCCTACCATGTACACCTCCAACAACCTGCAATTTCCACAATAACCTTTTGTGAGGCACCCTGTCAAAGGCCTTTTTCAGGTCCAGGTAAACACAGTCAACCCATCCCTCTCTCTCCTGTGTAACATCTACCACTCTGCTATAAAAGCTTAATAAATTAGATACACAAGATCTCCCTTCCCTGAATCCAAACTGTTTCTCACTAGGCACCCCCTGTCCCTCTATGAAGTGTGTCCACTTTTTTCTTATAATTTTCTCACAAATTTTGCAAACAATGCTGGTGCGGGACACCGGTCTGTAGTTAAGCGGATTTTCTCTGTCTCCTCCTTTGTAAATAGGTACTATGTTAGCTCTCTTCCATTCCACTGGCTGGTCTCCTTCATTCAGTGAAGATTTGATGATGTCAAAGATGTCAAAGATTGGTTCCACTAGCTCTTCCGCACATTCTTTGAGGATCTATCCAGCCACTCCATCTGGTCCCATTGATTTCCTCACATCCAGATCCTGCATCAATTACAGCACTTCACTTTTTGTCACTTTCATTTCAGGCATCTGTGGTGTTCTCATTTCTCTATCAGGTTCTATAAACTCCTCCTCTTTTACAAACACTGACTGAAGCTTTTCATTCATAACTTCACACAAGTCTTTATCTTTCTCATAGCTGTTCGTTCCAACTCTTAGTCTGACAATACCTTCTTTTGTTTTTATTTTTTCATTTACAAATCTATAAAATAGTTTTGGCTCGTTTTTGCACTTCTCTACAATATTCCTTTCATATTTATATTGTTCCTCGCGTCGTATCTTTACATATTCATTTCTTTTCTCCTTGTACTTATTCCAGTTATTTTCACTATGTCTCTCCCGTGCTATATTCCAGGCTCGGTTTCTTCTATCCTGTGCCTTACTACATCTTATATTGAACCATTCTTTTTCCTTCTTTACCCCTGATTGGAACCTTGGGACATATTTATGTATTCCTTGTTCATATACTTTCAAGAAAAGTCTATATTTGTCTTGAACCATTTCCAGGCTTTCTAGTTCCTTCCAATTTATACTTTGGAAATAATGTTTCAATGATTTAAAATCAGTTTTAGCATAGTTGTTGTTGTTGTTCCCCAAGCTGCCTGGCCGAACAGCCCCAAGGCCCCGAGCAAGGCCGAGGCCATAACCGAGCGCCCCCACAGAACCCTCCCTGCCGACCACAATAAAGCCTGGGTGACCGAAGCCACTCCATGGCGGGGAGCTGAGGAGGGTGCGGAAATGCCCGGGAAACCAAAGACCCACCCAGGGCCCTGTGCCCCTCAGCAATTATGAAGCGAAAGTTGAGGGGCAAAGGAAAAATGTGACGCTTTGGCTTCCAATCTTGGTAGATTGGGAGGTCAATCCACGGAAGAGATGCCGTCACTTGAGATCTAGAAAATATATAAGTAAAAGGAACAGTCAGAGTAAGCTATGGGTATGGCAGAGATCGCTCAGTTCTCACTCTGATAGACCAGCCCATCACCACATGACTAGAACCCAATCCTCTCAGCATCAGCTAGGAAAGGCCCTAGAAAGCCGCCTTTGGCGGGGGGATAGCTCCCCTATTTCAACCCCTTTCGGGGTTGGGCACCCGCCCAGTTTTAGCATAGTTGTATCTATTTATTTTATGTCCTTCATTTCTCTCCTCATTTTTCCCCAAATCCATCTCCATTTCTAAAATCTTGTGATAACTTTTTCCCAAGGGACAACGGTAATTTATCTTTTTAACGTCATGCGGATCACTGGTGAAGACTAGGTCTAGCCTGGATGGTTCATCCATCCCTCTGATTCGTGTGTTTTCTCTAACATACATACATACAAGTTTAAAGACCGTTTGTCCACAGAAGCTGTGGTTACAGTCTCACATCCTAAATGGCAGCTTTCCAGGCGGTCCTGTCAAGTTCTTTATTTTGAGATCGGACCGGAGTACCCGAGCCCACGTCATTCTAGGTCCACCCCTACGCGCAGCTCCCCCCAAGTTCACTGTCCGGCATTTCTTCACCCAGTTCTGATCATCCATTCTATCCACATGTCCAAACCAACCAAGTCGGCTCGTGCGCATCACTTCACTGATACTCCTAATGCCCAGACGCCTTCTCAATTCCTCGCTCGATACCCTGTCCCTAAGATTAACCCCACACATCCATCTCACCATTCTCTTCTCATTTCGTTCCATTCTATTGACATCCTCCGCTTTAACCGGCCACGTCTCAGAGACATAGGTCATCGCGCTCCTAACACACGAGGTATACACCTTCCCTTTAAGGTGGGGTGGGAGCCCTCTTATGGTCAGGAGTGGCAACAGCTCTCTAAACTTTCCCCAGCCACTTCTGACTCTAGCAATGGAGCTAGCTTCAGCGCCACCTCCAGCGGAAACTGTATCGCCCAGGTAACAGAACTTTTTCACACACTCCAGCGTTACACTGTCAAAATCAACACTGACAGGCGGGTCATTTAATACAAGATCTCCCTTGCACACTGCACATTCAAAGTCTATGATTCTTGTCAAAGGTCCTCTAGCTCCACTACATCTCTTGTGTACCCAGTCACTACAGACACAACATTGAATTCAATTACATCCCACCCCCTTCCCACATACTGCGCATGGATAGTTGCCGCTTCTTTCCATAGCTCCACGCCCTACTCCACTAATCATGACCTTTGTTTTATCTATGTTAACTCTTAGGCCCATATTTGCCATACCTTCCCTCCATCTTTTGAACTTCGCCTCTGCTTCCTGTGCACTATCTGCGATAAGAACTAGATCATCTGCATATAACATCTCCCATGGGAGTCCTGTCCTAAATTCCCTTGCCAGAGCCTCCAAGACTAAAACAAACAGTAATGGGCTCAGAACTGAGCCTTGGTGAACTCCAACTTTCACTGAGAACTCTTCACTCAGGCCCCCGTTTACTCTAACTGCTGCCCGTGACCCCTCATACATTCTCATAATCACACGCACCAACCACTCTTCTACTCCAAGTTTTCTCATAGCCCACTGCACTACCTCCCTGGGCACCCGGTCGAAGGCCTTCTCCAGATCTACAAAAACTAGGTATAACTCCCTGTTTTTCTCTAGGTACCTCTCTTGCATTTGCCTAAGAGTGAAGATAGCATCAGTTGTGCCACGTCCCGGCATAAATCCAAACTGCATGTCGCTGATAGCAACACTTTCCCTGATCATGCATTCAAAGACCCTTTCGCTGACTTTCATGACTTGATCGAGCATTTTCAAACCCCGATAATTTCCCCTGTCTAAGGAGTCACCCTTGCCTTTATATATATTTACTATAACACTTTCCTGCCAAGCATAGGGAACTTTTTCCTCCTTTATGATAGCATTAATCAACTCTGTGACCAATTTTACCCCAGTATCTCCAGCTGCTTTTAGCATCTCAGCGACAATGCCGGAACTCCCAGCGGCTTTTCCTGACTTCATTTTATCTATAGCACTTTTAACAGCGTTGTACCCTATCAAAGGCGGAGGGCCTTGTACTGGGACTACAGTGCTGAGCTGTTCCCTGTTCCATTCAAACTCCACATTAAGCAGTCTTTCATAATGCTCCTTCCACACCTCTCTGATTTCTTTTTCTGTGTAAACAGTCTTGCCACTGTCATTATTTATGCATCTTACACCCACAACGTCCTGGCTACTGTCCCTTACATTCTTAGCTAATTTATAAATTCCATTTGTATTATTAGTGCTGCAAACTTGTTCTATTACACTATCCTGTATGGTTTTCTTTGCCCTGTAGACCTCTCTTCTAGCATTTCGTTTGGCGGACAGGTATTCTTCCTTGCTGCCACCTTCCTTCCATACTTTGAAACATCTCTTCTTCTCTCTGACTGCCGCTTCGACATCATTGTTCCACCACCAGAACTTATGTCTAGGTGGCCCCTTTCTTTTGCCACAGACTTTGTCTGTGGTATCGAGGAGGCTGCACTCTATAAAGTTCCATTTGCTATCAACATCTGGCCTAACGCCCATTCTCCTTTCGAGTTCCATCATTTCATTGTGGAATCTGTCTCTGTACTCCTCTTTTTCCAACAACCATACTTTCCTTTTTGGCAAATGAACTTTCTTTCTGACAGGAACTCTACCTAGGCACATATCACATACTAGAAGCTTGTGTTGGGGGATGCATTCTTCACCTGGTATGATCTTAACATCTCTAACCCACTTCCTGTCAGATTTGCTGATAAGGAAGTAGTCTATCTGGCTACTGGAGCCACCTGATTCATATGTTATCAGATGGCTCATCCTCTTCCTAAACATAGTACAGTAAACCCTCGCTATCTCGGACCTCTACAAGTCGGAAACCCGCACTACTCGGACTGGCATCGGCCTCTCGGACATTCACTTCCGTATTTCGGACATTTCCGGCATCGTTCCGACCGTCTCTGACGTTGTCGGACTTTATATAAGTATTCGGAATATGTCCGTCATAACCGTCCTCTGATATCTCGAATATTTCCGAAATGTGTCGTAGCGGTGTCCGACAAAGGATGACGTGTCGGACGACCCCTCACGTAACCGGATAATAAGGGTGAATATCCGAGAAACAGAAGGGAGGTCCGACGCCATCTTACATCCGGGGCCCAAGCGCCCGGCTCGGATGCTGGGAGCGTCAGTCCGCACCAAGCTCTGTTGTGTTACACATCGACGCGTGCCATTATTTAGTTCACCATGCCTCCCAAGGATAAGCCTAAGCATAAGGTGACTTCTGTATCACTTGAAACAAAGCTACAGATGCTAAAGGATCTGGACAGTGGGATGAAAGCCAAGCAGCTTCAGGAGAAGTATAGCTTAGGCAGATCAACAATCTACGACTTCATCCGAGACAAGGAGAAAGTCCGACATCATGGCGTAGCTGTGCTTCATGGTCCTTCCACCGCCAAGATCTTTCGCAAGGCTAAGCTAGCCTATCAAGACATCGACGACGCAGTGCTGAAGTGGTACCAACAACTTCGTGCTGAGGGCGTACCAGTGAGAGGCATAGAGATCCAGCATGCAGCAGAACGTTTCGGCCAGCATCTTCATCACCAAGACTTCAAGGCTAGCGAGGGGTGGTTGTGGAGGTTCCGAAACCGCCATGGCCTCTCAAACAGGAGTATTTGTGGTGAAATCTTAAGCGCCGATACTTCGGCCATAGAACCCTTCACTGATCGCTTCCACGCCCTTATAACCGAGGAACACCTTCAACATTGGCAGCTCTATAACGGTGACGAGACTGGCTTATATTGGCGTTCTCTACCCTCCAACACACAGGCCCACCGAGAAATCACGTCCACAACTGGCCACAAAACTGTGAAGGAGCGCATTTCAGTGCTTTGCTGCGCTAATGCCGACGCAAGCCACCGTGTGACCCCTACAATCGTCGGCAAATCTCAGAAGCCGAGAGTAATTAAGGACCTCATCATTACCAAGCAACTCCCAGTCGACTATTATGGATCAAAGAAAGCTTGGTTTAACCAGGTCATCACCGAGGATTTCTTTCACAAGAGATTTGTACCCGACGTTCGCTCGTTCCAGAATCGAGTGTATGGTGTACCCTATGACGAAGCTGTTGCCATTTTGTTGCTCGACAACGCACCTGCCCACCCTTGTACCACGGAACTGGAGAGTGCAAACGGCAAAATTAAGACAATGTTCCTGCCTCCTAATACCACAAGTGTTATTCAGCCTATGGACCAAGGAATAATTGAAGCTTGCAAAAGGCGATACAAGAGGAAGTTCCTGGAACAATGCCTTGTCATCATAGAAGATGGGATGGACGAAGAAGGTTATGTGGATACACGCGGAAAGAAATCTCTACAAAAACTGAAGCAGTATACCCTGAAAGACTGCATCTACAATTGGGCAGAGGCGTGGCGCGAAGTGTCTTTCAACACACTGAGGAATGGTTGGACCAAGGTCTTAAATATCCCGAATGTGCAAGATCCGGGTTTTGAAGGGTTTGGGGCAGCTGACTTCAGGAACCTCTTGAACCAGGGTAACCAGGGTGACCTCCCCGAAGAAGAAGTTGACGACTGGCTGCAAGAGGACAGAGACCTACCTGGACACGAGCATAAGACTGACGAACAAATTGCAGCCGAGGTGTTGGGGGTAGCCCAGGAAGAGACCCAGGATGAGTCGGACGAAGAGACAGAGGGGGGGCCCAAGATATCAGTCTCGCATGCCCTGGACTCCTTTGACACCATTCTTCAGTATCTGACTCAAGTAAATGACTCAAAGTTGCAGTCCCTATACGAACCACTCCGTAATGGTCGATTCCATATTCAGAGGGCACACCTTGATCGGAAAAAACAACAGAAAATCAGCTCCTTTTTTGTACCCTCTGCTCCTCCCAGACCTCGTACTTCGTCTGCTGCCAGTGGTGTGTCGCTTGCTAGCACCACCTCCCTCCCAAGTGTTTCCTCAGTTGCTAGCACCTCGTGGAGCACTGTAGACACTGTGCCACTCTCAGACTTAGACATGGATTTGGATGAATTAATGAGTAGCACGCCTGTGCCCATGGATATACCTGAACCTGACATTGTTTGTGAGGTGGAGAAGGACAGTGTGGGTAAGGGTAAAGGTAAGGGTTCCATGACAGGCAAGGGATATGGTCCTAAGAGTGGGGGTGTGAAGAACAGGGAGGTGGAGAAGAACAGTGCGATGGACATTGAGGTGGAGAAGAACAGTGAGGTGAAGAAGGACAGTGAGAAGGGGAGTGAGGTGGTCATGGACATTGAGGTGGAGAAGAACAGTGAGGTGAAGAAGGACAGTGAGAAGGGGAGTGAGGTGGTCATGGACAGTGAGGTGGAGAAGAACAGTGAGGTGGAGAAGGACAGTGAGGTGGAGAAGGACAGTGAGAAGGGGAGTGAGGTGGTCATGGACAGTGAGGTGGAGAAGGACAGTGGGGTGAAGAAGGACAGTGAGGTGGAGAAGGACAGTGAGGTGGAGAAGGACAGTGAGGTGGAGAAGGACAGTGGGGTGGAGAAGGACAGTGGGGTGAAGAAGGACAGTGAGGTGGAGAAGGACAGTGAGGTGGAGAAGGACAGTGAGGTGGAGAAGGAGTGAGGTGGAGGTGGGGGGTGAAAAGGGGATGCTGCAGTAATTAATGCAGTGTTGGGGAGGGGGGAGGGAGGACATCAAGACTACAGACAAGAGCTATGAAGGGGTAAGTGTAATATAGCCTACTGTACAATACATATTGTAAAACTAAAATACATGTACTGTGTTTTCTATTACAGATTATAGGGTTCGAATAGGGTTGTCTTCGTTTTCTAGGTTGACGCGGACGTCTCTCTTGAGGTCGGATTTTATCCTCTCTTAAGTCGGACATAAGTCGGACCCCGGACATCTCGGATTTTCGGTCATCTCGGACTGGGTCTCCCCCCAATTAGTCCGAGATAGCGAGGGTTTACTGTATTACACACCACCATCCCTGTGGCAGTACAGTGCTCCAGTATGTATTTACCTAATTGTATTTACCTAATTGTAGTTTACAGGAGTTGAGCTAAGCTCGTGTTGTCCCGTCTCTCAGTCTACTTTTTATCCAATTTTTTCTTGAAAATATGGATGTTCCTTGCCCCTACCACCTCCTCCTCCAGCCCATTCCATTTATCAATACATCTATAGGGGAAGCTAAACTTCCTGATATCGTTCTTGCAGGTAGGTCTTTTTACTTTGTAGCTGTGGCCTCTAGTTATTCCTGTATCCATAATTAATATATCCTCCCTATCCAGCCTCTCCAGCCCCCGGGTACATTTGTACATCATTATCATGTCTCCCCTCTCTCTCCTCTCTTTTAGACTCGGTAGATTTAATTTGTCTAGCCTCCCTTCATATGGCAGTTCTCTGAGACTTGGAAACCAATCTAGTGACTGCTCTCTGGATTCTTTCTAACTTGTGAATATGCTTCTTTAGATGCGGGGACCACACCACTGCTGCATACTCCAATCTTGGTCTAATCATACTCTTCATAATTTTCGCTACCATGGTCTCATCCAAATAGTTCAGAGCAACTTTCATATTCCCGGCCATTGCATACATTCCGCTAAAGAGCTTGTTAATATGTTTCTCTGGCGACAAATTATCTTGTATAATCAACCCTAAATCTTTTTCTTTTTCGGCCTTGCTAATTTTATTATCTCCCATCCTGTACTCCCAATTTGGTCTATTCACACTTCTTCCCATATTTAACACATGACATTTACTTATATATTAAATTTCATTTTCCACTTGGTGCTCCATTCGTATATTTTATCTAAATCCCCTTGCAGCTCCTCACAACTACTTTTATTTGTTATTTGTCTCATAATTTTTACGTCATCTGCAAACATTGACATGTAAGAGTTTATGCCTATCGGCAGGTCATTCACGTACATAAGGAACATGAGAGGTGCCAACACAGATCCCTGCGGCACACCACTCTCAACTTTCCGCCACGATGAGTAAGTTCCTCTAATGTTGGTCCTCATTTCCCTATCTGTTAAATAGCTCTCCATCCATTTCAGCAAACTCCCCCTGACACATCCTAGCGTCTCAAGCTTAGATAACAATCTCTTATGTGGTACCTTATCGAATGCTTTGGAAAGGTCTAAGTAGACGCAGTCCACCCATCCACCTCTTTCTTGGAGTACATCTATCACCCTACTGTAATAACATAGCAAACTGGTAACACAAGATGTCCCTTCTCTGAATCCAAATTGCTTTGGGGTTATTATTTTCTTTCTCTCCAACATTTTCATCCATCTCTTCCTAATTAGCTTTTCACAAATCTTGCATACAATACAATGTATTCGCCTCCCAGGTTCCTACGGCCATAACCCTGTCCTCCGTGCACGCCCTCATATCCATCGGCATCTGCCCCGACATGTCCATTCAAGTCCCCTCCCACAATTACTGCCTCCCCTTCCTTGCATCCGACAACCACCCCTAGTAATTAATTCCAGAACCGTTCTTTGACATCTCTAGCTAAGCCTGCTTGGGGGGGCCCCATATGCTGATATAACATCTATGACTCTCGCCCTGACTTTGATTCTTAGTAAAATCAGTCTTTCATTAAACCTTTTTACTTCTATAACACAATCTGCCCACCTCTCTGCCACCAGGAAACCCACCCCTCCCGTACCATGTTCATTTCCCTTCCATATAAACTTAAAGCGTTCGTTTTTACCCGTAATCCACCTCACACTCCCCACTTTCCACCAGGTTTCCTGGGCACAACATACATCAACTCGTCGTCTCTCTAGCATCTCCGCAATCTAACATGTTGTGTTAACATGTTTTCTGTTACTAGATTCAGTAATTTACTGCCCCAAGTTTCATTATTATTTCCCGCATCTAACCCTTCCCAATTGACTTCCTTACAGTTGAAATCACCTGTTAAAATTAATTTATTTCTCCTATTAAAAAGTATTTTTAGTGCATCTAGAGATTCCGTGATTAGTTGATCATATTCTTCCCGCTTCCATGCTCTAGTTTGTGGTGGTATATAAGCCACTGCTATATCAGTTGCTTTGTTGTCCTTGTCTTTTATTGTCACTGCTATAATTTCTGATCTATTATTGCCTAGGTTGTTGTTGTTGTTGTTGTTGTTCCCTAAGCTGCCTGGCCGAACAGCCCCGAGTCCCTGAGAAAGGCCATGGCCACGATTGGGCTTTCCCACAGAGCTCTCATTGAGTGTAGATTGTGTTGTTGGCGTAAGTGGTTGTGTGAAATGCAGTCTTCTATGATGTGTTTAATGGTATGGGGTGCTGTGTTACATCCCGGGCAGGCGTCGACAACGGAGTCATCCAGTCTCTTCTGATAGCTCAGGAGAGCTGGATGGTGTCCGCATCTCAGCCTGGCCAGGTGGACTCTGTCCTCGCGAGGAAGGGAGGATTCGGAAGGATGGATTTCGGGAGGTCGTGCATGCAGCTGCGTGTTGTCTGTGAGTGAGTGGATGGATCGGTGAGAGATATGAGTATGGATGTGCTTCTGGAAGTTGGTTCGGGGTGTGCAGGGAGGGAGAGAGGACAATATTTGTGTGTGATACCGTGTGCTGGGTGTTGTTTTGATATTTCTTGGTGTCTGTGGGTGTGTTGCCATGTAGTTTAGTGGGTGGTCTTGGTTCGTGGAGGCTGCTGCCAGGAATTGAGTGCCTCTCATATCCAGATGGGCTTTGACTTTGAGGATTTTGGTTTCTTGATGTAGGTGATCTGTGGGTGCAGTAGCTGTGCAGCCTGTAATGATCTTCAGGGCTTTGTTTTGAATATACCTAGGTTAATCTCACTTGCTTCTATATTTTTGTCAGTCATTATTAACACTCCACCCCCCACTTTTCCTTCTCCATCTTTTCTCCACACATTGTACCCTTCCCATCCCAACACTCCAAATTCAGTACCACCTCTCAACTTTGTTTCTGCTAAGCACATAATATGTGGTTTATATTTCTCAATATAGTCATTCAATTCTAATTTCTTAGACAGCAAGCCATCCACATTACTATACATCAGCTAGTGAGAGCTGAGCGATCTCTGCCATACCCATAGCTTACTCTGACTGTTCCTTTTACTTATATATCTTCTAGATCTCAAGTGACGGCGTCTTTTCCGTGGATCGACCTCCCTACTGCCAACCTAAAAGTTGGCAGATTGGGAGCCAAAGCGTCACATTTTTCCCTTGCCCCTCAACTTTCCCTTCTAATTGCTGAGGGGCACAGGGCCTTGGGTGGGGCTTTGGTTTCCCGGGCGTTTCTGCGCCCTCCTCAGCTCCCTGCCTTAGAGTGGCTTCGGTCACCTGGGTTTTGTTAGTGGTAAGCAGGGAGGGTTTGTGGGGGCGCTCTATGGCCTTGGCCATGCTCGGGACCTTGGGGCTGTTCGGCCAGGCAGCCTGGGGAACAACAACAACAACAACTATACATCAGCTTCATCTCCCCCTTTCTTACACCTTTCTTTTTTTATCTTTCCCTAATATTCCCATACTCTACTCCCCCCCCGCTTCCACCTCCACCTTCTCTCCCTTGCTCCCTCGTGCTCTCCACCTGCCCTGTTTCTCTCACTTGTGCCTGGATTACACCAGTCTCTCCCTCCTGTCCTTCGGTACTGGTACTCGCTTCCTCTGTCTGACCGTTCATCCCTAAGTTCTCTGTTTGCCCCTCCGTCTTCCTTTGTGGTCCTTTGATGAACCATTTCTTCTTCTTCGTTCCTACCAGTCGCCAATAAAAAAAATCCACTTCTTGGTCTGTTCTTTTGGCATTCAATTCCTTCACCTCATCCCTCAAACTTTCAATTTTGTTTCTTTCATCTAAGTCCATGTCTTTTTCGATGTAAATATGCTTCAGACAATCCTTATCTTTCAACCTCCATTTATTCTTCATGATTTCCTCTACTATTCCTACTGTGCGAAACTGCACTTTCATTGGCCTAGACTCTTGTTTATATTTTCCAATTCTATGCATGTCTTCGATTTCATTCTCCCATTCTCTCAACCCCTCGTTCACTACCTGTAGAATCTCCCTCACTCGGTTTCTCTCTATCCTACTTCTCTCCTCTTTCTTTACATTGTGTTTCTCCTTATCTCCTCTTATCACAATACATTATTTTCTTTCAGCAGTCTCCCTCACTCGATTTTCCTTCTGTCTAATTACCTTAACTACATCCTTTTCAAAGTTACCTCGATGCTTATGTATCTTTAATTTTTCCTCAGCTAACTGTTGCTCCTTTACTATCTCTGAAAATCTCAAATTCCTTACCTCCTCGTTCTTTTCAAATTCATCCTTCTTTAATTCAAGATCCTTCATATCTTTCTTCATCCTGTCCATTTCTTCCTGCATTTCGTTAATACAGACCCTTAATACGTAGTTCTCATCTTTTAAAATACTAATTTGGTTTGCCATCCATTTTTCTCTCTGTTCACAGTCTAAGTTTTTTGTCTCCTGTTCCTCTAACTTCCGTTCTAGTTTATTCAACCTTACCGCAAATACAGATACAGTATTGCTGTTCCCTCTTCTGAGAACCCTGAATTATCAAATACATCACGGTGATCACGATCATAAGGGTCTCTGTTGGTTACCACCCTGCTTGGAGGCAGGCTAAGCCAGTTCCTCCCACCGCTGGCCATACTGCCAGCTGGTCTTTGTTTACACCAGTTCGGCTCCAAAATATCGGCGGGAATATCCATTACTTTTTATTTCTGGTTCAAATTAAATGCAACTCTCACCTTTTTCAAACCAGGGAGTATATTCACTAATTGTATTTAAATTATAATCATTAAACAAAAGGACAACACATATGAACGCTACAAAATACTAAACCACCAAACAGGCGCTGGCTGAATCAGCAGGTCGCAGGAGCACGTCCACCCTTCACCACGGTCTGACTGTGTTTGCAGGTGTTGTGATACATCATGCAAGCACGTTACCTATCTTTCTATTCTCAATAGTCACGGATAGTTGAACACTTAAGGTCACTAGGGCCAGTGACATTTTGTCACAGGTAAGCATTCCAATCACCTTAAAAAATTGAGAAACCCCAGTTTTTTCCATGGTCGAGTCCAGTGGAAGGTTAGAGTAGCTGTGGCTATAGCTAATTTTCCGGCAGACTTGAGGTAGGATGTCCTAACACCTCGCAGGTTATCCTTATGAGCATTGATTCCTGGAAATTTTGTTTTCCAGATTGACCCAGTGCTTCAGTTACAACAAGCCCAGCGGCTGGTGGGTGGCTGATTCCGGTGGGGGGGTCCCCTTTTTTTCTTCCATCATGCCTCGGTTTGAGCTGTACGCTACTCCTACTTGCTCATTGTTGCCTGTATTTGCTCACAAACTTTGCATCAAATGCGTTAAATGTCTCGATCGTTCTCGGGGCTTGTGAGTGTCAGAGCGATGTTCTGTCTGTTCTGAGTTAAAGGCGGCGCTCATCACTAAGAAAGAATTATCGTGCCTAGCGGCATTGAAAGAGATAAAGAAAATGTTCAACTCTTATGCTAAAGATACTGCCCATAAGGCGATGATGATATCTTGTGGGAGCATCTTGTCATAAAATCACCTTTGGTCAAGTCAGCCTCCAATAAATCTACTAAACCCAAAGCTAAGAAATCCCTTGCCAAAGAGGTAGTGAGTAGCTCGAGTAGTAATGAAAGTGACATCACCGAGGCTACCCCCTCCGACCGACCAAAGCGGAGGCGGTCGCCTTCCCCCCGACAACGGTCAAGGTCACGGTCGAGATCCCCCAGAAAGCAGTCTAGGCACTCATCGGCGGAGTCGTCCAGATCAACCAAACGCCAGAAGGAGGACAAGGTGACACCGGCCAGTACAGGGCATAGTAGTAGCCGGACAGTTACTGTAAGGCCACCGCCCTCGACCCCTATCTCCAGTACGCCAACCGTCCAATCCGGCGACTCAGAGATGGGGGTGGAGATCATTGAATCTAGTCCTCACCATGAACAATCTTTGTCCTCACCATGAACAATCTTTAAGTGTACCGCAGGACTTTATTTTTGTTATTCCAAAATTTACTCAAGTACTTAGAATATACGGAGTAGAGGGCAAGTTGCTGAAAGCAGTGAAGAGCATGTATGAGGGTGCAAAGGCGGCAGTACGTGTGGAGAGTGAGCAGAGCGAGTTCTTTGACCTGAATGTTGGTTTGAAACAGGGGTGTGTGATGTCACCGTGGTTGTTTACTGTATATATGGATGGAGTCATGAAAGAAATACTATCAAGAGCAGTGAATGTTGGTGTATCGCTGAAAAGGGAGGGAATTGAGTGGAAGCTACCTACAGTATACTGCTGTTTGCGGATGATACAGTTCTGATGAGTGATTATGAATGGGAGTTGCAGGGTCTGGTAAATGAGTTTGGAACAGTGTGCGAAAAACGGAATTTGAAGGTAAATGCGGGGAAGAGCAAGGTTATGGTCTTCGAAAGGGGTGAAGTCACAGAGTGCGAGGTGAAGCTGAACGGTCAGGCTATGGAGATCGTCAACTCTTTTAAGTATCTGGGCAGTGTGTTGAGTAAAGATGGGACTATGGATGAAGAAGTGCGGGAGAGGGTACAACAGGGGAAGAGGGTTGTAGGAACGCTAAAAGCAGTAACAAGAAATAGGGTGGTCAGTATGGAAGTGAAGAAGTCCTTGCATGACAGTGTGGTAATCCCGACACTGACTTACGGAAGTGAAGCATGGACGTTGGTTGAGAGAGTCAGACCAAGAGTGAGAGCAGTGGAAATGAATTACTTAAGGAGTGCGTGCGGAGTTACATGGAGGGATAGACAGACTAATGAGGAAGTATGAAGGAGGTGTGGTGTGGAGGTAGATGTGCTGGAAAGTGTGAAAAGGAACAACTTGAGATGGTTCGGCCATATGGAATGTATGGAAAGCGAGAGAATGACTAAGAGGGTGTACGAGAGCGAGGTGGAGGGACAGAGAGGGAGAGGTAGACCGAATGAGAGGTGGAAGGATGGAGTGAGGAAGTACATGAACGAAGGCGGTGCTGGTTGGGGGGAGGGGCGTCGACTGACTGGGGACAGAGGTGCATGGGGGCGGTTCGTTCGTGGCCACCCCTTCGGGGATCACGGCTTCAGGCAATAGATAGATAGATAGATGCATAGGGTCATGCAGCAATACCATGTTTCTCCCTCTCCTGATCTTTCCTCTAGTCGACCGGTGGATCCCCCGAGTAGCTCCACGATTAGAACATTAGAGCCTTCAGGGTTTCCCACCCCTAAGTCCTCATTACCTGCTTTGGTTTTACCCCCAACGACGTCCACGGCGGCGGGCACTACAGTGCCGGCTACTATGACTACTACTAATGTGCGGGTAATTTCTGATATCACTCCTCCTCCTTTAGATAAGGTTCCACAGAGGAAAGGCCCTATGCCTCTCCTCTACGGACCTGATTGCTCTTGGACTCAGGTACACCCTTTGAAACCATTTCTAGCACAACCGACTATTTCAGGGGAGCTACCGGTTCCGGGTGAGTGGACTATTGACTATTGAGATCAACAAGAATAGGACTGGTGATGGGCTGGTCTATCAGAGTGAGAACTGAGCGATCTCTGCCATACCCATAGCTTACTCTGACTGTTCCTTTTACTTATATATTTTCTAGATCTCGAGTGACGTGTATTGACCTCCCAATCTACCAAGATTGGAAGCCAAAGCATCACATTTTTCCCTTGCCCCTCAACTTTCTCTTCATAATTGCTGAGGGGCACAGGGCCCTGGGTGGGGCTTTGGTTTCCCGGGCGTTTCCGCACCCTCCTCAGCTCCCCGCCATGGAGTGGCTTCGGTCACCCAGGCTTTATTGTGGTCGGCAGGGAGGGTTCTGTGGGGGCGCTCGGATATGGCCTTGGCCGTGCTCGGAGCCTTGGGGCTGTTCGGCCAGGCAGCTTGGGGAACAACAAGAATAGGAAACTCAGAGCCAAGGATGAGGTAGGGAGATTACTAGACGTCTCTATTAACCTAGCAAGTGCGGCAAGACTTATATAAGGCCTACCGGTGGGCTGCGGGAAGCCTTATATAATCCAAGGCCTAAACAAAAAACATTTAAACCAGCCCAGTATAATTTTTTTTTTTTTTTTTTATTGCCCCTTGGCCATGGCAAATATCACTCCTCCACATCCCCCCCTTTCAATTATCACCTCTTATTCCCTTATTCTTAGGTATATTTTTGTGCTAACATTAGCGAGTTGCTAGCAGGGCGTGGTCATCTGTGTTACCAAGCGTGGGAAAGAGCGAGAGAGAGAGTATCGCGCGACAGTGTCTCTCCAGACGTGGGGAGGAGTGGGAGGCTGGCTCACACTCGATGATTACAACTCCCGGCCTCTGTTGTCGATTTTGACCAGCCAAACGCTGTTTCCACTTGTTTTATTGCTGTAACAGGTTAATATCTTCATAATCAACGTAAAATAGGCGCATATGGATAAGTATTAATGATATTTATGGTACGATGACAATTTGAGTGAAGAAAACAGCCTAAATACCTGCGCACCACGGCACGGTGTTTAGTACCCCCCCCAAGCACTTCTTAGGTTAAGGCCATACCGAGTACATATAATGCTGAATTCTTTGTCTACCCCGGCAGTTCCGCCGGCCTCATCTGCACGACTCTTTGCAGACTGGTCTAAAGCAGATGGCGTTAATGACATTAAAGCTTTGAATGCACTCACGTAGCCAGTTCCGGTCCTTGATCAGTCACATGCACTAGTCCTGCAGATGGGGCAGGTAGGTTTGGGGCCATGGGTAGACTGGGAAGCAGAGGCACAAGTATTTGCTTCTACTATTACATCTAAAACCTCCCATCAGGTCCCTCAAGAGTTACATGCTTGGTTCTCGTTACCTGTTAATAAGGCAGAAGGGGTGTCTCCAGCCTTGTTTCGCTTTCTTAGCGGCCCCCAAAATAGCTCTTCACCAATTAGATGACCCTTTTTGTACCCCTCCCCCAGCCCATCTGGATAGGGACTTTAACCCTCTCACCACGGAAGGGCTCTTGAACGCCCATAAAAAAGCATATAACAGCTGCCCGGAAGGGCTCTTTGAACGCCCAGTGGTTGAAAGCCTGTGAGCTTCGTGTGCGAGGCGTCGGTCCGACGCATGTAAACAACAGCCGGCTGGACCGACGCCCCGCATCTCCGGCCACAAGAAGGAGAGCGTCGCTTGTTCGTGTGTGCCTGTATGTTGTTGTTAAGTATCGAAAAGTAGTGTAAAGTGGCTGTTTTGGCCATAAAGTTATCTCCAATGAAATCATCATCACAACTCAACCAGTTGACTTAGAGAGCTCTACTTAATGCCATTCTACAGGTAAATAACACAGCTACGCTTGGGGATGCGCGGGAATGCGGAAAGCAGTCAGATTAACACATATACGGTAGCCTAGCCTAGACGTTTTTCGGCCAAAACACCCGGGTTTCGAGGAATATATATATAATACATAGCCGGGGCTGGAGGGTTAAGTTACGGAGCAAAGCCTTTAGATTGTTCTCACAATATCTTGTCACTCGCCAGGTTACCATATCCCTAGCTAGGACTATTTCGGCCATTGCAGACCAAAATGTGAGGAAAGCCATAGAGCTGTGACGTAGGATTCTATTACAAAATTCAATACAATCCCTGGGTGACATTAGAGTAGCTATCATGGAAGCTGTGAGGGCACGCCAGGAACTCCAAGTGTTTTTGGTAAAGAAGTTACCGGAAGATATTGGCCGCCGGGTAACCCTTTCCCCAGTTTTAACTGCCTCCATCCTCAGTTCAGAAACTTGGAATGTAGTTAACAATTTGGTGGATGGATGGAAGCCGACTACCTCCCAGGCTAAGAGGGAACCGATTAAGAAACCTTTCAATAAGCCCAAAAGCGGCGGTAAGTCACAACCCCCTCAGGTCCTTTCGAGACCCTAGGCCTCCTCCACATCAGGGAGGTAATCAGCCCAAGCCCAAACAAGGTAAATACTCAGGTTATAGAGGTAAGTCACACCCCAAACCAAATCAGGGACAGCCGGCAGCCAAGACTAGCCAACCGTCTGATACCAACCCACCACCCCCTACAAAAAAATAGCCAACCATACTCTCTGTCTCCCAGGGCCGTGCTTAGGCGTGTCGGATTTAAGAGTTGCTCCACCAATCGAACCCAGTTTGCTAATGGGGTCGTTCCAGGTATGCCACAGAGCCTGGCCCAAGCGAGCCTGGTCCAGAACCGTAGTACGCAAAGGCCTCACCTGGCGGTGGATACGGCAACCACGACTGTGTCAGGCGCTCGAACACACCCATGTTTCGCTGGGGGTGGAGGCCCTGGTCCAAGAAATGATATCAAAGAAGGTCATCGTCTTAGTAGAACCAACTTGCCGAGTATTCACCTCCAGACTTTTCTTAGTGCCAAAGCGGGACAGTGTGCAGATGCGACCAGTAGTGGATCTCTCGCTTCTGAACACTTATATCATAAATCCATCCTTCAGGATGCTTTCAGTAAATCAAATCAGGCTTACCCTTCCGCCGTTGGGCTGGATGTGCTCCTTAGACCTCAAAGACGCCTATTGGCATGTCCCAATCAACAAACGGTTCCAAAATTTCCTCGCCTTGAGGATAAGGCAAGAGACTTATGTCTTTCGGAAAATGCCTTTTGGGTTGAACCTGGCACCGAGAATTTTCACAAAATTAGTCCGGCAAGCCCTTCTGCCATTATTGGCCCAGGGCATCATGGTGTTGTGGTATCTAGACGACTGGCTAGTGGTGGCGGAGTCAAGAGAGTTATGTCACAATCATGTCAACCAAGTAATCAATCATGTACAAATCCTAGGGTTCAAGGTGAACTTGGCAAAGTCTCTCGTTGTTCCTACACAGGAAATTCAGTGGATAGGGCTGGTCTGGGATACCGCCAATCGCCACAGATTTCGCAGGAAACTGTTTCGTTTTCCTCCACAGTCTGAATACGACAAGGAAGGCGTGGGACTCCCTGGTTGGCTCACTCAACTGGATCCAATTAACTGTGAAGTTGGGCCGGTTGAAAGTAAAGAGATTAATCATGGAAGGCAACACATTTTTCCCACTATTGCCGGCGGGAAAACTATGGCCGATTCCTCGATTAATTCACAGCTTACTGTCGGTCTGGGCGAAGACCAAAACACTGTACTCTGTGACAACTTAGGTTTCTCCTCCTCCTTCGGTATGGGTAGACACAGACGCTTCCGGAACACTGGGGTGGGGGTATCAGTCCAATCTAGGCCATCAAGGGCAGGGCACTTGGGACCAGGGCATTTCATAGCACATCAACAAACAAGAGCTTCTAGTTCCTCTATATTTTCTCCAAGCCCACGGCTCGTCATTGCAAGGGAAATCAATAGCGTTTCGGATGGACAACTTAGTTGCGGTCCATTGCATTCAGAAACAAGGTTCAGTGAGGTCTCGAGAGTTGCTAATAGTGTCAGAACAGATTTTTGCCCTAGCTGAATCGCTGAGCATTCATCTGCATGCTTCATACCTCCCAGGCGTGTCGAACGTTTGGGCGGATGCTCTGTCCCGGCGACGGAGCACCTTAGTAGAATGGGCTCTCAAACAAACCATCTTCGACAAGATGATTGCAAAGCCTTACCGTCCACAAGTGGATCTGTTCACATCCGAGGAGACTCTAGAAATGGGTAAAAGCAAGTACAGACCTAGAAAAGATTATAAACTAGGAAACGAAGTGATTCCCAAAGCAGAAAAAGACTTGGGGATAGAATTTAAGGATAACATGTCTCCAGAAAGCCACGTAAATAAGATAGTGAGAGAATCACTAGCACTATTGGCAAATATCAGGATGTCTTTCAATTATCTTAATGAAACACCATGAAACAAATAATAACGGCAATAATAAGACCCAGGATGGAATATGCATCTGTAGTGTGGTCCCCTCACTTGAAGAAACATATCCACAAAATTGAGAGGGTACAGAGAGCAGCTACGAGGATGATCCCAGGTTTGGAAAATTTGGAGTACCAAGAGAGGCTCGAGAGATTGAATCTACCTACACTGGAACAGAGAAGGAAACGAGGACAGCAAATTCAGATATATAAATGTGTTAGAGGTATTGACAAAATCGACCAAGAAAACTTCATAGAGAGGGATGGAGGTGAGAGGACAAGAGGTCACAGCTACAAACTAAAAGTGCTAAATAGTAAATCTGATCTGAAAAATAAAAAATTTCCTACCAACTCGATTAGTGGGTGGAACAAATTGCCAGCCGAAGTAGTGTCTGCACCATCAGTGCATAGTTTCAAAGCACGGTATGACAAACATATCTTAGGAGGCGGGAATTAACGAGCATGCTCACTTCCGCAAATACAACTAGTGTAAGTACAACTAGTGTAAGTACAAGCTACCTCTCTTCCTGACCAGTCACCTGCCGGTGACTCCGGCAGGGGGACCAGATGCATCGCTGGAGGACTGGAACAAGTGGAATTCAATCTATCTATTTCCTCCACCAGATTCTGTTCTAATGTGCAGGTAATTCACAAACTAAGAGGTTACCGGGGCTTAGTCTCGATGATCGCGCCGTTATGGCCGGCTCAGGCGTGGTACCACCAGTTGAACAAATGGTGCAAGGACCCGGTGTCGCTCCCGGTCTCCGCATTCCACTTAGAGACAATTGGCAACCTTCAGACCTCGCTCAATTTTGCCTTCTGGGCATTTACAAGGCCAAATGGCTAGCTCAGTATGGGGAAAGTGTCACTAGTAAACTTATGAACCAATATACTATATCTACCAGAGGCAATATCAATCACATTGGAAAGCTTTTACGAACTGGATTGTTGAGTCAGGGCAATCCGATGCCTCAGAAGCCCTAGTCTTCAAATACTTAATTATTTATTTGAGCAGAAGCATTTTTCCATTGTTACGTTAAAAAATCACTTATCTGCTATCAGAACCCCCTTCTTTGATCTCACTGGTCTCTCGATACCGCAGGCGGAGGAGAAAGGGTTTATGAGGGCGTGTTTCAAGATCCGCCCACCACCACGTCAGCTCATGCCCACCTGGTCGCTTGATAAAGCCTTATCTTTGCTTCAATCGCACAAATACAATACTGCGCCAGATTTTGATTCATTACTTAAAAAGGCTGTGTTCCTGATGGCTTTAGCTACAGGAAATAGGGTCTCTGAGCTGGCGGCGATGAGCAACAAACCTAATTGCCTTAGGTTTGGGAGACTGCACGACAAGGTCCCAAATCGCGCCGTCTCCCACTTTATAGCTAAGAATGAGCAGTTCTGATCAGCAGATGATACAGTTCTGATGAGTGATAATGAATGGGAGTTGCAGGGTCTGGTAAATGGTTTGGAACAGTGTGC
>CM064538.1:343027-480861 GCA_032716605.1 Paralithodes platypus | reverse complement strand
ACACCTCGCAGGTTATCCTTATGAGCATTGATTCCTGGAAATTTTGTTTTCCAGATTGACCCAGTGCTTCAGTTACAACAAGCCCAGCGGCTGGTGGGTGGCTGATTCCGGTGGGGGGGTCCCCTTTTTTTCTTCCATCATGCCTCGGTTTGAGCTGTACGCTACTCCTAATTTCTCCATGTTGCCTGTATTTGCTCACAAACTTTGCATCAAATGCGTTAAATGTCTCGATCGTTCTCGGGGCTTGTGAGTGTCAGAGCGATGTTCTGTCTGTTCTGAGTTAAAGGCGGCGCTCATCACTAAGAAAGAATTATCGTGCCTAGCGGCATTGAAAGAGATAAAGAAAATGTTCAACTCTTATGCTAAAGATACTGCCCATAAGGCGATGATGATATCTTGTGGGAGCATCTTGTCATAAAATCACCTTTGGTCAAGTCAGCCTCCAATAAATCTACTAAACCCAAAGCTAAGAAATCCCTTGCCAAAGAGGTAGTGAGTAGCTCGAGTAGTAATGAAAGTGACATCACCGAGGCTACCCCCTCCGACCGACCAAAGCGGAGGCGGTCGCCTTCCCCCCGACAACGGTCAAGGTCACGGTCGAGATCCCCCAGAAAGCAGTCTAGGCACTCATCGGCGGAGTCGTCCAGATCAACCAAACGCCAGAAGGAGGACAAGGTGACACCGGCCAGTACAGGGCATAGTAGTAGCCGGACAGTTACTGTAAGGCCACCGCCCTCGACCCCTATCTCCAGTACGCCAACCGTCCAATCCGGCGACTCAGAGATGGGGGTGGAGATCATTGAATCTAGTCCTCACCATGAACAATCTTTAAGTGTACCGCAGGACTTTATTTTTGTTATTCCAAAATTTACTCAAGTACTTAGAATATACGGAGTAGAGGGCAAGTTGCTGAAAGCAGTGAAGAGCATGTATGAGGGTGCAAAGGCGGCAGTACGTGTGGAGAGTGAGCAGAGCGAGTTCTTTGACCTGAATGTTGGTTTGAAACAGGGGTGTGTGATGTCACCGTGGTTGTTTACTGTATATATGGATGGAGTCATGAAAGAAATACTATCAAGAGCAGTGAATGTTGGTGTATCGCTGAAAAGGGAGGGAATTGAGTGGAAGCTACCTATACTGCTGTTTGCGGATGATACAGTTCTGATGAGTGATTTGAATGGGAGTTGCAGGGTCTGGTAAATGAGTTTGGAACAGTGTGCGAAAAACGGAATTTGAAGGTAAATGCGGGGAAGAGCAAGGTTATGGTCTTCGAAAGGGGTGAAGTCACAGAGTGCGAGGTGAAGCTGAACGGTCAGGCTATGGAGATCGTCAACTCTTTTAAGTATCTGGGCAGTGTGTTGAGTAAAGATGGGACTATGGATGAAGAAGTGCGGGAGAGGGTACAACAGGGGAAGAGGGTTGTAGGAACGCTAAAAGCAGTAACAAGAAATAGGGTGGTCAGTATGGAAGTGAAGAAGTCCTTGCATGACAGTGTGGTAATCCCGACACTGACTTACGGAAGTGAAGCATGGACGTTGGTTGAGAGAGTCAGACCAAGAGTGAGAGCAGTGGAAATGAATTACTTAAGGAGTGCGTGCGGAGTTACATGGAGGGATAGACAGACTAATGAGGAAGTATGAAGGAGGTGTGGTGTGGAGGTAGATGTGCTGGAAAGTGTGAAAAGGAACAACTTGAGATGGTTCGGCCATATGGAATGTATGGAAAGCGAGAGAATGACTAAGAGGGTGTACGAGAGCGAGGTGGAGGGACAGAGAGGGAGAGGTAGACCGAATGAGAGGTGGAAGGATGGAGTGAGGAAGTACATGAACGAAGGCGGTGCTGGTTGGGGGGAGGGGCGTCGACTGACTGGGGACAGAGGTGCATGGGGGCGGTTCGTTCGTGGCCACCCCTTCGGGGATCACGGCTTCAGGCAATAGATAGATAGATAGATGCATAGGGTCATGCAGCAATACCATGTTTCTCCCTCTCCTGATCTTTCCTCTAGTCGACCGGTGGATCCCCCGAGTAGCTCCACGATTAGAACATTAGAGCCTTCAGGGTTTCCCACCCCTAAGTCCTCATTACCTGCTTTGGTTTTACCCCCAACGACGTCCACGGCGGCGGGCACTACAGTGCCGGCTACTATGACTACTACTAATGTGCGGGTAATTTCTGATATCACTCCTCCTCCTTTAGATAAGGTTCCACAGAGGAAAGGCCCTATGCCTCTCCTCTACGGACCTGATTGCTCTTGGACTCAGGTACACCCTTTGAAACCATTTCTAGCACAACCGACTATTTCAGGGGAGCTACCGGTTCCGGGTGAGTGGACTATTGACTATTGAGATCAACAAGAATAGGACTGGTGATGGGCTGGTCTATCAGAGTGAGAACTGAGCGATCTCGCCATACCCATAGCTTACTCTGACTGTTCCTTTTACTTATATATTTTCTAGATCTCGAGTGACGTGTATTGACCTCCCAATCTACCAAGATTGGAAGCCAAAGCATCACATTTTTCCCTTGCCCCTCAACTTTCTCTTCATAATTGCTGAGGGGCACAGGGCCCTGGGTGGGGCTTTGGTTTCCCGGGCGTTTCCGCACCCTCCTCAGCTCCCCGCCATGGAGTGGCTTCGGTCACCCAGGCTTTATTGTGGTCGGCAGGGAGGGTTCTGTGGGGGCGCTCGGATATGGCCTTGGCCGTGCTCGGAGCCTTGGGGCTGTTCGGCCAGGCAGCTTGGGGAACAACAAGAATAGGAAACTCAGAGCCAAGGATGAGGTAGGGAGATTACTAGACGTCTCTATTAACCTAGCAAGTGCGGCAAGACTTATATAAGGCCTACCGGTGGGCTGCGGGAAGCCTTATATAATCCAAGGCCTAAACAAAAAACATTTAAACCAGCCCAGTATAATTTTTTTTTTTTTCCCCTTGGCCATGCCAAATATCACTCCTCCACATCCCCCCCTTTCAATTATCACCTCTTATTCCCTTATTCTTAGGTATATTTTTGTGCTAACATTAGCGAGTTGCTAGCAGGGCGTGGTCATCTGTGTTACCAAGCGTGGGAAAGAGCGAGAGAGAGAGTATCGCGCGACAGTGTCTCTCCAGACGTGGGGAGGAGTGGGAGGCTGGCTCACACTCGATGATTACAACTCCCGGCCTCTGTTGTCGATTTTGACCAGCCAAACGCTGTTTCCACTTGTTTTATTGCTGTAACAGGTTAATATCTTCATAATCAACGTAAAATAGGCGCATATGGATAAGTATTAATGATATTTATGGTACGATGACAATTTGAGTGAAGAAAACAGCCTAAATACCTGCGCACCACGGCACGGTGTTTAGTACCCCCCCCAAGCACTTCTTAGGTTAAGGCCATACCGAGTACATATAATGCTGAATTCTTTGTCTACCCCGGCAGTTCCGCCGGCCTCATCTGCACGACTCTTTGCAGACTGGTCTAAAGCAGATGGCGTTAATGACATTAAAGCTTTGAATGCACTCACGTAGCCAGTTCCGGTCCTTGATCAGTCACATGCACTAGTCCTGCAGATGGGGCAGGTAGGTTTGGGGCCATGGGTAGACTGGGAAGCAGAGGCACAAGTATTTGCTTCTACTATTACATCTAAAACCTCCCATCAGGTCCCTCAAGAGTTACATGCTTGGTTCTCGTTACCTGTTAATAAGGCAGAAGGGGTGTCTCCAGCCTTGTTCGCTTTCTTAGCGGCCCCCAAAATAGCTCTTCACCAATTAGATGACCCTTTTTGTACCCCTCCCCCAGCCCATCTGGATAGGGACTTTAACCCTCTCACCACGGAAGGGCTCTTGAACGCCCATAAAAAAGCATATAACAGCTGCCCGGAAGGGCTCTTGAACGCCCAGTGGTTGAAAGCCTGTGAGCTTCGTGTGCGAGGCGTCGGTCCGACGCATGTAAACAACAGCCGGCTGGACCGACGCCCCGCATCTCCGGCCACAAGAAGGAGAGCGTCGCTTGTTCGTGTGTGCCTGTATGTTGTTGTTAAGTATCGAAAAGTAGTGTAAAGTGGCTGTTTTGGCCATAAAGTTATCTCCAATGAAATCATCATCACAACTCAACCAGTTGACTTAGAGAGCTCTACTTAATGCCATTCTACAGGTAAATAACACAGCTACGCTTGGGGATGCGCGGGAATGCGGAAAGCAGTCAGATTAACACATATACGGTAGCCTAGCCTAGACGTTTTTCGGCCAAAACACCCGGGTTTCGAGGAATATATATATAATACATAGCCGGGGCTGGAGGGTTAAGTTACGGAGCAAAGCCTTTAGATTGTTCTCACAATATCTTGTCACTCGCCAGGTTACCATATCCCTAGCTAGGACTATTTCGGCCATTGCAGACCAAAATGTGAGGAAAGCCATAGAGCTGTGACGTAGGATTCTATTACAAAATTCAATACAATCCCTGGGTGACATTAGAGTAGCTATCATGGAAGCTGTGAGGGCACGCCAGGAACTCCAAGTGTTTTTGGTAAAGAAGTTACCGGAAGATATTGGCCGCCGGGTAACCCTTTCCCCAGTTTTAACTGCCTCCATCCTCAGTTCAGAAACTTGGAATGTAGTTAACAATTTGGTGGATGGATGGAAGCCGACTACCTCCCAGGCTAAGAGGGAACCGATTAAGAAACCTTTCAATAAGCCCAAAAGCGGCGGTAAGTCACAACCCCCTCAGGTCCTTTCGAGACCCTAGGCCTCCTCCACATCAGGGAGGTAATCAGCCCAAGCCCAAACAAGGTAAATACTCAGGTTATAGAGGTAAGTCACACCCCAAACCAAATCAGGGACAGCCGGCAGCCAAGACTAGCCAACCGTCTGATACCAACCCACCACCCCCTACAAAAAAATAGCCAACCATACTCTCTGTCTCCCAGGGCCGTGCTTAGGCGTGTCGGATTTAAGAGTTGCTCCACCAATCGAACCCAGTTTGCTAATGGGGTCGTTCCAGGTATGCCACAGAGCCTGGCCCAAGCGAGCCTGGTCCAGAACCGTAGTACGCAAAGGCCTCACCTGGCGGTGGATACGGCAACCACGACTGTGTCAGGCGCTCGAACACACCCATGTTTCGCTGGGGGTGGAGGCCCTGGTCCAAGAAATGATATCAAAGAAGGTCATCGTCTTAGTAGAACCAACTTGCCGAGTATTCACCTCCAGACTTTTCTTAGTGCCAAAGCGGGACAGTGTGCAGATGCGACCAGTAGTGGATCTCTCGCTTCTGAACACTTATATCATAAATCCATCCTTCAGGATGCTTTCAGTAAATCAAATCAGGCTTACCCTTCCGCCGTTGGGCTGGATGTGCTCCTTAGACCTCAAAGACGCCTATTGGCATGTCCCAATCAACAAACGGTTCCAAAATTTCCTCGCCTTGAGGATAAGGCAAGAGACTTATGTCTTTCGGAAAATGCCTTTTGGGTTGAACCTGGCACCGAGAATTTTCACAAAATTAGTCCGGCAAGCCCTTCTGCCATTATTGGCCCAGGGCATCATGGTGTTGTGGTATCTAGACGACTGGCTAGTGGTGGCGGAGTCAAGAGAGTTATGTCACAATCATGTCAACCAAGTAATCAATCATGTACAAATCCTAGGGTTCAAGGTGAACTTGGCAAAGTCTCTCGTTGTTCCTACACAGGAAATTCAGTGGATAGGGCTGGTCTGGGATACCGCCAATCGCCACAGATTTCGCAGGAAACTGTTTCGTTTTCTCCACAGTCTGAATACGACAAGGAAGGCGTGGGACTCCCTGGTTGGCTCACTCAACTGGATCCAATTAACTGTGAAGTTGGGCCGGTTGAAAGTAAAGAGATTAATCATGGAAGGCAACACATTTTTCCCACTATTGCCGGCGGGAAAACTATGGCCGATTCCTCGATTAATTCACAGCTTACTGTCGGTCTGGGCGAAGACCAAAACACTGTACTCTGTGACAACTTAGGTTTCTCCTCCTCCTTCGGTATGGGTAGACACAGACGCTTCCGGAACACTGGGGTGGGGGTATCAGTCCAATCTAGGCCATCAAGGGCAGGGCACTTGGGACCAGGGCATTTCATAGCACATCAACAAACAAGAGCTTCTAGTTCCTCTATATTTTCTCCAAGCCCACGGCTCGTCATTGCAAGGGAAATCAATAGCGTTTCGGATGGACAACTTAGTTGCGGTCCATTGCATTCAGAAACAAGGTTCAGTGAGGTCTCGAGAGTTGCTAATAGTGTCAGAACAGATTTTTGCCCTAGCTGAATCGCTGAGCATTCATCTGCATGCTTCATACCTCCCAGGCGTGTCGAACGTTTGGGCGGATGCTCTGTCCCGGCGACGGAGCACCTTAGTAGAATGGGCTCTCAAACAAACCATCTTCGACAAGATGATTGCAAAGCCTTACCGTCCACAAGTGGATCTGTTCACATCCGAGGAGACTCTAGAAATGGGTAAAAGCAAGTACAGACCTAGAAAAGATTATAAACTAGGAAACGAAGTGATTCCCAAAGCAGAAAAAGACTTGGGGATAGAATTTAAGGATAACATGTCTCCAGAAAGCCACGTAAATAAGATAGTGAGAGAATCACTAGCACTATTGGCAAATATCAGGATGTCTTTCAATTATCTTAATGAAAACACCATGAAACAAATAATAACGGCAATAATAAGACCCAGGATGGAATATGCATCTGTAGTGTGGTCCCCTCACTTGAAGAAACATATCCACAAAATTGAGAGGGTACAGAGAGCAGCTACGAGGATGATCCCAGGTTTGGAAAATTTGGAGTACCAAGAGAGGCTCGAGAGATTGAATCTACCTACACTGGAACAGAGAAGGAAACGAGGACAGCAAATTCAGATATATAAATGTGTTAGAGGTATTGACAAAATCGACCAAGAAAACTTCATAGAGAGGGATGGAGGTGAGAGGACAAGAGGTCACAGCTACAAACTAAAAGTGCTAAATAGTAAATCTGATCTGAAAAATAAAAAATTTCCTACCAACTCGATTAGTGGGTGGAACAAATTGCCAGCCGAAGTAGTGTCTGCACCATCAGTGCATAGTTTCAAAGCACGGTATGACAAACATATCTTAGGAGGCGGGAATTAACGAGCATGCTCACTTCCGCAAATACAACTAGTGTAAGTACAACTAGTGTAAGTACAAGCTACCTCTCTTCCTGACCAGTCACCTGCCGGTGACTCCGGCAGGGGGACCAGATGCATCGCTGGAGGACTGGAACAAGTGGAATTCAATCTATCTATTTCCTCCACCAGATTCTGTTCTAATGTGCAGGGTAATTCACAAACTAAGAGGTTACCGGGGCTTAGTCTCGATGATCGCGCCGTTATGGCCGGCTCAGGCGTGGTACCACCAGTTGAACAAATGGTGCAAGGACCCGGTGTCGCTCCCGGTCTCCGCATTCCACTTAGAGACAATTGGCAACCTTCAGACCTCGCTCAATTTTGCCTTCTGGGCATTTACAAGGCCAAATGGCTAGCTCAGTATGGGGAAAGTGTCACTAGTAAACTTATGAACCAATATACTATATCTACCAGGAGGCAATATCAATCACATTGGAAAGCTTTTACGAACTGGATTGTTGAGTCAGGGCAATCCGATGCCTCAGAAGCCCTAGTCTTCAAATACTTAATTATTTATTTGAGCAGAAGCATTTTTCCATTGTTACGTTAAAAAATCACTTATCTGCTATCAGAACCCCCTTCTTTGATCTCACTGGTCTCTCGATACCGCAGGCGGAGGAGAAAGGGTTTATGAGGGCGTGTTTCAAGATCCGCCCACCACCACGTCAGCTCATGCCCACCTGGTCGCTTGATAAAGCCTTATCTTTGCTTCAATCGCACAAATACAATACTGCGCCAGATTTTGATTCATTACTTAAAAAGGCTGTGTTCCTGATGGCTTTAGCTACAGGAAATAGGGTCTCTGAGCTGGCGGCGATGAGCAACAAACCTAATTGCCTTAGGTTTGGGAGACTGCACGACAAGGTCCAAATCGCGCCGTCTCCCACTTTTATAGCTAAGAATGAGCAGTTCTGATCAGCAGATGATACAGTTCTGATGAGTGATAATGAATGGGAGTTGCAGGGTCTGGTAAATGAGTTTGGAACAGTGTGCGAAAAACGGAATTTGAAGGTAAATACGGGGAAGAGCAAGGTTATGGTCTTCGAAAGGGGTGAAGTCACAGAGTGTGAGGTGAAGCTGAACGGTCAGGCTATGGAGATCGTCAACTCTTTTAAGTATCTGGGCAGTGTGTTGAGTAAAGATGGGACTATGGATGAAGAGGTGCGGGAGAGGGTACAACAGGGGAAGAGGGTTGTAGGAACGCTAAAAGCAGTAACAAGAAATAGGGTGGTCAGTATGGAAGTGAAGAAGTCCTTGCATGACAGTGTGGTAATCCCGACACTGACTTACGGAAGCGAAGCATGGACGTTGGTTGAGAGACTCAGACCAAGAGTGAGAGCAGTGGAAATGAATTACTTAAGGAGTGCGTGCGGAGTTACATGGAGGGATAGACAGACTAATGAGGAAGTAAGAAGGAGGTGTGGTGTGGAGGTAGATGTGCTGGAAAGTGTGAAAAGGAACAACTTGAGATGGTTCGGCCATATGGAACGTATGGAAAGCGAGAGAATGACTAAGAGGGTGTACGAGAGCGAGGTGGAGGGACAGAGGGGGAGAGGTAGACCGAATATGAGGTGGAAGGATGGAGTGAGGAACTACATGAACGAAGGCGGTGCTGGTTGGGGGGAGGGGCGTCGACTGACTGGGGACAGAGGTGCATGGGGGCGGTTCGTTCGTGGCCACCCCTTCGGGGATCACGGCGTCAGGCAATAGATAGATAGATAGAATGAGCACTCTGATCATGTTTTCTCAGAATTTTCTGTTCCGGCATTAAAACGCGGACACACTCATCGCATTTTATGTCCAGTGGAGGCCTTAGTTAAGTTTATGAGGGCAGCTCACCTTCGACAACCAGGCTTTCTGTGGGTGAACCAGGCAGGTAATCGTGTTACTAGGAGAAAATTGGCTTCTCTGATAGTAGATACTATTAACCCTCCAGCCCCGGCTATGTATTCCATATATATTCCCCGAAACCAGATTTTGATTCATTACTTAAAAAGGCTGTGTTCCTGATGGCTTTAGCTACAGGAAATAGGGTCTCTGAGCTGGCGGCGATGAGCAACAAACCTAATTGCCTTAGGTTTGGGAGACTGCACGACAAGGTCCAAATCGCGCCGTCTCCCACTTTTATAGCTAAGAATGAGCACTCTGATCATGTTTTCTCAGAATTTTCTGTTCCGGCATTAAAACGCGGACACACTCATCGCATTTTATGTCCAGTGGAGGCCTTAGTTAAGTTTATGAGGGCAGCTCACCTTCGACAACCAGGCTTTCTGTGGGTGAACCAGGCAGGTAATCGTGTTACTAGGAGAAAATTGGCTTCTCTGATAGTAGATACTATTAACCCTCCAGCCCCGGCTATGTATTCCATATATATTCCCCGAAACCCGGTGGTTTTGGCCGAAAAACTTCTACGCCTAGGCTACCGCATCTTTGTTATTTTGCTTGCTTCCGCATTCCCGCGCATCCCCAAGCGTAGATGTGTTTCGTACCTGTAGAATGGCGTTAAGTAGAGCTCTCTCAGTCAACTGGTTCAGTTGTGATGATGATTTCATTGGAGATAACTTTATGGCAAAAACAGCCACTTTACACTACTTTTCGATACTTAACAATAACATACAGGCACACACGAACAAGCGACGCGCTCCTTCTTGTGGTCGGAGATGCGCGGCGTCGGTCCAGCCGGCTGTTGTTTACATGCGTCGGACGGACGCCTCGCACACCAAGCTTACAGGCTTTCAGCTCATGGGTGCCTCAGAGACCTACCGGGTAGCTCGGGGTGTATTTTTTATGGGTGCCTCAGAGCCCTTCCGGGTCTGAGGAGTTAAAGAAAGTAATCCCGGCGTAGTGGGCAAGGCCCACATCAGGAAGTGGGCCGTCTCTCTTAGATTTTTACAAAATTTCTCTATAGACGACATTGCCAACACTCAATTGTGGGCATCAAACCATACTTTCCTTACACGATACCTGTCGGTCGCTCTGGACAAGCCAAAACGTACCTGTGTAGCTTTACGACAGAAGGTCTCGTAGGCTCTGTGCTATTATGTATTAAGGTTAAGGCGAGAAAAAAAGGGGGGAGGGGGGTGGCGAATAGCCCAAAGCCCCACAGAACCCTTCCGCCGGAGATTGTGATAAATCACGAGCTGTGATCGAACTGATGACTGTTCTAAAGTTTTTAATTTTGCTTTAAGAAATATATCATAGTTGCAACTATATAGGATTAATAAAATGTACAAACATATATACACTGTACAAATATTGTTAAGATTAGAACAATATTCCAAAGAGTTTATAGTTCTAAGTAGGGGCACAAGGATGTTCCCAATTTACATTGTATAGATCTTAAAGTAAAAGATCTGATCATGAGCAAGCAGACTTTCTTCTAAGTCACGCCCTGCTTGCAATCTTTTATATTTTTATACTATTTATTGTTTGTATACAATAAAACTTAAAATTTTTATACGGCTTATTTTTGTCCTGAGGTTAAGGTATTGTTACGAATGTCCCCCTCCAGTCTTGGTACTCAGGCAATATCGTCAATGATGAAGGGGCCACTATTAAATTATAGGTTTGATTCCCGGAGGGAAGTAATGAAAACCTAATATTTAGTAGGGCCCCGTAATCATTGACGATGCATGGCCCTCCCATCCATCTCCTTCCCATTCGTTGATTTTCTAGTGAATCTTGATATATCAGTGAAGGAGGAAATGGCCGCTAGAGGGCCTGCGCCTGGGCGCTGCGCACAAGAAATCCACGCATGGAAAGCCATAATATAACAGATATTAAGTTAAATTTTCTTTTTTATTTTCTACAAAGTTTTTTTCTGTAGGGTACCCAATCATAAGGACGATTCCATAAGATAATTAAGCGTGCACTTATGAGAGTACTCCCTGACCCTTCCGCGCGGGAGATTCAAAACTGCTGCTGCGGGTGTTGAAGGGAGACTTATTATATTAATAGGCAATATCGTCAATGATTACGGGGCCCTACTAAACATTAGGTTTTCATTACTTCCCTCCGGGAATCAAACCTATAATTTGGTCTTTTTTTAATCTATGAATCATTTATAATATGATGGAATTGAAAACAATATATTATCTTTCCAACACACAAATAATAAAATGAAAAAGAGAGTCAATAAAAATGTCTCCCTTGTCTTTTCAGAAACATAAGACTGTCTCATATAATTTCGTATTTTATCGATCGGTTCGACTTAGCAAAAGTCTCTCTATCTATCTATCTATCTAATGCAGCTATCTATCTCCCTTATACATTAACATAACTAAGTCTCAATTGGACTTTTTGTAATCTATGAATCATTTCTAATGCGATGGAATTGAAAAATATAATATCCTTCCAGCACATAGATAAACAAAAAATAAGAAACAATCAACAAAAGATATCCCTCCGTCTTCTCTAGACAACCCGGCGCCGACCCTCCGATCGGAAGATTTGTATTTTATTTATTTGTTTGTATTTTCCCACTTGCCCTTAGCAACTCTCTCTCTCTCTCTCTCTCTCTCTCTCTCTCTCTCTCTCTCTCTCTAATGCATCTATCTATCTCCCTTATACATTACCATAACTATGTCTTATTTGGACTTTTTGTAATCTATGAATCATTTCTAATGCTATGGAATAGATTTTTTTTTTTTTTTTTTTTTTTTTTTTTTTTTTTTTTTTTTTTTTCCCCCCCCCACGGTATATTTTTGCCTTGAAAGTGTGTCTACACAAAATGATTGGGTAATATTGTAACATGTTTTTAATTGACATGTATAATTTTTGCTGATTATGAGTTGGTGGAATAATGTTTTCTTTAATTCCATCATATCGGAAATGATTCACAGATTATATAGAGACCAAATAACATACACTTTTATGTGTGTTCAATAGCTTTGCATTATTAATAGGGCTATAACTTCTCTACTTTCTGGTCTATTGAACCATAATAAAGAGAGGGGGCGAGAGGGAGCGTCCCCGACAGTGACAACCAGTCTGATGTTGATAATGATATAATGGACAATATTCCTGTGTTCTCTGGTTTCGATGAGGACGATCAACATGCCTGGGACCCTGGAGGGGGCTGATTTGCTAGCTGTAGCACAAGGTTATCAACTTCATCACAGTAACGGGGTCGGGGTTAAGGCCAGGACGGGGCGGGGGGAGGGTCCGAGGGAGTACAGCGGCGGGGATATCTATCGAACTTCAACACGTCTATTCACACAAATAGGTCAGTAACAGGTCCAAAACAGTTCTTATTGATGCTTAATGTATTCTATGTTATGTCATATATGATGTTGGTGGTATAATGTAATATAAGTCGGCTGAAGGTAGGCAAAAAGGGCCAAAAGGGGGACTTTGGGAAAGTGGCTGGAACAAATTAAATATTACCCATAAGGCCTGTTATTTCTAAAACACGGTTTTGATATACACGGAACGTACAGGGTACGAATTAACCGTGTATATCGAGACCTGACTGTACATATGTATATCGAGACCTGACTGTACATATGTATATCGAGACCTGACTGTACATATGTATATCGAGACCTGACTGTACATATGTATATAATAAGAAAGGAGAGGTGCAAGTCCAATGTGAAAAAGTTTAGCTTTCCGTATAGAACGATAGATAAGTGGAATAACTTAACCCAAGAAATACGATAAGCCTCATGGAAGGGTCACCATAGCGAACGCGATAGGCCTAACGGAAGATATCTATCTATCTATTGCCTGACGCCGTGATCCCCGAAGGGGTGGCCACGAACGAAACGGCCCCATGCACCTCTGTCCCCAGTCAGTCAACGACCCTCCTCCCAACCAGCACTGCCTTCATCCATAAACAGTACTTCTTCACTCCATCCT
This sequence comes from Paralithodes platypus, assembly GCA_032716605.1. NCBI lineage: Eukaryota > Metazoa > Arthropoda > Malacostraca > Decapoda > Lithodidae > Paralithodes > Paralithodes platypus. The sequence goes on along the minus strand of CM064538.1, from coordinate 467,846 downwards.
TCCACCTCTCCCTCTCTGTCCTTCTACCTCGCTCTCGTACACCTTAGTCATTCTCTCGCTTCCTATGCGTTCCATATGGCCAAACCATCTCAAGGTGTTCCTTTTCATACTATCCAGCACATCTTCCTCCACACCACACCTCCCTCTTAGTTCCTCATTCGTCTGTCTATCCCTCCATGTAACTCTGCATGCACTTCTCAAGTAACTTATTTCCACCCCTCTCACACTTGGTCTGAGTCTCTCCACCAACGTCCATGCTCCGCTTCCGTAAGTCAGTGCCGGGATTACAACACTGTTATGCTAGGACTTCTTCACTTCCATGTTGACCACCCTATTTCTTGTTACTGATTTCAGCGTTCCTACAACCCTCTTCCCCTGTTGCACCCTCTCCCGCATTTCTTTACTCGGCACACTGCCCAGATACTTAAATGAGCTGACAATCTCCATAGCCTGACCGTTCAACTTCACATCACACTCTGTGACTTCACCCTTTTCGAAGACCATAACCTTGCTCTTCCCCGCATTTACCTTCATATTCCGTTTTTCGCACACTGTTCCAAACATATTTACCAGACCCTGCAACTCCCATTCATTATTGCTCATCAGAACTGTATCATCAGCAAACAGCAGTACTGTACAGGTAGCTTCCACTCATTTCCCTCCCTTATCAGCGATACACCAACATCCACTGCTCTTCCTTGTATTTCTTTCATGAGTAGTGTAACGGGGCAGCGGGAGTGTTGTGATTTGTTGTGATTGTAAACAAAAATGGCGGATGGAATTTCGGGGATTACGGAGGCGGAAGAAAGGCTACAACGTTTTCGTGGGTTTAAGAGTACAGATAAGAAGTTAGAAGAGGTTATTAATGTTGTGAAGGATTTGGAAAAGTGGAAGAGTGATACGGAGAAATGGAAGGGGGACATTGGTGAGAAAGTTAAGGTACTGTGTGAACTATGTGGTGTGTCAGGTGGGGAAGGGAATAGGCCTAGTGAAGGAAGCGAATGTAGGCCTATTTCGGAAGTCAATAATAGCCTAGAGTTGGTATTAAAAAGGGTAGATGAATTGGGAGCAGAGAATATGGCATTGAAGGAGCAGCTGAAGGAATACGAAGGATGATTCAAGGAAGTGAAGGAGTCAACTGCATGGACGGTGGTAGGTGAACAAAAAGTTAAGGCTTTGGAGGATATTGTGAGAGAACAAAAGGAAGAAATGAATAAGACCAAAAAAAGTTTTGAGAGTGCAGTCGTAGGTGTCATGAAGAACAAGGAAAGTGTCGTAAGGGAGGCCATGGACAGGGATAGGGGTGTAATCATGCATGGAGATATAGAGGCTCATATGAATGATAATGGAGTGAGAAAAGTGAGGGATATGGAGAAAGTGAAGGAGGTCATGGATGTGGATGGATGTGGATGGGAAGGGCAGGTGGAGGAAGTCAGTAGGATAGGTAGATATAGAAGGGGGGAGATGAGATTTAGCGGAAAAGATAAACAAAGCCAATAGAATTGTAGGGCTGATAAGGAGGACATTTGTGTCACTTAACGAAGAAATCTTCAGGAATCTCTATACAGCGCTGGTTAGGCCGCACCTGGAATACGCGAACCAGGTGTGGGCTCCATATATGGTAAAGGATATAGAAGCAGTGGAGAAAGTGCATAGGAGAGCTAGCAAGTTAGTACCAACGTTGAAGAATGCGGGCTAAGAGCAGAGGTTGAGGACACTGGGGCTTCCGACACTGGCATATAGGAGAAAGAGAGGGGATATGATAGAGACTTTTAAGATAGTGTCAGGAAAGTATGATGAGGATGTGTGTGAAGGTATCTTCTTGATGCGGGAGGGAACAAGAACGAGAGGACACTCTAAAAAAAATTACAAAGAAAGAAATAGGCTTGAGAAGGCAAAGAACTCATTTTGTGATAGAGTGGTAAATAAGTGGAACGCACTGCCCCAGTATGTAGTCGATTCCGAATCAATAAGGGAGTTTGAAAGTAATCTTGATAAAGCATGGGGAAGACAAGAAGTGAAGTTTGATTATAAAGCAAAAATACAGAATAGTAAAAATGTTGCGTCTGCTACCGCTGCCGCCAACACCGTGAACGGTGGTGATGGGCTGGTCTATCAGAGTGAGAACTGAGCGATCTCTGCCATACCCATAGCTTACTCTGACTGTTCCTTTTACTTATATATTTTCTAGATCTCTTCCGTGAATTGACCTCACAATCTACCAAGATTGGAAGCCAAAGCGTCACATTTTTCCTTTGCCCCTCAACTTTCTCTTCATAATTGCTGAGGGGCACAGGGCCCTGGGTGGGGCTTTGTTTTCCCGGGTGTTTCCGCACCCTCCTTAGCTCCCCGTCATGGAGTGGCTTCGGTCACCCAGGCTTTATTGTGGTCGGCAGGGAGGGTTCTGTGGGGGCGCTTGGTTATGGCCTTGCTCGGGGCCTTGGGGCTGTTCGGCCAGGCAGCTTGGGGAACAACAACAACAACACCGTGAACGACCGCAGCAGTGTAAGTACTGGTACTGAGTTGGATACACAGGCCTAGTTTGCCTTTTTCCAGAGGATCTACTGTAGGAAGAAACTGTAAGTAAGAAATGAGACCTATAAGAGTACAGTTTAAAACCAGGGCAGTGGCAGAGACAGTGACAAATTTTAGTTGGAGGCTAAACACAAATGAAGACCTGAAACATATAAGACTAAAGAAGGATTTGAGCATAGAACAAAGAAAAAAAAAATAAAGGAATTACAGGAAAAGGCTGATGAAGATAATGGAAAGTTGGGTGAGGAGGATAAGAGGAAGTTTTTCTGGAGAGTGAGGGACGGGAAATTGAAGAAGTGGTTTATACGAATAGAAGGAAGGAGATCAGGGAGGGAAGAGAATGTGATAGGAGTTGCGGCAGAGGGGGAGAGCGGGGTGGAGGTGTCTCGGGGAGAGACAGGAGACGAAGCTGCAGATCTAGTAGTGCTAGGGGGGGGGGGGGGAGTAGGGTACGGACAGGAGGAGCGGGATGATGTAGTTGCTGAAGGAATGGTAGAAAGCTTAAGGATTATGTTTAGTAATGTTGATGTGTTTACTCAGGACAAGAAAAGAGAACTGATGTGTAGGTTGCAGGATGAAGAGGAAAAATCTGATGTCATAACCTTACAGGAAGTAAGACCAAAAAATGCTAGAATTGAAAGGGAACTGGTAGAGTATAGTTTGGAGGGTTTTGAGTTGTATGAGAGGAATGCTATTAGAGCAGAGGTTGGAAGATGACTGTTTATTTATGTAAGAAAAGAGCTCAAGGTAAATGAGGTGGATTTGAGACACCAGTATTGTGAGTATTTGTGTATTGAAGTAAAATGTGCAAGAGGATCAATTCTAATTGCCTCTATATACAGAAGCCCAAATAATAGTAGGGAAGAGGATGATAACCTACTGAAAGCAATGGAGGAAATAGATAATAGAGAGAACAAATATAAGATATTGATTGGAGATTTCAATTTGCCAAGGATCAATTGGGTAAATTATACTACTCCAGCGGGACAGTGGAGCCTGGAATACAAGTTCATAGAGAAAGTGAGAGATTGTTTTTTAACGCAACATATTACAGAGATGACAAGATATAGAAATGGGATGCAGGGGAGTGTACTTGATTTGATATTTAGTAATGAGGAGGATATAGTGGAAGAAGTCAATTTGGATAGCCCTATAGGTCGCAGTGACCATGCCTGTATAAGTTTTAGTTGCAATATTAAAACAGAGAGGGATAATAGAAGCAAATAAAAATATACAGTATGATAGAGCAGATTATGAGCTGCTGAGACGGTGTTTGGACATTGACTGGGGGGAGTACTTGAACGGTGAAGACGCTGAAGGAATGTGGAGGAAGATTAGAGTCAAACTGGAGAATGCTATATCCAAATGTGTACCAGTAAGAGAATATAAGGATAGAACAAAATTGAGGAAAAGAACGAACCCAGAATTGCCAATGAAGAGAAAGCTTTGGACATTGATAAGAAGAAAGAAACGTTTGTGGGAAAGACTAAAATTGTTAAAAAAGAACAATGGGTCTAGTATAGAAACTAAAGAAGTGGATTAGGAACGCAGACAAATAAACAATAAAATAAGGTGGGAGACAAGGAGGGGAGTGAAGGAGAGGGAAAGAGAGATTGCAAGGAATGTGAAGGATAATCCAAAAATATTCTGGAAGTATATTCAAGAAAAGTTAACAAGAAGAGTAGGTATCCCAGAACTGATAGGAGACTTGGATGATATGAATAGAGCAGAAACTGATAAGGAGAAAGCAGAGGTGCTCAAGAAATAGGCTTGAGAAGGCAAAGAACTCATTTTGTGATAAGAGTGGTAAATGAGTGGAACGCACTGCCCCAGTATGTAGTAGATTCCGAATCAGTAAGGAAGTTTGAAAGTAATCTTGATAAAACATGGGGAAGACAAGATTTGAAGTTTGATTATAAAGCAAAAATACAGAATAGTAAAAATTTTGCGTCTGCTGCCGCCGCCGCCAACACCGTGAACGACCACAGCAGTGCAAGTACTGGCACTGAGCTGGATACACAGGCCTAGTTTGCCTTTTTCCAGAGGATCTACTGTAAGAAACTGTAAGAAAATGACTCCATCCATATATACAGTATACACGGGGACATCACACACCGTTTCAACCTAACATTGAGAACAAAGAACTCGCTCTGCTCATTCTCCACACGTACTGTCACCTAGGCACCCTCATACATGCTCTTCACTGCTTTCAGCAACTTGCCAACTTGCCTGGTTTGTCGACAGCCCCGACACAGACAGAGGGCTGGTACTACAAAACCAAACTGATAACCTCATCATCCTCAATGACATCCATCAACATACCCATATTCCTCACCAAGCACTCTACAAACCATCATCTCCAGACATCACCTTTTGCTCCCCAGAACTCGCCCCCACAACATCCTGGAGGGTGGTCAGAACCTTAGGCTCTGACCACCTCCCGATTATTATCACCACCAAAACCAGACTCACCCCAGCTAGCCACAAACACACATACACCAATTATAAAAGAGCTAACTGGGAAGCATTCACAAATGAGACAGAACAACACTTCACAACTCTAAACAGTACACCCATCACTAACATCAACAATGCTGTACACATACTCAATAAAACTATCCAAAACACTGACAAGAAACACATTCCAAGAGGTATCAGAAAAAGACACAACCCCAACTTCACACCAGAAATTCAAAACCTCATCAGACAACGCGACATACTGAAACACTCCCCAGCACCCCACACACAAGACATCACACAACAAATCCAAGCACCCAACACCCAGACTAACAACAAAATACAAGAACAACAAAAACTAAATTGGAATAACTTCCTACAAACACTTGATCACAAAACAAACCCCCAAAAACTCTACAAAACACTAAACAGCATCACACTTTCCAACAGCAACACAACACAATCACATGCTGCAATCACAACAACAGACTCTACTCCTTCATGTAAACAACAATCAAACACTCTCATTAATCACTTCTCACATGTCAGCCACCTAAAACCTCACAAAGACAACCGACGTGTCATCCGACGTAAGAGACAATTCCCCACAGACCCTGACTATACACCCTTCCCCAATCACCAGACAAAGCATATCATCAACAATCTCAAGCACTCACCCGCCTGTGGCCTAGACACCATACCGGTAAGCAATATACACCTCAGACACCTGGGACCAAAAGGCATACAAGCACTCACTAACATATCAAACTACAGTTATTCACACAACACAATACTATCGGACTATACGCGCCGATCTCAAATCCAAGAACTTGACAAGTGAAGCAGCCCTTAACAGGGTTGCCTGGAACGCCGCCATTAGGACAAGAGACTGAAACTGCACTTATGTGTGGAACACTCAGTCTTAAAATTTTATGTATGTATGTATGTACAATACCAGACATCTGGAAGCATGGTATCATCATCACATTCCCCAAACCCAACAAAGACCCCACGCTACCCTCCTCGCACTGCCCCATCACACTCCTTTGCACCCCCCTCCAAAGTCATGGAACGCCTAGTACTACAACTAATTACACCCAACCTACCCCTAGTTCCAACACAACATGGCTTTAGGCCACTGCACTCCACAAACATTCTTCTCACAGACCTTACACAAAGAGCTTTTGATGGCATCAACTCAGCTAGACCACCACACAGATCACTATTAGCCACACTCGACATTAGTAAAGCCTTCGATGCCATCCACCGCCACAACCCAACAAACAAAATCTACAACACAAAAAGGTGGCTGGCCAACTTCCTAGCAGGCAGAAACGTATCTTTTGCCGGTTAGTCATCTAGAATCAGAAACTTTCCAAACGGAGTCCCAAAAGGATCCGTCCTATCGTCCGCACTCTTCAATCTGTACATGCACAATATAACTACACCCAATACGCCCCAAATAAACTTAGCCTCCTATGCAGATGACATAACACTCACATGCACACACCATGGCCCTAAAAGAGCAACAGATCTCCTTCAACCCTATTTCAACACACTACATGGCTGGTGCACTACAAACAGACTTAATCTAGCCCCAGCCAAATCCACCGCAACCCTGCTCACAAGCTGGACAGGAGAACACGAATACATCCCTCAACTCACCATATACAACACACCCCTAACACATACACACACTACAAAATCCTAGGAGTAACATATGATACACATATGACATTCAAACAGCACACCACAAACATTAAAAAGAAACTGACACCCAGACTTGACACCCAGACTTAACGCCCTCAGGTCACTTGCTCACACAAAATTGGACACAACAAAGAAACCACCACCACAGTATATAAACACATAAGATCAGTGATGGAATACGCAAGCCCAGCCTGGGCTTCTAACCTAGCTGAAACACATCATAAGACCTTACAGACTATTCAAAACAAAGCCCTAAAGATCATTACAGGCTGCATAGCTACTGCACCCACAGTTCACCTACATCAAGAAACCAAAATCCTCAAAGTCAAAGACCATCTGGACATGAGAGGCACTCAATTCCTGGCAGCAGCCTCCATGAACCAGGACCACCCACTAAACTACATGGCAACACACCCACAGACACCAAGAAATATAAAAACAACACCCAGCACACGGTGTCACACACAATTACTGTCCTCTCTCCCTCCCTGCCCACCCCGAACCAACTTCCAGAAGCACATCCATACTCATTTCTCTCACCGATCCATCCACTCACTCACAGACAACACGCAGCTGCAAGCACGACCTCCCGAAATCCATCCTTCCGAATCCTCCCTTCCTCGCGAGGACAGAGTCCACCTGGCCAGGCTGAGATGCGGACACCATCCAGCTCTCCTGAGCTATCAGAAGAGACTGGATGACTCCGTCGTCGACACCTGCCCGGGATGTAACAGGGACTCGGGGCTGTTCGGCCAGGCAGCTTAGGGAACAACAACAACAGCAACTTGCCATCTACTCCGTATATTCCAAATACTGTACAGTCGGCCCCGCAAGGGTGCGCAATAAAAGGGTGCGATTCTCCAACCGTGCGGCAGATGTCCGTGCGGTGCTTATAATCCAAGGGTGCGAAAAAAGCAAAGCGTGCGGTGGCGAAGCGTGCGGAACTGGATGCGCATTTGTCGGGCGGCCATGTTTGTGATGTCAGAGCGCGCGGGATGACTCGGTGACTCGTGTGTAAGCGTACCCAGACGCAGCCTTGCAATTCTCTTCCGCATTCTTTGTGAACAATGGACCCTCCAGCCCCTCCACCCCCCCAGCCACCTGCTGCCCCTAACCCACCGCCCAGGGCGATCGTGTTACCCACCAAAACAAAAGTGAAAGTTCTTGATTTAGAACAGAAAAAACAGTTACTAGACATGTATATTTCTATACTGTACAGGTATTCTTTCCTTAGTTCATGTTTTTCAGGGGTTATTGGGCGAAAAAAGGGTAAGTTTGAAGAGTCCCCGGACTACATAGTGAATTTCCCATAGGTTCTTAAGCTCCAAGGGTGCGTTTTACAGGGGTGCGCGCATGTCTCGGACTAAGGTAACCGCACCCTTGTGGGGCCCACTGTATTGTACTTTCCACATACCTTCTCTATCCACTCTGGCATAGGCCTTCTCCAATACAGCTTTTGTTGCTTCTCCAGATATTTCTCCTATACACATTTCAGGGTAAAAATCTGATCTACACAACCTCTTCCCTTAAACCCGCCCTGCTCGTCACCTATCCATTTCTCCGTTCTCGCTCTCACACTCAATCACTACCCTATTGTACACCTTCCCTACTACGCTTAGAAGACATATTCCTCAGTGGTTACCACACACTCCTCTTTCCCCTTATATAGGGAGACTATTATGCCTGTCTTCCAGTCATCAGGTGCACTCCCATTTTCCCATGCTAGTTTGCACATTTTCCATACCCATTCAATCACTATCTCACTACCATACCTCAGCATTTCCCCACGCATACTATCTATTCCTGGTGCTTTCCCAAACTTCACTCTTTTCATGGCTTCACACACTTCTGACCTCCTGATCCCCACCTCCTCCTCTACTACTTCTCTTCTTCTCCCTCCCATACCCCATCCAACTATGTTTGTTGGCGCTTCATTCCTTACATTCAGCAATTCGTTGAAGTACTCCCTCCATCTTTCGACTCTCTCTTGCTTCTCGGCTGGCACTTGCCCATTCTTATCTTTCACACCCTTACTGTTTCCCTTGCAAGACCATTAAAAAAAACTTCCAAATCGCCAGAATAGGGACAACACAACAGAAAACAATGAACACACAAAAACAAAATACAAATTCACACACATCTAGGTCATCCAGAAGACCCAGAGACCAGGGTCACCAAGGTCCTCACCTTATTTCGTATTAATCGGATGTTCAACAAGCCTCCTCTCAATGAATCCTCTGTGGTGATCATCATTTTTTGAAGCAGAAAATTTAGTATTCTGGATTAGCCTCTGCTGCTGTGAAATCATCATTGGACACTTTCTGCTTAACCTCTGAAGTGCGCATGGGGGTAATTGGAAACGTCCCCTGTGCTGACGTATTTGAGGTGTTTCCGTCACTAAAATATTCATTGTGCCATTAATAGCATTAATACTTATCCATATGCGCCTATTATGGGTTGATTATAAAGGTATTAACCTGAAACAACAATAAAACGAGTGAAAACAGCGTTTGGATGGTCAAAATCGGAGATATAGCCCGCGAGTTGTATAATGTATGGGTGAGGCAATCTGCTTTCCCGCCAATTTCCCCCAAGGCCACTGAGACACAGTCGATCGATACTCTCTCTCTCTCTCTTGCACTCGCTTGCCATCAGTGATGACAACACCCTGCTTGCAACTCGCTAATGTTAGCACGAAAATATACCTCAGAATAAGGGAATAACAGGGAAAATAGGTGATAACTGAAGGAGAGGAGGAAAGTGGGGAAGGAGGAGAGGTAGAGGACTGAGATTTTGCATGGCCCAGGGGCCAAACAATTTTTTTTTTTTTTTTTTTTTTTTTTTTTTTTTTCGATGTCAAAAGTGGATTTTTTTTTTCACTCACTCATAAGAGTCTCCCCGCAGTGCGCCGGGGGAACTCTTATGAGTCTCCCCGCAGCTCCCGGGTTAAGGCAGAGTGATTGAGTGATGGCTTGTTTAGGGAGGAGCAATTGACCACTTGCGAGTTTCAGGCTATAAGGAAGTTGGAGCTGTAGACAACGATATTTAACAGAATTACCAGCTAAAATACAGTTGAAGTACATATATAAATACATAGAACCCAATTCAACATACCATTTATCCATAAAAAACGTTCATCATTATTGCATTTCTGTTTAACCCGTGGAGCCCCGGCTAGTTTTGTAATGTTTGTTCACCAGAACCCGGCCGGTTTTCAAAAAATGGTTTTATTCCAGAAACAATAGCGAATGGGTTAGGAATGAAGGAAAAACCACGAAAAAACGCTCAAATAGCTTAAAGAATGGTCCTACAGAGCCCCCAAAAACGTATTTTACAAGAGTAAAAAATTGAAGGCAATTACCCCAAAAAAACAGGTTATTGCACGCACGTGGACTTTGAGAGTTTTCAACCATCGGCACGGTTGCGTGGGATACGTACACAGTTCCCATACAAATCTGAGCCCTCTTGAGTGGCTACACCTGAGGTTACGGTCGGCGCAATTAGGGTGACGCACCAGGCGCGTCTCTGGGGCTGTGCGTTACATACATCGCCGACGCGTCAGACGCGTCGCTGGGGCTGTACGGGTTAATACCCCTACTCTGTGCAACTCTCCAACCCAAGAGTGAAACGTTACTCTCAAACTTTCTTCTACTCACAGCTGAGCTCTGGAACTCTCTCCCAGAATCAGTCTTTCCCTCTTCCTATGACTTAAATTGCTTCAAACTCCGTGTGTCCAGGTATTTTGGCTCGATCGTCCCTTGATTTTGGCCCTGTCACTCTTTCAACTATGGGGGAGGCATTCGCTATAGGCAATTCTGCCTTTTGCCTCCCTCAATCACATAGGAAAAAAAATAAAAAAATAAAAAATAAAATGTTGACAGTGATAACACTGGGTCACCCAGAATCTGTCTAAGGCCCCGGGATCTTGTGAGACCTACATAGACATAATTGTCCTATTCTACAACAGAAGAGCGTACTGTACTTCTGGAGACATCTCTAACCCCTTTTCTACCTGCGACGTCTTTATAATTTTATTCTTGCTATAGGCTATCTATACGATTTTGTGCAGTAACAACGATGTGTGGTAGTAAAGAGTGTTCATTGAGATACTTCAAAGCCTGTTAATTGCCGGAGGCTCTTTTTAAACCGAAGTAAATTGTCTAATAGTATTCAGAAAAAGTTAAAAGGACGTCACTGGTACTGAAAGGGTTAGAATGGTAATTTTCTTGTCCATTTATATTTTTGTGAAGACTAAATTGAGGTTGTACCAACCTCTGTCCACAAGCGTCTTAATCTTATTATTCTCATTCATTATGCTAGGAATAATGTCAGCATCATCTAAAGAAGCATGGACGTTGGTTGAGAGACTCAGACCAAGAGTGAGAGCAGTGGAAATGAATTACTTAAGAAGTGCGTGCGGAGTTACATGGAGGGATAGACAGACTAATGAGGAAGTAAGAAGGAGGTGTGGTGTGGAGGTAGATGTGCTGGAAAGTGTGAAAAGGAACAACTTGAGATGGTTCGGCCATATGGAACGTATGGAAAGCGAGAGAATGACTAAGAGGGTGTACGAGAGCGAGGTGGAGGGACAGAGAGGGAGAGGTAGACCGAATGAGAGGTGGAAGGATGGGGTGAGGAAGTACATGAATGAAGGCGGTGCTGGTTGGGGGGAGGGGCGTCGACTGACTGGGGACAGAGGTGCATGGGGGCGGTTCGTTCGTGGCCACCCCTTCGGGGATCACGGCGTCAGGCAATAGATAGATAGATAGATAGAAAGTCATTATGGGCAACATTTTCATTGGCTCAGACATGCAATAAGCACTGTCAGAGCCAAAATGCAATTTTAATGCTATTTTTGCATTTCCCTTATCCTCCACAGATAGAAATTTTATTACCAGACTACGAGCCTTAATCTCCAGGTAGCGGTCTACCAGAATTGAGTTGAGAGCATCCTTGATATTATCGAGACAGCATGATAGATTTCCCCGTCTATATAGGTTGTTGTTGTTGTTGTTGTTCCCCAGGCTGTCTGGACGAACAGCCCCAAGGTCTCGAGCAAGGCCAAGGCCATAAACGAGCGCCCCCACAAAACCCTCCCTGCTTACCACTAACAAAGCCCGGGTGACCGAAGCCACTCCAAGGCAGGGAGCTAAGGAGGGTGCGGAAACGCCCGGGAAACCAAAGCCCCACCCAAGGCCCTGTGACCCTCAGCAATTATGAAGGGAAAGTTGAGGGGCAAGGGAAAAATGTGACGCTTTGGCTCCCAATCTGCCAACTTCTAGGTTGGCAGTAGGGAGGTCAATCCACGGAAAAGACGCCGTCACTTGAGTTCTAGAAGATATATAAGTAAAAGGAACAGTCAGAGTAAGCTATGGGTATGGCAGAGATCGCTCAGCTCTCACTCTGATATATAGGTTTTTTGGCTTTATGACTAGAACTTGCTGATCACGAATAATCCTTGTTTTACCATGATTACCTGTACTTATCTCCACAGTGTCCTGCGTTAGGTCTCTCTTGTTCTCCTCTAGACTTCGTCTGACTATATCAGCGAGTGACTGGGACTGATTCCGACACTAAACCTAAACCTATTAACCTATAAAAAGCGAGCTGTGTGTAGTGAACACCACAGTTCTGGGCGGCAATATTAGGCTCCATTCGTGCCTATAATCGTCATTTTACGATAAATATAGTTATTACTTATTCATATGTGCCTATTTTACCTTAAATATGAAGATAGTAACCTGTAACAACAATAAAACAAGTGGGAATATCGTTTTTATGGTCAAAATCGGGAATTATAGTCGGCCGCTCCATTCATGAGTTGTGAGCCAGCAGCGACTACACCCTCTCTCTCTGGTGCCTACAGCCACACTGAATCTCCCCTCCCTCATTCTCTCCACTCCATCCGCTCGGTAGCAACAACAGCCCACTCTCGAACCGGGTTCCAGATAGTGGCATGATAAATACACTAATAAAGATGGTAATAAGAGGAAAAATAGGTGATAATTGAAGGGGGGGGGGGGAAAAGGAGGGGATATTGACACATGTGGATAAGTGATATGAGGTATGGAGGAGAAAAACAAAAATTGTTTTAAGTGCTACTGGGGCCTTTTAAAATTTTTTTTTTAGGCCTTCCCTCTCACATCCTTTTGACGCAGAGGTTGCCAGATTAGCAATAAGAAATAGATTACTCTCACTCTTATAATTACCTCTCCAAAATTAGTTTTCTGCCCACAGCTAACTCAAAGACAACTGCAGAGGTTAAGTAAATAAACTAAAGGTTTATAAATACCCCTGACGGTAACAAAGGCTTTAAAGTATCCCTAATAGGCTCAAAAATTGCGTCAGGACGTGAGAGGGTTAAGAGCTTTGCCACCGTCGCCCAGTAAAACCTCTTAACCTCTGAAGTGTGCATGGGGGTAATTGGAAACGTCCCCCTGTGCTGACGTATTTGAGGTGTTTCAGTCACTAAAATATTCATTGTGCCATTAATAGCATTAATACTTATCCATATGCGCCTATTATGGGTTGATTATAAAGGTATTAACCTGAAACAACAATAAAACGAGTGAAAACAGCGTTTGGATGGTCAAAATCGGAGATATAGCCCGCGAGTTGTATAATGTATGGGTGAGGCAAGCTGCTTTCCCGCCAATTTCCCCCAAGGCCACTGAGACACGGTCGATCGATACTCTCTCTCTCTCTCTCTTGCACTCGCTTGCCATCAGTGATGACAACACCCTGCTTGCAACTCGCTAATGTTAGCACGAAAATATACCTCAGAATAAGGGAATAACAGGGAAAATAGGTGATAACTGAAGGAGAGGAGGAAAGTGGGGAAGGAGGGGAGGTAGAGGACTGAGATTTTGCATGGCCCAAGGGCCAAATTTTTTTTTTTTTTTCGATGTCAAAAGTTGATTTTTTTTTTCACTCACTCTTAAGAGTCTCCCCGCAGTCCGCCGGGGGAACTCTTAAGAGTCTCCCCGCAGTTCTCGGGTTAAGAGCTTTCTCGCCGTTCCCGGGTTAAGGGGAGCGGAATTTCTGCATAAATTTTCTCACAATACTGCAATCATTATAGGTAGGGGGACTGTCTTCGTGGCACAATGCATAAGTGTGTTGATTTTCGGTGTGAGCGTCCTGGGTTCGAATCCCCGGACTGCCACATGTGTTTGTTAATTTCATTAATTGAGTTTAGGAGTAAAATAGGTTGGTGGAGAGAACATAATAATTATCGTAGTGAATGAATTATTGGCGTACCTGTTTTTTGGAGATGCTGAGGGTAGTGGACAGCTCTTCTTTCATAGCTTCATCTGGCACAGGGTAGTTCACAAACACAGCCTCCATCATCAAATTCTGCAGCTGAGTGAATTTGAAGCCTTGTCGAGGTTCCTTTGTCTCAACATCAACAACGGCAGAATCATCACTGGCATCCACAAGGTCCACAAAGGGAACACACACATCCTCAACCTCTAGATTTTTGTCTTGGAGATGATTAATTTTTCCTCCATAAGCACTTTGATTTTCATTTTTTCCCATCATCTCCATACTTCTGTTTTGAAGGGGAATATTTTGGCTTTGGAGTAGAATATTATTTCCTTCATGACCTTTTCTACCTTCGATATGTACTCTTCCGTCGTCAAGTGGAATGTTTTGGCTGTGGAGCACTGTTTTATCTTTTCCGGTAATAGGAATGTTTTGGCTTTGGAGTATTGTTTTATCTTTAAGGGGAACAATTTTGCTTTCAAGGGTCACATTGGAATCTTGGTCTTGCTCCTGGTGGAAAAACTCCTCTCGTGGAAGCACCTCCTGCACGTCGCAATCTTCAGAAGGAGGGTTCAGGATATTAATGTTTGTACCACCCTCACTCGCAGTCTCTTCTCTAGCTCTCGGTGTGTCGGGATCCTCGTTAATTCTCTGGTAGTTTATATTCTGGCTTTCAATTTCAAGTATTTCCAAACTACTATCCGTACTTTTGGTTAATAAACTATTCCGTTTAATTATTTCAGCCCTCTTACTTGACATAGATTTGTTAATATATACTTTTACAGTTTTCTTATATTTATTTTTATTCTTCGTACTTACACGTTTCACTGCAGTTTTATCACTCATTTGTTTGTTTAAATTACAGGCATTATTTTTAGATGTGTTAACATGTGATGTAGGAATTTCTGTTAGCGGTGTGAGCGTAGGTAGAGGGGCTATATTACGATCACAATATGTAGTAGGCAAACTGTCTTCAGATGCATGTGTGGTCGATGTAGGCACTGTAAGTGCTTTCTGGGGCAAAGTAAAAAGACGTGGGAGTAGTTTGAGGGTAGGAAGGTATGCGGGACCTGTGTTAGCGGCACTATCTGTAGGGGACACACTGGCTTCCGATAACTGTTTTGTAGATGGTAATACTGTAGGTGATGTGAGAGACATAGATGACAATATGATGGGTGTTGTGTGTGATAGAGATGGGGGTACTGTTGGCGGTGTTAGTGACGGTTCTCCACTGCTATTGTTCTTCGTCTTCTTCCGTTCCCTGGCCCTTCTTTTGTTGAACCATGATGAAATCTGTAAAAAAAAGAAAAACACAGGCCTGTTTATTAAGTTGCTTCTATTTGTCGAGAGCAGATAGCGACATAATAAATAATGAAGAATCATCAAGTGATTAGATATTGAATAAAGAATAGGATATGATGAGGATATTGGATAAACCAGGGAAGAGGGGATAAACGGAGAGTTCCTTTCTTCTCCCTGCTTCTCCCCTCCAGTGTTTATAAGTGTATATACAAACACAGGAGGGTGAAGGGGAAACTTTGAGTAATAGTCTTAAGATGTATGTTTATAAATTGGATTATAACAACCAGCATCTTTTAGAAGTTGATATAATGTAAAATAGGTTACATAGTACAGTAGTTTAATAACTTAGTGTTAAGATGTAATTAGATATATCTACTGTGAATATACCTTAAAAGAGCCTACACTAAAATATAAACAGCTGTCAGTTTCCACAAAAAGTCATTAATCAGTCTCTCTCGGTACAGGGAGAGCTTGAGTCACACAAGGCCTACCAGGCCTACCACATTACATAGAATTACATATACTATTCAGAAGCAATACCTAATATGGTATTGAAAGAATTTCACAGGCTAAAATGTAGGTGTTGTACAATCTCCACGGGGATATAGAATTCAGATCCAGTTTAGACTTCAGCAAGAGAACATCTCCTATCTATCTATTGCCTGACGCCGTGATCCCCGAAGGGGTGGCCACGAACGAACCGCCCCCATGCACCTCTGTCCCCAGTCAGTCGACGCTCCTCCCCCCAACCAGCACCGCCTTCGTTCATATACTTCCTCACTCCATCCTTCCACCTCTCTTTCGGTCTACCTCTCCCTCTCTGTCCCTCCACCTCGCTTTCGTACACCCTCTTAGTCATTCTCTAGCTTTCCATACGTTCCATATGGCCGAACCATCTCAAGTTGTTCCTTTTCACACTTTCCAGCATATCTACCTCCACACCACACCTCCTTCTTACTTCCTCATTAGTCTGTCTATCCCTCTATGTAACTCCGTCCGCACGCACTTCTTAAGTAATTACTTTCCACTGCTCTCACTCTTGGTCTGAGTCTCTCAACCAACGTCCATGCTTCGCTTCCGTAAGTCAGTGTCGGGATTACCACATTGTCATGCAAGGACTTCTTCACTTCCATACTGACCACCCTATTTCTTGTTACTGCTTTCAGCGTTCCTACAACCCTCTTCCCCTGTTGTACCCTCTCCCGCACTTCTTCATCCATAGTCCCATCTTTACTCAACACACTGCCCAAATACTTAAAAGAGTTGACGATCTCCATAGCCTGACCGTTCAGCTTCACCTCACACTCTGTGACTTCACCCCTTTCGAAGACCATAACCTTGCTCTTCCCCGCATTTACCTTCAAATTCCGTTTTTCGCACACTGTTCCAAACTCATTTACCAGACCCTGCAACTCCCATTCATTATCACTCATCAGAACTGTATCATCCGCAAACAGCAGTATAGGTAGCTTCCACTCAATTCCCTCCCTTTTCAGCGATACACCAACATCCACTGCTCTTGATAGTATTTCTTTCATGACTCCATCCATATATACAGTTAACAACCACGGGGACATCACACACCCCTGTTTCAAACCAACATTCAGGTCAAAGAACTCGCTCTGCTCACTCTCCACACGTATTGCCGCCTTTGCACCCTCATACATGCTCTTCACTGCTTTCAGCAACTTGCCATCTACTCCGTATATTCTAAGTACTTTCCACAAACCTTCTCTATCCACTCTGTCATAGGCCTTCTCCAAGTCCATAAAGGCAACATACACCTTTTGTTTCTTCTCCAGATATTTCTCCACAACACAATCCAGGGTAAAAATCTGATCTACACATCCTCTTCCCTTCCTAAAACCTCCCTGCTCGTCGCCTATTCATTTCTCCGTTCTCACTCTCTCAATCACTACTCTACTGTATACCTTCCCTACTACGCTTAGAAGGCATATTCCTCTGTGGTTACCACACACTCCTCTTTCCCCTTTGCCCTTATATAGGGGGACTATTATGCCAGTCTTCCAGTCATCGGGTGCAATCCCCTTCTCCCATGCTAGTTTGCACATTTTCCATACCCATTCAATCACTATCTCACCACCATACCTCAACATTTCCCCACACACTCCATCTGTTCCTGGTGCTTTCCCCAACTTCACTCTTTTCATGGCTTCCCACACTTCTGACCTCCTGATCCCCACCTCCTCCTCCACTACTTCTCTTCTTCTTCTCCCTCCCATACCATATCCAACTATGTTTGCTGGCTCTTCATTCCTTACATTTAGCAACTCATTGAAGTACTCCCTCCATCTTTCGACTCTCTCTTGCTTCTCGGTTAGCATTCTCCCATTCTTATCTTTCACACCCTTACTGTTTCCCTTGCTACCTTCCCTAACTTTCTTGACTTCTTTCCAGAACAGTTTCTTACTCTCCCTCCATTTTACACTCAGATTCCTTCCAAATTCCTCATCTACTCTTCTCTTACTTTCCTTCACTACTCTCTTCACCACCCTCTTACTCTCCACGTACCTCGCTCGTTTCTGTCTCTCGAAATCTTCATTCCCTCTACTACCCAACTACTCTCTATCTCCATCCCCTTAAAAGCCTGGCACCAACATATAAGTCCAGCAGAAAAACTATAACACCATGGAGAACCAGAAACCAAGGGCTGAGACAGTCCCTAGAAACAGAACACTCAAAATCATTGTAAGTACAATTTAAATATAATAATTGAAGTGATAGCCTTGGTTGGAAACAGAATAGTGAACAGTATTATTCAGTCTTATATATCATGTGTTAGTTAAATCAAGTCGGTCTTGGTAAATTATTCAGTCTTATACAACTTTGTTATAATGTGTAAGTTAATTAAATAAAATCTTTATAAAAAACGAATAACCAACAAAACACATAACTGCGTTTTTATACCCGATGTTTATTTCTGTGAATTTATAACTATACTCCAACAGTGTAATAAAATCTCATGGTTCTTAAGTGGTAACAAATATAATACTTATAAGTTACAACTTGAGTTAGCTACGAGACTTAAATATACGATAGATATGGTTATCTATCTACGGAGTATGGTTATCAAATTATATATATATATAAAGTAGTTCAAGAGATCCTATAATAATCTCGGGATTACTTAAACTGGTTTTTCTGTAAACCGCTCTCATAAACTCTTGGTCAGCTACATTAACCTAACAACATTGATGATAACAATGGAATAGATATACAATAAAAAGAGTGAAAAACATAAAACGACATATGGGTTGAGAGAATACTGTATTAATGTTTCTGTATAATCCTAATAATATAATGATACATTTAATAGTGGTTCCTACATCTATGATGTAAGGCCTATAAACATACAGTATATTTATTAGTGGCCCCTCCATCATTGACGATATGCCTATTAAATAATAGCTCTCTTTCAAACACCCGCGGTCAGCCTGTTTGAAACACCCGCCGCAGGGGAAAGAGTACTAACATCATAAGTGGAATCGTCTTTATGATTGGGTACTCACTAAGAAAAAACTTTGTAAAAAAAAAAAAAAAAAAAAAAAATAATAATAATTGTTATATTAACCCATGGGACCCGGAAGAGCTCTTAGGCACCCATAACAAACTCGGCCCGCGCAACCCGGAAGGGCTCTGAGGCACCCAGTGCTTGCGTACATGCTTTCGAATGCCGCGTGTACATTTTTGGTATTGTGGGGGGGTAGGTGGCGCCACCAGACGTGAACTACGCCACAGCAACAAAGTAACTAAGTATCTCATATCACAATATCATGAAAATGTTTCTGGGGCTCTCAAAATATGAGAGTACAAGTACGCTATGTGCCTATATGAACTTACACTGTTACCAATCACTCATTAGAAAGCTAACATATAAATTCATTCAGCGCCTTAACACTTCTGAGAACAGTATCATTAAAATGCTACAAACTCCAAGCATAGTGTACACCTCTAGGATCCAGGCACACTGGAGGAAGTTGCTCTATAGTTAACCATAAGTAATGATTTCAGGTCTGCTACTCTACAGAATTAGCATACCGGTACTGAACCTCATAGTGCAGTACAGTACCGATATTCCTATACTGTACTGTAGCAACATACTGTACCGGAAGCTAAATGATGTGAGGCATGGTACTGTACACAATTAGGACAGTGGTTTTGGTAACACAGTACTGTAGTTTGATGACCACTGTTTTTGGTTGAGGCAGTGCTGTGAACTACATGATAGCAAGCTGGGTATTATTTAATTTCTGTTTATTTTATGTAGCCTATGTACAGTAGCTTATATATATTTATGTTACTGTAAGGTATATATGGACCCCAGTATGGTCCCCTCTGTACTGTGTGAGTCTGAAATAAAGTATTATTATTATTATTATTATATCTACCCCGACGCCATCATGGATAGTACGCCAAATAGTGATTCCGCTGTGTCCGATACCGTGCTCCCTACGACGCCCGCCCTAGTTCGTCACGCCTTACGCAGACGCCACCGCCTAAATGTGTTATCTCCCGGAGGTATTGAGGAGACATTGAGACTATATGAGCGTGCTGATGCAAAGCATAATGTTGATGATGAAGGCAGTGATAACTCGGTTAACTATAAGTCCAGTGATTATGGCGATGAGAGTGACAAAGACGATCAATTCGTGGGATTTGCGAGTGAACATGAGAGTGATGAGAGTGATGAAGGTGATGTAGCAGCTTTTGCGGAAGCTGTTTTACCTGAAGACAGTGAAGTGGGGAAAGTGAGTGAGTGGGAGAGTTCTAGGTCACTCTCCAAGTTTCACTTGAGTGACACGACTCCAAGCCCTTTGCCAGCTAAATCGCCTTTCAAGCTACACTCCTATAAGAAGCAGATACTTGAAAAGGCGGCCGCGGCAGCTAGGGAAGAAGCCAAAAGACTTGGTGAGGATGAGGCTGTGAGTGAGGGTGAGCGTGGTGACTCATCTCGCCCGCCATTGTCTCCCTTATCTCCCAAAGCCACCCAAGATGACCCGGCCGCCCCGCATTCTTCCCCACCACTGCCAAGGGTTGAGGACCCCCCACTTTCGGTCTATTTGCCTCCAGGTCCCCCGACAGGAGACATACTGCTACCGAAAAGGGGAAAGGCAGGAAATATGTCAAAAAAGGAAAGAAAAGTAAGCGGGCTTTGTTCGAGGCTCCCGCGGCGTCCACCCCTGCCCGCCCCAGCCATACGCCCCCGCAACTTTCCCCACGGTCCTCCCCACCTCTCCAGCCGTCAACATATGTTCCTGACGAAGTCTTTGAGCTCGCATCACCAATACCTGGGCATAGTGACAGTGAAGCATTGCTTTCTGTCACTCGTCGCAGGCCAAGGAGCCCAGGACCTCGGGGGGACATAGCCTCACCTGCCACTCCTTCCCCACCTCGCCCACCCGCACGCCGCCCACGCATCACTCGTTCCCCGCCAGATTATATGGGAGCCACTGACGATGAAGGGCACCACTCAGAAGACTCTGGCCATTATTATGTAGGTCCACCGTCAGGGCAAGATGACCACTCTGACGACGACTACATGGACATGGACGACCCTCAACCCATCCGCTTGGCCCGGGGGCGTCGTGCTGGCCGCCGCCCTGGCCGCGCGCCTCCCGAGTTGGCCGTGGGCGTGCTGGGCCACCAGCTGGAGCTCCTCGTCAGCGTCGCCAAGACCCATTTTACATTTTCCAGTGGCAAGACGTAGTTGACGGGGAAGAGTACAACCCTGATGTGCCAGCTTTTGATGAGGTACAGGAGGGTTCAGGCATTACCCCCAATTTTCCCGCAGGCCCCAATGCTCCACCACATGAACTTTTTGAGGCCTTCTTTGATGAGGAGGTGGTAGGGTATGTTACCAAGGAGACAAATAAGCGCACCAATTCCAGGTCCACTTTTTGGGCAAGGTGACCAAGGGCCACATGAGGCAGTGGACTGACGTGACTCATCACGAGTTCATGGTGTTCCTGGCACTCACCATGCTAATGCCTCATGTCAAGAAGCATAGGTTGCCTGACTATTGGATCACCAATGATCTCATATCCACCCATGCCTTCGGGAAATATATGTCTCGCGACCGGTACCTTGATATCCTCGCAGCGCTCCATCTTGTCACCAACACCGACGTCCACCTCCCAGACAAGCTGTGGAAGATTAGGACGTTGTACGAGATGATGCAAGAACGCTTCACCTCCTACTTCAAGCCCTTCTGCAAGGTCGTCATTGCCGAGTCTCTTGTGCTGTTCCGGGGAAAACTCAGCTTTTGGCAGTACATCCCCTCAAAAAGACATCGCTTTGGCATAAAATTCTTTGTGCTGTGCGACTGCCGAACTGGCTATGTCCTGGACTTCCTGGTCTACAGCGGGAAGGAAGGGGACGTGCTTGTGGAACCCCTCATTGGCTTTGGCAGAGCAGTGGTGCAAGCCATGATGGACCGCTATTTTCACAAGAATCACGTCCTCTTCACGGACAATTACTACACGTCCCCCACTCTCTCAAAGTACCTGCATGAGCGCAAGACGGGGACTGTAGGCACAGTACGAGCAAAAAGGAAGGGCATGCCACCTTTCCCTCCAAAGACCAAAAAAGGCGATGTGTTCAGGAAGAAGTCGGGGCCCATTCTGGCTATCCACTGGCACGACCAGCGGAAGGTCAACCTCCTGAGCACCATCCACAAGGGGGAAATGGTGGAGACTGGCAAGGTGGATCGCCGCACCCAGGCCAGGGTGACCAAGCCCGATGCTGTCCTGGACTACAACATCAACATGAGGCTGGTGGACAAGTCCGACATGCAGATAGGCTTCATTGACTGCCTGCGTACCTCGTGCAGATGGTACAAAAAGTTCTTTCTGCACATGGTGGACATGTCCATTCTGAACGCCTACAACATCTACAAGCTTCGGAATGAGAATGGATGAACAAAATTGGGTGAAAAAATGCAGGTCTGTGATTGTGGAGGGAGCTGTACCAAGGGGTGGACCGAGGAAGACCTGCGATCGGACTATACGCGCCGATCTCAAATCCAAGAACTTGACAAGTGAGGCAGCCCTTAACAGGGTTGCCTGGAACGCCGCCATTAGGACAAGAGACTGAAACTGCACTGATGTGTGGAAGACTCGGTCTTAAAATTTTATGTATGTATGTATGTACACCCAGGAAGTTCAATAGCCTGCGGAGGTTCCAAAAGCAGGTGTTGAAGGAGCTCCTGGAGAAGTATGCTATGCCATTGCTTGGTTGCTGTCGTCATCAATGTACGTAGGTTAGCCTAGGCTTAGAATAGATTAGAATAGGTTAGCCTACAGTGACGATTAGTATTGTTGTTCCTTAACCCATGGGATCCGGGGGGCCTCATATGAATTTTGGTAAAATCAACTTCATAATTCAGTAGCTACTGATTGAGACCAACTAGAGCAGTCAATGTTTTTGCAAATTGTCTATCTATCTATCTATCTATTGCCTGACGCCGTGATCCCCGAAGGGGTGGCCACGAACGAACCGCCCCCATGCACCTCTGTCCCCAGTCAGTCGACGCCCCTCCCCCCAACCAGCACCACCTTCGTTCATGTACTTCCTCACTCCATCCTTCCACCTCATATTCGGTCTACCTCTCCCCCTCTGTCCCTCCACCTCGCTCTCATACACCCTCTTAGTCATTCTCTCGCTTTCCATACGTTCCATATGGCCGAACCATCTCAAGTTGTTCCTTTTCACACTTTCCAGCACATCTACCTCCACACCACACCTCCTTCTTACTTCCTCATTAGTCTGTCTATCCCTCCATGTAACTCCGCACGCACTCCTTAAGTAATTCATTTCCACTGCTCTCACTCTTGGTCTGAGTCTCTCAACCAACGTCCATGCTTCGCTTCCGTAAGTCAGTGTCGGGATTACCACACTGTCATGCAAGGACTTCTTCACTTCCATACTGACCACCCTATTTTTTGTTACTGCTTTTAGCGTTCCTACAACCCTCTTCCCCTGTTGTACCCTCTCCCGCACCTCTTCATCCATAGTCCCATCTTTACTCAACACACTGCCCAGATACTTAAAAGAGTTGACGATCTCCATAGCCTGACCGTTCAGCTTCACCTCACACTCTGTGACTTCACCCCTTTCGAAGACCATAACCTTGCTCTTCCCCGTATTTACCTTCAAATTCCGTTTTTCGCACACTGTTCCAAACTCATTTACCAGACCCTGCAACTCCCATTCATTATCACTCATCAGAACTGTATCATCCGCAAACAGCAGTATAGGTAGCTTCCACTCAATTCCCTCCCTTTTCAGCGATACACCAACATCCACTGCTCTTGATAGTATTTCTTTCATAACTCCATCCATATATACAGTAAACAACCACGGGGACATCACACACCCCTGTTTCAAACCAACATCAGGTCAAAGAACTCGCTCTGCTCACTCTCCACACGTACTGCCGCCTTTGCACCCTCATACATGCTCTTCACTGCTTTCAGCAACTTGCCCTCTACTCCGTATATTCTAAGTACTTTCCACAAACCTTCTCTATCCACTCTGTCATAGGCCTTCTCCAAGTCCATAAAGGCAACATACACCTTTTGTTTCTTCTCCAGATACTTCTCCACAACACAATTCAGGGTAAAAATCTGATCTACAATTTGCAATTTGCAAATTGTAGAACTTTTTATTGTCTGTAGAATGCCAGAGATGACGTCGCTACAACGCGTGGTTGCCAAGTTCTGATGATTATAGCGGCGATTTTTATTTGACCATTTTGCCTCATATGAGGCCTCCCGGATCCCAAGGGTTAAGCTTTAGTTACCGTGAACTTTTAAGAATGGAGGATAAAATAAAGTCATTGCGGCGGTTCAGGGCCGCCAAGAAGGGAGGGATTACTAAGCTTACCTCTAATCTGTCTGAATTTATTGAACATGCTGCTACACTGCATGATGTAAAGGATGTGAAAATCACTTTAGAAAAGGCCCTAGCTGATATAGAGTCGTATAACGTAGAGTTGTATAGCTTATATTCAGATGATCAGTTAGAGGAGGAGATGGTGAAAGATATGCAGTATGTTAATCAAGTAAAGTCATTTAGCTGAGTTAGATAGTGCTCTACAGACAACCACTACTGGTAGATCTCATGATAGTGCAGCAAGTAGGAAACAGAAGGGTATTAACCCATCACACCCGGAAGAGCTCTTAGGCACCCATAAAAAACAACCCCGAGCTACCCGGAAGGGCTCGGAGGCACTCATGAGCTTAAAGCCTGTAAGCTTGGTGTGCGAGGCGTACGTCCGACGTATGAAAACAACAGCCGGCTGGACCGACGCCCTGCATCTCCGACCACAAGAAGGAGTACGTCGCTTGTTCGTGTGTGCCTGTATGTTATTGTTAAGTAGCGAAAAGTAGTGTAAAGTGGCTGTTTTTGCCATAAAATTATCTCCAATGAAATCATCATCACAACTGAACCAGTTGACTTAGAGAGCTCTACTTAACGCCATTCTACAGGTACGAAACACATCTACGCTTGGGGATGCACGGGAATGCGGAAGCAATCAAATTAACAAAGATGCGGTAGCCTAGGCGTAGACGTTTTTTGGCCAAAACCCCCGGGTTTCGGGGAATATATATGGAATACATAGCCGGGGCTGGAGGGTTAAGCTACCCTCCCTGAAGTTGCCAGTTTTTGATGGGGATGCAACACAGTGGGTGGGTTTCTGGGAGCTCTTTCATTGTAGTGTTCACTCCCAAACAGACTTAACTGACATTCAAAAATATACATATCTAAAGGGACAACTTAGTGGTGAGGCTCTACAAATTTTTAGTGGATTTAGTTTGGTCGCTGCGAGTTATGAACCAGCGGTCAATATACTGAAAAACAGTTATGGTCAAAAGGATCGCATCAAAGCAGCTCACATAGCGAAACTGTGTAATCTCCCGCATCCTAGCCAGGAGGTCAGTGCTCTGAAAGATTTTTCCGCGTCATTTGAGTGTGCGTTAGAGTCATTACGCTCTATGGATGTAACAGTAAGTGAAATGTGTGCAGTACTGTTGCATAATAAACTTCCTAGTGCACTCTCTGAAGTAATTAAGCGTGAATTAAAAGACAACTGGCTGGATGTGGATGAATATTCTTACAGTATTCTTACAGTAGATCCTCTGGAAAAAGGCAAACTAGGCCTGTGTATCCAGCTCAGTACCAGTACTTGCACTGCTGCGGTCGTTCACGGTGTTGGCGGCGGCGGTAGCAGACGCAACATTTTTACTATTATGTATATTTGTTTTATAATCAAACTTCAAATCTTGTCTTCCCCATGCTTTATCAAGATTACTCTCAAACTCCCTTATTGATTCGGAATCGACTACATACTGGGGCAGTGCGTTCCACTCATTTACCACTATCACAAAATGAGTTCTTTGCCTTCTCAAGCCTATTTCTTTCTTTGTAAATTTTCTTAGAGTGTCCTCTCGTTCTTGTTCCCTCCCGCATCAAGAAGATACCCTCACACACATCCTCATCGTACTTTCCTGACACTATCTTAAAAGTCTCTCTCATATTCCCTCTCTTTCTCCGATATGCCAGTGTCGGAAGCCCCAGTGCCCTCAACCTCTGCTCATAGCCCGCGTTCTTCAACGTTGGTACCAGCTTGCTAGCTCTCCTCTGCACTTTCTCCACTGCTTCTATATCCTTTACCATATATGGAGCCCACACCTGGTTCGCATATTCCAGGTGCGGCCTAACCAGCGCTGTATAGAGATTCCTGAAGATTTCTTCGTCAAGTGACACAAATGTCCTCCTTATCAGCCCTACAATTCTATTGGCTTTGTTTATCTTTTCTGCTAAATGTTCTGAGAAATTTAACTTATTGTCTATCACTACTCCTATATCCTTTTCTGCATTCACTTCCTCCATCGCTTCATACATACTGTATCCTACCTTGTCTATCTTGCTTGTCCCAATCCGTATGTACTTGCATTTTTTTGGATGAAAAGGCATTAACCAATGCTCAGACCATCCCTTCATGCCCTCCACATCTCCTTGTAGAAAACCGACATCTTCCTTACTCCTCACTCTTCTATACAGCTTAGTGTCATCCGCATACAGGTATACCTCACTTCCATTAGTTATAACTTCAGGTAAGTCGTTGATAAATATAACGAACAGCAGTGGTCCCAACACAGATCCCTGAGGTACCCCACTTGTAATTTCCCTCCACTCCGAGCCTATTCCATTCACCAGTACCCTCTGTCTCCGATCTTTCAGGAAGGCTTCTATCCATTTCACACATTTCTCCCCTATATTATAGCTTCTAACTTTCTCTATTAACCTTTTATGTGGGACCTTATCGAAGGCCTTCATAAAATCGCAATATACCACGTCTATTACATCACCATCTTCTAGAATTTGCATCCAATCATCTACCACCTTAATTAGCTGTAGTACCGTCGACCTCCCCGGCAAGAATCCGAACTGTCTCCCACTGAAAAGTTGGTTTGACTTCATATGATCCATTATTCCTTCTCTAATTACCGTTTCCATTAGTTTACACACAACACTTGTCAAACTGACTGGTCTATAATTCCCTGGGTCATTTCTCTTTCCCTTCTTAAATATAGCTGTTATGTTCGCCTCTCTCCAGTCCATCGGGATTTGTCCTGTATTAAACGATAATAATAATAATAATAAGCATGTTACTTATTTCTCATAAGCGCCAATTTTTCCGAAGAATTCACTAGCGCTCGAAAAGAGAAAGAAAAAAGAACAAAAATCAATGCATCAAAAGAAGGCTTATATACAACACACATTTAACAATCACTAGCAGTGGCAAAATAGCCTAAACTCTATAGCCATCTGTCATGACACCTCTCTCAAGATCATAGCTTCTCTCAAAGAGAAAAGTCTTAAGTTGTCTCTTGAAGCATTCAACAGAACTCAGTTGTCTCATGGACAGCGGCAACCTGTTATACAACCTCGGAGCCATGTAGGAGAATGACCTCTCAAAGAAAGAAGACAGAAAGAAGAGATACCTCAAATAAAATTTTCAATGGCTCTACTAACATCTCACCTCCTTCCTTTATGATTTTTGGGTGTATCCCATCCGGTCCCGGTGACTTACTTCTGTTCATTTTTTCTATAGCCCTTCTTATTCTAGCATGGGAAAACTCTATTATTTCTAGTGCCGGTGCCTGTTTGATGGGAATAGTAGGCACTGCATCATCCGACTCCACTGTTAGTACCCCCCCAAAGTATTTCCCCAGCACCTCTGCTTTCTCCTTATCAGTCTCCGCTCTACTACCATCATTCAACCCCCCTACCAGCTCTGGGATCCCTATTCTTCTTGTTAACTTTTCCTGAATGTACTTCCAGAATATTTTTCGATTATCCTTCACATTTCTAGCAATCTCTCTCTCCCTCTCCTTCACCCCCCCTCCTTGTTTCCCACCTTATTTTATTGTTTATTTGTCTGCGTTCCAGATCCACTTCTTTAGCTTCTATACTAGACCCCCTGTTCTTTTTTAACAATTTTAATCTTTCCCACAATCGTTTCTTTCTTCTAATCAATGTCCAAAGTTTTCTTTTCATTGGCAATTCTGGGTTCGTTCTTTTCCTCAATTTTGTTTTATCCTTATATTCCCTTACTGGTACACTTCTGGATACAGCATTCTCCAGTTTGACTCTAATTTTCCTCCACATTCATTCAGCGTCTTCACCGTTCAAGTACTGTATATGTTCGTGTGTTTAACCCTCCAGCCCCGGCTATGTATTATATATATATTCCTCGAAACCCGGGTGTTTTGGCCGAAAAACGTCTAGGCTAGGCTACCGTATATTTGTTAATCAGACTGCTTCCCGCATTCCCGCGCATCCCCAAGCGTAGCTGTGTTATTTACCTGTAGAATGGCATTAAGTAGAGCTCTCTAAGTCAACTGGTTGAGTTGTGATGATGATTTCATTGGAGATAACTTTATGGCCAAAACAGCCACTTTACACTACTTTCCGATACTTAACAACAACATACAGGCACACACGAACAAGCGACGCTCTCCTTCTTGTGGCCGGAGATGCGGGGCGTCGGTCCAGCCGGCTGTTGTTTACATGCGTCGGACCGACGCCTCACACACGAAGCTCACAGGCTTTCAACCACTGGGCATTCAAGAGCCCTTCCGGGTACCTGTTATATGCTTTTTTATGGGCGTTCAAGAGCCCTTCCGTGGTGAGAGGGTTAAGACTGAAGTGTGCAATCTAGAAAGTAGACATAATCCACTAGAACAGTTTGGGGCGACCGCCACAGCAGCATATGCAGTGTATCAGAAACCCGATACCAAGCAGAAGTATGGATGTAAGTTGTGTTTAAAGACAGGACATTTTTGGGCAAAGTGTGCAAAATACAAGAACAGTCCCGCCAAGGCCAATAGAGCAAGGCAGTTGAAATTGTGCGTCGGGTGCCTGTCGTCAGAACATGGCAGCCAGGGGTGTACTAACCCTAAAATTAGGCCATGCCGATTCTGCCAACAGAAACATTTTAATTATTTGTGTCCGACGCCACGCCTTGAACAAAATGGACAACCAGTGGCCCCTGAACCAACAGTGACCATGGCTGTGGCTTCGGGCCGTAATGCAGTGTTGTTACCTACCATTCAGATTCCCTTGACCGACAGAAACGGTCATACCAGTAAAGTAAGAGCTTTGTTGGACCAATGTTCGCAGCGTACCTTCATCTTGCGCTCTGCTTTATCGCAGCTTGATTACGTTAGGGTCAGTAAGGAACAGCTAAGGCTCCAGGGATTTACTGGCTCACTTGGTAGTACTGAGTATGAAATAGTGAGTTAACCTATCATCACAGAAGAAGGGTGCGTAAATTGAGAGCCGTTGTGGTGGAGGAGTTACCAGTATACAAACCAGGGAGAGGATTAGAGATGATGGAGGTAAATGCTATCAAGGCTCGGGGTTACAAATTAGCCGATCCAGGTATCACTGATGGAGATATGATAGGGTTACTGATTGGGGCGGACTTTTATTACCACTTTGTACATTCAGGCTATGTCAGGGAAGGAAGTATAGTTATGTTACCCACAATTTATGGTTATGCACTGAGTGGCACTTATCAGTCATATATAGAAGAGACCCATGTAGAGTTAGTCACTGTTCTTAAGTTAGCAGTAGACCCTTTAGTGGAGATACAGGAAGATATTGGCAGGAATTCTCCAGAATTAAAGGATCTGACAGCTCAATGGGACTTGGACCATATTGGTATAAGTCCTAATGAGACTGGTAAGGGTGGGGAAAAAGTCTTAAATAGATTTTCTGAAACGGTACAGTATTCCGAAGCACAGGGACAGTATATAGTGGAACTGCCGTGGAGAGATAACATAGATAAATTACCTGATAACTTTAAGTTAGCCCTGGGCAGAATGAGAGGCTTGCAGCGTAAGTTAATAAAGGATCCCAACTACTGTCAACAGTATACTGTACAAGGATAATCAGATAGAAAGGGGGTTTATTGAAAGGGTAGAAAACAGGAATCAAGCTAGTCATCCCATTCACTACTTAGCTCACCATGGTATTACCAAGGATAGTGTTACTACGCCTGTACGGATAGTGTTTGCCTGTTCGGCTAGGATGGACGAGAAGGCGTTCAGTCTGAATGACTGTCTCCATACAGGTCCATCGCTAGTGGCTGACCTCACCCAGGTGCTTCTTATTCACTCACTTGTTCGTCAAGGGGAATCCACACAATGCGAGCTAAGCTCATTATTATCGCGCCTCCTTAACTGGGAATGTATTGCGTGAAATGCATGCTAAGTGTTTATGTATCGTTGGAATGGCTGTGGATGTGTGTGTAGTCTGTATTTTAGCCAATTGGTGACATTTGGAAACGAAGGCTTAGGGTTAATATGTACGGTACCATTCTCACTACGGTACCAGTCTCACCCGAAGGCTTAGGTTGACCAGTACGATACCCATCTCACCTTGTAACCGATCACCAACCCCAGATGGGACGTCACAACTTCGTCCACTTATTCCAGGTTCCTATTTATACTGCTAGGTGAACAGAGGCTACACCGTTAGGAGACTTGCCCAAATGTCTCTTCCCCGCCCGGGTCTCGAACCCGGGACCTTCTAGTTGTGAGCCAGACGCGCTATCAGTTACGCCACGCTTTAGATGCCATCAATTTGCCTGGGTGAGTGATATTGAGAAAGCATTTCTCATGGTGGGGTTGAGTGAGAAGGATAGGGATGCTACTAGGTTTCTGTGGCCCGTTGATCCCTTACCTTTTGATACCTTTTGATGTGTTCGCCACTCTTCTAGCGGCACCAAGGAGCGCGACGCCCCTCGTTATGGGTGGTGATTTGGTGCAGTAGACTGTTTGAAGCGACAGCTCGCTCCCTTGCGAGGATGGGCTCGTCAGGCACTTTTTGCAGTTCGACATCTAGGACTCTCTTGAAGTTGTCTAACGAGATGTCCCTCATGTCTCTTACTCGCCGTGGGAGTTTGTTGAAGAGACGTGGGCCTCTGTGTGATAACCAGCCCTCTCGCAGAGAGCCCATAGCACCCCTGTTATTCATCCGGGGGATTTCGCATTCCCAGCCTCTCCTATCACTGAATTTCATGGCTATCGGAGTATGTAGGTTTGGTACTAAACCCTCTGCGATTTTCCACGTGTATAATATTAGGTAACGTTCTCTTCTACGTTCCAGTGAGTACAGATTCAGTGCTCTTAAACGCTCCCAATAGTGTATTTACCTAATTGTATTTACCTAATTGTAGTTTACAGGAGTTGAGCTAAGCTCGTGTTGTCCCGTCTCTCAGTCTACTTTTTATCCAATTTTTTCTTGAAAATATGGATGTTCCTTGCCCCTACCACCTCCTCCTCCAGCCCATTCCATTTGTCAATACATCTATAGGGGAAGCTAAACTTCCTGATATCGTTCTTGCAGGTAGGTCTTTTTACTTTGTAGCTGTGGCCTCTAGTTATTCCTGTATCCATAATTAATATATCCTCCCTATCCAGCCTCTCCAGCCCCCGGGTACATTTGTACATCATTATCATGTCTCCCCTCTCTCTCCTCTCTTTTAGACTCGGTAGATTTAATTTGTCTAGCCTCCCTTCATATGGCAGTTCTCTGAGACTTGGAACCAATCTAGTGACTGCTCTCTGGATTCTTTCTAACTTGTGAATATGCTTCTTTAGATGCGGGGACCACACCACTGCTGCATACTCCAATCTTGGTCTAATCATACTCTTCATAATTTTCGCTACCATGGTCTCATCCAAATAGTTCAGAGCAACTTTCATATTCCCAGCCATTGCATACATTCCGCTAAAGAGCTTGTTAATATGTTTCTCTGGCGACAAATTATCTTGTATAATCAACCCTAAATCTTTTTCTTTTTCGGCCTTGCTAATTTTATTATCTCCCATCCTGTACTCCCAATTTGGTCTATTCACACTTCTTCCCATATTTAACACATGACATTTACTTATATTAAATTTCATTTTCCACTTGGTGCTCCATTCGTATATTTTATCTAAATCCCCTTGCAGCTCCTCACAACTACTTTTATTTGTTATTTGTCTCATAATTTTTACGTCATCTGCAAACATTGACATGTAAGAGTTTATGCCTATCGGCAGGTCATTCACGTACATAAGGAACATGAGAGGTGCCAACACAGATCCCTGCGGCACACCACTCTCAACTTTCCGCCACGATGAGTAAGTTCCTCTAATGTTGGTCCTCATTTCCCTATCTGTTAAATAGCTCTCCATCCATTTCAGCAAACTCCCCCTGACACATCCTAGCGTCTCAAGCTTAGATAACAATCTCTTATGTGGTACCTTATCGAATGCTTTGGAAAGGTCTAAGTAGACGCAGTCCACCCATCCGCCTCTTTCTTGGAGTACATCTATCACCCTACTGTAATAACACAGCAAACTGGTAACACAAGATGTCCCTTCTCTGAATCCAAATTGCTTTGGGGTTATTATTTTCTTTCTCTCCAACATTTCCATCCATCTCTTCCTAATTAGCTTTTCACAAATCTTGCATACAATACTAGTAAGTGAAACTGGTCTATAGTTTAGAGGGTCCTCAGGGTTTCCATTCTTGTATATCGGAATGATATTAGCTCTTTTCCATTCAACAGGAACCTGTCCTTTATCTAAGGAAGCTTGAATTATGTCCCTCACTGGCTCCACTAATTGCTCTGCACACTCCTTTAAAACCCAGGCAGACACTTCATCCGGTCCCATAGCTTTCCTTACTTCAAGTCCTCTCATCGCAGATAACAGCTCATCTCTAGTTATTTCAATCTTACTAAGACCACTCTCCAGTACTCCCGCCTGTGGTTCGTCAAAACCTTCCTCTCTAGTAAAATGTAGATGTTTTATCGAACTTATATGCGAAGTGAAATTTCTTTGTACACTCTCTACGTCATTTATTTCACCTGCTTTGTATGGGGATGTTAATACGCTACAGTATTCAAGCCGCGGTAGCACTAGAGATTTGAAGAGCGTTATCATAGGCAATTCACCGCGTGTTTTAAAAGTACGCAGAATCCAACCCGTTAAGACGTTTCGCAGCCGCCACTTTGACCTGGTTATGTACTTCGAAACCCATATTTTCAGACATTAATACCCCAAGGTCTTTCACACTGTCTTTCCGTTCTATTATGTGGTTAGATTCTGTTAAGTAATTTGTAATTTCTTTAACACCATTATTATCTCCGTACCGTATTAATTGGAATTTTTCCTCATTGAATTGCATGTTGTTTTCCCTGGTCCACTGGAACACTACATTCATGTCTTCCTGCAGTCGGCCCGTGTCCTCTTGTGTGTTTACTATCTTGCTTAATTTTGTGTCATCAGCAAAAGACGACACCGTACTGTGTCTGGTGTTGGTATCTATGTCGCAAATTAGTATGAGGAACAGAAGGGGCGCTAGCACTGTTCCTTGGGGCACTGAGCTTTTGACATCCGAAGGCTCAGAAGTGACTTGGTTTACTGCTACCGATTGTTTTCGGTTTACGAGGAAATTGTATATCCACCGTCCGATTTTCCCAGTTATACCTTTTGCTTTCAGTTTGTGGGCTATTATACCATGGTCACATTTATCAAATGCCTTAGCAAAATCGGTGTAAATGACATCCACGTTTTTCTTTTCTTCTAGCGCTTTAAGAATTTTGCCATAGTGTTCCAAAAGTTGTGAGAGACATGATCTTCCCGCTCTGAACCCATGTTGACCGGAGTTGTGTAGTTCATTTGTCTCCATGAATGTTGAAATTTTGCTTCGCAGGACTCGCTCGAAAACTTTAATGATGTGAGAGGTTAGAGCTACCGGGCGGTAGTTTTTTGGTAGTGCTTTACTCCCTCCTTTATGCAGTGGGGCAATTATTGCGTTTTTCAAGCTATCTGGTATGTCACCAGTGTCTAGACTCCTTCTCCACATTATAGCCAGGGGTTTTGAGAGGTTTTCCTTACATTTCTTCATTAGGATCGAATTCCATGAGTCCGGGCCTGGTGCCGAGTGGGATGGCATGTTGGAATTGGCCTCTTCTATGTCTTTTGGACCGAAATCAATATCCAGCATCTGAGGGGTTTCTGTGGGGGAGGTTTCAATGAAAAATATATTTTGGTCTCTGATGACTTTTGTTTCATCAGGCTCACTGAATGCCATTTCATACTGCCTGCTTAAAACCCTTCAACCCCGGGTGGTACACGTGTGTACCATTATGTTTTGCCCCCAGGAACCCGGGTGGTACAACATTGTACCATTGCTTGAAAGCCTGTGAGCTTCGTGTGCGAGGCGTCGGTCCGACGCATGTAAACAACAGCCGGCTGGACCGACGCCCCGCATCTCCGGCCACAAGAAGGAGAGCGTCGCTTGTTCGTGTGTGCCTGTATGTTGTTGTTAGGTATCGAAAAGTAGTGTAAAGTGGCTGTTTTGGCCATAAAGTTATCTCCAATGAAATCATCATCACAAATCAAGCACTTGACTTAGAGAGCTGTACTTAATGCCATTCTACAGGTAAATAACACAGCTACGCTTGGGGATGCTTGGGGATGCGCGGGAATGCGGGAAGCAGTCAGCATAACAATGATACGGTAGCCTAGCCTAGAAGTTTTTCGGCCAAAACACCCGGATTTCGGGGAATATTTATGTAATGCGTAGCCGGGGCGGGAGGGTTAAGAGTTCGCTCATTTCCTTTTTGTCCCCTGTGAAAGAGCCGTCCCCTTTGCTCAGTGGGCCTATGTTTGATGTTGTTTTAGCCTTTTGTTTGGCGTATGAAAAGAAGTATTTGGAATTTTCCTTTATACCTGCAATAGCTTTCCTCTTCTCTTCCATATGTTGTAGTTCATATGATATTCTTAGCCTTTGTTCAATTTCCACAATTTCTCTATCTATTTCGACCTTTTGCCCATCCTGTAGATTTTGATGTGTGCGTCTTTGTGTGAGTAATTTTCTTCTTCTGTACAGCCTCCTCCTTTCCCGATCTTGTTTGCTTCTTCGTTTTGTTTGTCTTACAGGTATAATGTTGCAAGTCCTTACATTGTCTATCGGTTCTGTGCAGTTCTGTTCGGGGCCACCTGTTCCCAGTTCCTCCTTAATGCTACCATTCAAAAACACCTGTCTATGATACAGGAGAACAGTGGAGTAGTAAATAAGCTAAAAAGGGGGTTGTATATTGATAACTTACAGGGGACTGGTGATGATGTAAGTGATTTGCAACAACAATGTTGGGATGCCCGTAGAATATTTTCCAGCGCTAACCTGTCTTTAAGTGAGTGGGTCACAAATAATGAGAGTTTGCGGGAACTGTTGCACCTGAAGGGTATAGCTTCCGCCAAACAAGACGGGGTTAGGGTACTTGGCATTGAGTGGCTAACTGATAAGGATATGTTACAGGTTAATTTCCGCGGAAGTAGCCCTGCATTGGTTACAAAACGCGAGGCTCTAAGTCTAACCGCGAGCGTGTTCGATCCTCTAGGAGTGTTGCTATCGGTAACCATCCGGGCGCGGAGGTTCGCACAGGACTTGTGGAGATTAGAGTGTGGGTGGGATGTCCCCATTCCAGATGACATGAGAGCTAACTGGCAGGGTATTTATAACGATATGATAGATAGTACAGGTATCATGTTTCCCTGTCAGGTCACTAATTCTAAGAGGGTTATGCTGCACCTATTTAGTGACGCTAGCTTAGTAGCATATGGTGTAGCGGCCTATGCGGTTGGTGATGAGGTGAGTAATGGCCAAAGCTAAGGTGGTGCCTATTAAGTCCCTCACCATACCTAAGATGGAGTTGATTGCTGTTCTTCTTGCAGCTCGTCTCGCATGTTATATATGTGAGGCCTACGCGGACGAGCTGATTATAGAGAATGTATACCTCTGGTCGGACAGCCAGATAACCCTATGCTGGTTGTCTAGTAAAAAGATTTTGCCTACTCTGTCTATGCCTGTACTGACCTTGAGGGGAGGGGGAGGACTTAGGTGGAAGAAAGGGCTTAGATCCCCCCGGCTGAGCTTTAGCGGTTGGCCTGGGTTTGGGGAAGTTAAAGGCAGGTTTCTTAGAAGGGGTGGGACTGTGTTTAAAGGCCTGCGCCATATTAAACACCGTTCGCCACACTTCAGGGGACATTAAAGAGGGAGTAAGCACTGGTGACATGACCACCTGATTCGCAATGCGATCAGGCAGTTTGCGGACTAAAGACATTCTGAGGTCTTGTCTCGCTCGTACCGCCTCAAGCAAGGCGGTGCGGATGTCACCCAGAGATTGGATTGACGACTGAAGAAGCAGTCGCCGGGACAATTCAACCGATCGTCTGGCATCCGCGTCTGCGATTGCCTGAGTGGACCGAAGCAAAGACTTTGCTACCTGTTGAGACACTATGTATTGAGAGAACAGGCGAAAAGCTTTCCCCCTTAGCCTAAATTCTCGGTCTAGGTGAGTTGGGGTAGGGGTAGTGAAAGGGTCTTTTAGCTCACAAAGATTAATTTTAGGGGCAGCTAAGAAAGAAAACAAAGCTGAAGGGACTCCGCCGGCAGAACACACTGACATGGAGAACCACGAATGAGTATCTTGAGGGATCTGGTGGGAAGTTTTGGAAGTAAATGTGGTCGCAAAGTTTTGAGCCTCTGTCTCCCAATCCACCCAAGGTCCTGGACCCAACTGCCCCACCTTCAAGACTGGATTAGCTGCTTCGTCTGTGACGGTTTGTAAATCAAGTTCTGGAGTGAGAGCTGACAGAGTCTTAATGTCATTAAACCCATCCAGCTTAGACCAGTCTGAAAACAATTTTGAAGCTGAGGCAGGGGGTAAAGCTGGCTTAGTAGCATACACAAAATAGTCTTGGTGATAATAACTAGGTATAGCCTTTATATTGACGTCTAGTACATTTCCCAAAGTATCCAAGGCCCTTAATTTCTTTGATTTATTGCCCTGGATGACCCACTCACGCGGTACTGGGAGTTCCCCTGACAAGGTAGGTTGGGCGAGCTCTGGTTTAGTGGGGGTCAAAAGGACCCATGACTCGTCTGGTCCGTAAAGCAAGGGCATAGCTACCTTTCTGAGAGGCGCCTTGTCTAGAGAGGGTGGATTGACATCCGTTATAACCCTTACATTCGAAGTGGTCAATGCCGCCGTAGCAGGCCTAGTAACCACTGATGGTGACAGAGTGGGAGGGTGAGGGATCTTAGATAAAGCAATAGAAGTCATCAGAGGCCGTACCGTAGAACTTGTCGTGGGAGCCCCCAAGTCCACTGTGGGAGTTTCCTGTTGTTGGCCAAAAATTTTAGATAAAGCATGACTAAGTAGCCCATCAATTTCCTGCGCAGTGACAAATTGACTTGATGATGTACTCACTGGTGAATCATTAATATCCTGCGCGGCATCTAAGCCTGAACCTGACTCTTGCCCTTCCATATCCGAAATTATTGAAACCTCGTCTTTCTCCTCCTGTTCCTCCTGAGAAGATCCCGCCGAAGCTGGGGTACCTTGCTGCCAAGATAAGTCAGGAATAGAGGATGGGATCGCCGCGTCCCTGTGGACGTCAGCTACTGTGTGACTAGTTTGAGTCGGAAGTGGGTGGTCAGACCCCGGCCGAGAAAATCGCCAAACACCGAGGCCCTGGCCTACACTCTCTTGGGAGTCTGAAACACTCTCAATCACTGATCCCCCTGAACTCTCCAATTCCAGGGTTAAAATGTTAATGGGTAAATCATCTTTAGGTACAGGCACCGTACTGGACCCTTGAGACCTAACACAAACTCTGTCTGGGGTAGAGGTACGATGAGAAGCACTAGAAGCTGGCGAATGTAGGGAGGTCTTTCTTTTATGGGAATCCTTTTTGGAAGATTTATGGCTACGGTGTGACCGTGAACTACTCTTTGATTTGGAGGATTCATCGCCGTGACCACTGGTGGAACTTTCCGTCCTACTCTTCTTACTCGATGGTGAAGAGGCAAGACTAGATGGCTGGTGTCTGAGAGGTGACCTAGACCGAGATCTCTCCCGAGACGAGGAGGTGGTCGCCGGGGGTGTAGGCTCTCTTGGACGTTTCGGAGTAGCAGCAGAAGACACAGAACCCTGACCAGTCTCCGCCGGCTTTTTTTTTTTTTTTTTTTTTCTGTGATTGAGGGAGGCAAAAGGCATAACTGCCTATAGCGAGTGCCTCCCCCATAGTTGAAAGAGTGACAGGGCCAAAATCAAGGGACGTTCGAGCCAAAATGCCTGGACACACGGAGTTTGAAGCAATTTAAGTCATAGGAAGAGGGAAAGACTGATTCTGGGAGAGAGTTCCAGAGCTCAGCTGTTGAGTAGAAGAAAGTTTGAGAGTAACGTTTCACTCTTGGGTTGGAGAGTTGCACAGAGTAGGGGTGGGATTGAGTTGCAAGACGGGTACCACGTGCCCTACGTAAAGGAGGTGGTATGCACTGGGATAGCTCTGAGGAACACTGATTATTATAGTAGCGATAGAATAGCGAGAGAGATGCAACATTGCGGCGGAGAGAGAGAGATTGCAGAGAGTTGGTGAGTGGACGGGAGTTAATGATACGAAAGGCCTTCCTTTCAACTTTGTCTAGGAGAGCAGTGTGAGAGGAACCTCCCCACACATGTGAACAATACTCAATACAAGGGCGCACTATGCCCCTGTACAGAGCAAGAAGCTGTGCAGGGGAAAAGAACCCCCTAAGGCGGTTGAGCACACCCAGCTTCTGGGAGGCTGCCTTAGCAAGACTGGTAATATGGTCCTTCCAAATGAGAGCAGAAGAAAAAGAGACACCAAGAATATTGAGAGAAGATGAAGGGTTGATTTTTGTATTGTTGAAGAATAAGGGATAGTCCGCTGGGAGATCCTGACGGGTAGATAGATGAAGAAATTGGGTTTTGGAAGCATTAAAGTTAACAAGGTTTTCTCTGCCCCAATTGGAAATAGTATTTAGATCAGAATTTAAGAGTTCTATGGCTTCATTACGTTTGTCGTTGAGGGATTGCTGGCTGGGGCGTTCTGAAAAACTAATGGAGTAGTGCAAGGTTGAGTCGTCTGCGTATGAATGGATGGGAATTAAGGTACAGTTAAGGAGATCATTTATAAAAATTAGAAAGAGAATAGGAGATAGGACAGAGCCCTGAGGAACACCGGAGTTTATAGAGTGAGGAAGTGAACAATGGCCGTCCACAACCGCGGCTATGGAACGGCCGGAAAGGAAATTAGAGACAAAGGCACAGATGGAGGGATAGAAACCGAAGGAGGGTAGTTTAGAAATTAAAGATTTATGCCAGACTCTATCGAAGGCTTTCGATATGTCTAGTGCAATAGAAAAAGTCTCACCGAAGTCCCGAAAGGAGGATGACCAAGAGTTAGTAAGATATGAAAGAAGATCACCAGTAGAGCGACCCTTAAGGAAGCCATACTGGCGATCTGAGAGCAGATTATGAGAAGAGAAATGCTTAAGAAATTTGGAAGCAAGAATAGTTTCAAAAACTTTAGAAAGACAAGAGATAAGAGCAATTGGACGATAGTTGGAGGGTTGAGAGCGGTCACCCTTCTTTGGGACAGGTTGAATGTGAGCAAACTTCCAGCATGAAGGGAAGACGTTAGAGGATAGACAGAGACGAAAGAGTTTGCCTAGGCAGGGAGTCAGCACGGAAGCACAGTTTTTGAGAACAACAGGAGGAACACCGTCCGGACCGTACGCCTTATTAGTGTTAAGCCCAGAGAGGGTAGAAAGTACATCTTTAGAAGAGATTAGGATATTAGGCATAAGTAAGAGAGAGGAGGGCGGAGAAGGAGGAATAGCACCGGAATCATCCAAGGTGGAGTTTCTAGCAAAAGTTTGAGCGAAGAGTTTAGCTTTGTCAGAGGAAGAAGTGATGGTTGTGCCATCAGAGTGGGAAAGGGGAGGGAAAGACGAGGAAGAGAAATTGTTGGAGAGGTTTTTGGCTAGATGCCAGAAAGCTTGGGAAGAGCTAGAGTTGGATAGTTCAGTGCATTTATTATTGATGAAAGAGTGTTTGGCAAGTCGAAGAACAGATTTGGCTTGATTCCAGGCAGAAACATATGAAGAATGAGAGTCTTGAGTTTTAAGGCGTCGGTACCGTTTGAATGCTTCCTCCTTATTGCGGACAGCAGTAGAACAGGCGTGAGTAAACCAAGATTTTTTAGCATTAGTCTGAGAGAAGAGAATGGAATGTATGCTTCCATGCCCGATAGGATTACCTCGGTAATGCGTTCAGCACTCTCCGAGGGTCCTCGGCCATGGAAGCAGAAATCATTCCATGGGAAATCAAAGAAGTACTGCCGAAGAGCCTCCCAGTCGGCAGCGCCAAAGTGCCACAAGCGCCGCCGGCTAGGAGGATCGGGTGGCTGTACTGGAGAGATAGGACAGGTGACAGAGATAAGTTTATGGTCGGAGGAGCCCAAAGGAGAGAAAAGATCGACAGTATAAGAAGAAGGGTTAGAAGTTAGAAACAGGTCAAGAATGTTGGGCCGATCTCCGATGCGATCCGGGATACGGGTGGGTTGCTGAACTAACTGCTCTAGGTCATTTAGGATAGAAAAGACGTAGGCTTGTTCACCAGGTGGATCAGTAGTGTGAGAGGAGAGCTTATGACTAGTTACTCGAGAGGAACGTTTAGGGGGAGGGTGTTCGAAAAGCAGTCTATCCCAAAGAGGGACGTTGTCACATTGAAGTGACTTATGAGCTACAATCGTAGTACTGTATATGCTGACATCTGTTGCCTAACCTCTCTTAATGCGACCGCTGCGGTCTTATCATTGTCGCGGAGGACCTTGACACTTAATTGGGAGCAAAAGGAACAGTTGCGCATCACCCACAGACCCCTTGAACGGTCTAGACATTTAACACACTTGATGCAAAGAGTGTGAGCAAAAATAGGGATACCGGCACAGGTAGGGGTAGTGCATAAAGCAAAGACTGGGGCCAAGGTAGCCATGACAGAGACTGGTGGGGAAAACTACTGCCGGGTCTGTATTGGTCCGCCGGAGCCCAGCTCTGGAAAAAAAGAAAATTTCCAGGAATTAATGCTCATAAGGTTAACCCAACATGTTCGCACACAAGTGTTAATAACCCACCGGGTAACGAGATGTAATGACACA
Source organism: Paralithodes platypus (assembly GCA_032716605.1). Classification (NCBI taxonomy): domain Eukaryota; kingdom Metazoa; phylum Arthropoda; class Malacostraca; order Decapoda; family Lithodidae; genus Paralithodes; species Paralithodes platypus. The sequence goes on along the minus strand of CM064538.1, from coordinate 426,957 downwards.
ACGATCACAGCTCGCTACGCGGCGGGGTTCAGAATATCTAAACATATCTTTTTAAGAAAGTGAAGAATACCCTCTGACATAATATAACGGACCAGCATGGCGTTTATAGTCTTTCTGGTGGTGACTGTTTCAAGATTCAATTTTTTTGGAAAAACAACCCCCCACAAAGACGCCGGCCCTTGAATTATTTTAGTAGAATAACACAGGGCAGGCTGATACGAGATCTGATTTCTAACGAATTGTCACAAAAAGATCGCCGTAAGTTTTAAGGCGGCGATACATAAACGTATCACTAAATTAAGTGGTTAATCGAAATTGAATTGTAAATTCCTTATTTCCTCCACCCAGGAGCACCCGCCGGGTGTAAAAAACGATGTTAACCCTAATTGAACCTTCAATCGCCGTAAGTGTAAAGGCGGCGATACATACTGTATAGTATCACTAAAATGGATCGGTTAACTAACTGAATGACTTAGTTGTTCATCCCAAGGTACACCCGCCGGGTGAGATGTCAAAACGTTAACCCCATAAGTTCCTGTCCCCACTTCTTTGTAAAAGATCGCCGGGGAGGAAAGCCCTTTACAACAGCTAGGTTTTTTCTGTGGTTTGTAAAACCGGGTAGAAAAACTTCATAACATATGTTCGCATGAACAATGTTAGATGGGTACAGCCACTCCGCCGGGAATCAAAGGGAGCCTGAAAACAGGCACCAACACAGAGACGCAGTCCTGGAGAGCCACAGACACCTCATCGCCGGGGACACAAGCCTGTGTTGAAACCACGTGTGGCCCAACACGGCTCTCGGCCGGGTTTTTTTCATGGTGAAACCGAGAAAAAACCCGCCGGAAGGTAACCCACCCCATTCAGAAACCATCTGAACGTACAACGGACTCGAAGGAAAGCCAAGCACGACTAGCCTAAGTCCACACAATAATCCGTGGAATTAGCCAATACACAACTAAACCAGGAAACAAACATAGTCCGTGGAATTAGCCAATACACAACTAAACCCGGATACACATGACACAGTAGGGCATATTTATAAAATAAACAATAACACTTGTACATGTGGCAAAGCTACGAGCGGCTGGCTAGGCCTAAGTAGACGGCATAAGAAATGTTGAAATATAAACAAAAACACTGGAAATATAACAACAGGAACCACCGCCAACACACCACTGTAGCAAATACTTCCGGCAAAGGGAAGACTGACTCGGGACCCAGAAAAAACTTCACTAAGTGAAGAAAAATACGCTGGGAACGTCAGTAAGCAACGCTTACCTCATCAGAAAGATAAAAGGCAGCATAATTAACGCGTAATGAAAGCCGCCTGCATCACAAGCTAACTCAACTGTGAAAAGATCACAAGTCCACAACAGGACCACGAGGGTACATCCGAAATAGATGCCCCAAACACACGACCCAAAATACACTGCACTGCGGGCAACCAGCCCAGGACACTCCTGCTACGCATATCCTAACCTTACTCGATACATCCCGGAGTAAACAAATGAGAAAAAACTCACTAGGGACGCAGCAAATGCGGAACCAGCGGAGCGTGGGGAGACACGTCCGGGCAGGCTGAGCGCAGAGCAGAGAAGGAAGAATGACGCCTGAATCAGCGTCTGGTCAAAGATCCACACAAGTACATCCACGATATGATGGAAAGCTTATTGGATAGTTATTCTTATTTTCTTTTTGTTTTTATTTTTTACGAAGTTTTTTCGTAGTGAGAACCCAATTCATAATGACTGAAGCCATGAGTGAGGTCGCGTGCGCTCATGATGAAGGCTCCTCAGTTTTTTAAATGCTCTGCGCGGTAGATTCAAACTACGGCGGATTAGTGTTTGAAGAGGATGCCTTATGTAATAGGCATGTTCGTCAATGATTACGGGGCCACTACTAAATATTAGGTTTTCTTTATCTCCTTACAGGAGTCAAACCTATAGTCTAGGCCAATGAAAGTGCAGTTTCGCACAGTAGGAATAGTAGAGGAAATCATGAAGAATAAATGGAGGTTGAAAGAGAGGGATTGTCTGAAGCATATTTACATAGAAAAAGACATGGACTTAGATGAAAGAAACAAAATGAAAAGTGTGAGGGAGGAGGTGAAGGAATTGAATGCCAAAAGAACAGACCAAGAAGTGTAAATTTTTTATTGGCGACTGGTAGGAACGGAGAAGAAGAAATGGTTCGACGGAGGGGCAAACAGAGAACTTCGGGACGAACGGTCAGACAGAGGAAGCGAGTACCAGTACCGAAGGACGGGAGGGAGAGACTGGTGTAATCCAGGAACAAGTGAGAGAAACAGGGCAGGGGGAGAGCACGGGGGAGCACGGGGGAGCAAGGGAGAGAAGGTGGAGTGGAAGCAGGGGGGGGGGGGGAGTAGAGTCTGGGAATATCAGGGAAAGATAAAAAAAAAAAAGGTGTAGGAAATGGGGAGATGAAGGTGATGTATAGTAATGTGGATGGCTTGCTGTCTAAGAAATTAGAATTAAATGACTTTATTGAGAAATATAAACCACATATTATGTGCTTAGCATAAACAAAGTTGAGAGGTGGTACTGAATTGGGAGTGTTGGGATGGGAAGGGTACAATGTGTGGAGAAAAGATAGAAGGAAAAGTGGGGGGTGGAGTGTTAATAATGACTGACAAAAATATAGAAGCAAGTGAGATTAACCTAGGCAATAATAGATCAGAAATTATAGCAGTGACAATAAAAGACAAAGATAACAAAGCAACTGATATAGCAGTGGCTTATATACCACCACAAACTGAGCATGGAAGCGGGAAGAATATGATCAACTAATCACAGAATCTCTAGATGCACTAAAAATACTTTTTAATAGGAGAAACAAATTAATATTAACAGGTGATTTCAACTGTAAGGAAGTCAATTGGGAAGGGTTAGATGCGGGCAATAATAATGAATCTTGGGGCAGTAAATTACTGAATCTAGTAACAGAAAATATGTTAACACAACATGTTAGAGAAAACACACGAATCAGAGGGATGGATGAACCATCCAGGCTAGACCTAGTCTTCACCAGTGATCCGCATGGCGTTAAAACGATAAATTATCGTTGTCCCTTGGGAAAAAGTGACCACAAGATTTTAGAAATGGAGGTGGTTTTGGGGAAAAATGAGGAGAGAAATGAAGGACATAAAATAAATAGATACAACTAGGCTAGGGTGGATGGGACTCGTTAGCCTTGGTCGGCAACCTATCTAGGGGAGACAACCTTATAAGAATCCGGGTGGATGGGACTCGTCAGCCTTGGTCGGCAACCTGTCTAGGGGATAATAACCTGATACAAATCCGTACTGCTTACCGAAGGGTAAGGCAGATTAGTGGATGGACTAGCCGAACACCACTGTAGAAAAATAGTGCTAACAAGATACACAGAGGGCCTCGGAGTCGGACGGATCCTAAATTGAGTGGTCAATCCTGTAAGTCCTTCAGTAAACTGGCTCGGGTTGTCCCTCTTACAGGGAATAAGTCCTCTTGGAGGCATTCTGTGTATGGCCACCCTCATTAAGGGGAGTAAGGCATCTGGCAATAGATAGATAGAACTATGCTAAAACTGATTTTAAATCATTGAAACATTATTTCCAAAGTATAAATTGGAAGGAACTAGAAAGACTGGAAATGGTTCAAGACAAATATAGACTTTTCTTGAAAGTACAGTATATGAAGAAGGGATACATAAATATGTCCCAAGGTTCAAACCAGGGGTAAAGAAGGAAAAAGAATGGTTCAATATAAGATGTAGTAAGGCACAGGATAGAAGAAACTGAGCCTGGAATATAGCACGGAAGAGACATAGTGAAAATAACTGGAATAAGTACTGTACAAGGAGAAAAGAAATAAATACGTAAAGATACGACGCGAGGAACAATATAAATAGGAAAGGAATATTGTAGAGAAGTGCAAAAACGAGCCAAAACTATTTTCTAGATTTGTAAATGGAAAAATAAAAACAAAAGAAGGTAGTCCGACAGACTAAGAGTTGGAACGAACAGCTATGAGAAAGATAAAGACTTGTGTGAAGTTATGAATGAAAAGCTTCAGTCAGTGTTTGTAAAAGAGGAGGAGTTTATAGAACCTGATAGAGAAATGAGAACACCACAGATGCCTGAAATGAAAGTGACAAAAAGTCTATCTATCTATTGCCTGACGCCGTGATCCCCGAAGGGGTGGCCACGAACGAACCGCCCCCATGCACCTGTCCCCAGTCAGTCGACGCCCCTCCCCGCAACCAGCACCGCCTTCGTTCATATACTTCCTCACTCCATCCTTCCACCTCTCTATCGGTCTACCTCTCCCTCTCTGTCCCTCCACCTCGCTCTCATACACCCTCTTAGTCATTCTCTCGCTTTCCATACGTTCCATATGGCCGAACCATCTCAAGTTGTTCCTTTTCACACTTTCCAGCACATCTACCTCCACACCACACCTCCTTCTTACTTCCTCATTAGTCTGTCTATCCCTCCATGTAACTCCGCACGCACTTCTTAAGTAATTCATTTCCACTGCTCTCACTCTTGGTCTGAGTCTCTCAACCAACGTCCATGCTTCGCTTCCGTAAGTCAGTGTCGGGATTACCACACTGTCATGCAAGGACTTCTTCACTTCCATACTGACCACCCTATTTCTTGTTACTGCTTTCAGCGTTCCTACAACCCTCTTCCCCTGTTGTACCCTCTCCCGCACTTCTTCATCCATAGTCCCATCTTTACTCAACACTGCCCAGATACTTAAAAGAGTTGACGATCTCCATAGCCTGACCGTTCAGCTTCACCTCACACTCTGTGACTTCACCCCTTTCAAAGACCATAACCTTGCTCTTCCCCGCATTTACCTTCAAATTCCGTTTTTCGCACACTGTTCCAAACTCATTTACCAGACCCTGCAACTCCCATTCATTATCACTCATCAGAACTGTATCATCCGTAAACAGCAGTATACAGTAGAGTCACGCATTTCGATCCCACGATTACGCATCCCACGGTACTATCCAATGGCTACCTGAATTCTCTTCCCACGAAAAACCACACGATTCCCACGGATGCAGAGCTAATGGAAGCTCTACAGGACGCCGAACTTGATGCCATGGACTTTGATTTCACGGGCTTTGGCGGCGACGGTGGGGTGACGGAGAACGAGAGTGGGCCACGGAGGGTGGTAACTAACATCCGCCTCCCTTCTATCACCACATCCATCACAATAAGCACCTCATCAACTTTTCTAAGTTTTTTGTTTGTGTTTTACTTACCTTTCTTTTCATAGCAGCTTGAAAGCCTGTAAGCTTGTTTTGAAAGGCGTCCGTCCAACGCATGTAAACAACAGCCGGTAAGGCGTCGCTTGTTCGTGTGTGGCTGTGTTATTGTTAAGTAGTGAAAAGTAGTGAAAAGTGGCTGACATCGCCACAAAGTTCTCTCCACGGAAATCATCATCACAACTGAACCAGTTGACTTAGAGAGCTCTACTCAACGCCATTCTAGAGGTACGAAACACATCTACGTTTGGGGATGCGCGGGAATGCGGAAGCAGTCAAAATAACAAAGATACGGTAGCCTAGGCGAGACGTTTTTTCGGCCAAATCCCCAGGTTTTGGGGATATACCGGTATTATAGAATGCGTAACCGAGGCTGGAGGGTTAAAGCAACTTACTTTGGATTATTGACATGTAAAGTGATGGTCAATAGTCGCCCGACGATAGCCTCCAGTACTTTTGTAATTTTCCCCATTACTTTAATACTCTGCATCCCACGAATTCCGGTCCCACGGTAATATTTCGGTACCAATAAATCGTGGGATGCGAGATTCTACTGTAGGTAGCTTCCACTCAATTCCCTCCCTTTTCAGCGATACACCAACATCCACTGCTCTTGATAGTATTTCTTTCATGACTCCATCCATATATACAGTAAACAACCACGGGGACATCACACACCCCTGTTTCAAACCAACATTCAGGTCAAAGAACTCGCTCTGCTCACTCTCCACACGTACTGCCGCCTTTGCACCCTCATACATGCTCTTCACTGCTTTCAGCAACTTGCCATCTACTCCGTATATTCTAAGTACAGTCAGGACCCCCAATACGCAATTCCACAATGCGCGAAAACCCTAATACACGAGTTACCCCTTGAAAATAACCAAAAACATTAATTACGTGAGGTGGTACCACAATACACGAATCGAGAGCTAAGAAGGGGCCAAATCCGCTATTCCCGCTTGATACGCGAGCACGGTCTACGTTTCGCGAGGCCCAGGCGTGGCTCCGAAAAGAGAAGAAGAAGAAGAAGGGCATACGCCTGCCTTCCCTCCCGCTTACCCTCCCTCCCTCCCTCCCTCCCACAGTCCCGCTCATAGCCGTGCGGAGTGACCAAACGTTTGTAGTGCCTGCCACTTTTTTCGCCATGCCACGCCAATATAAGAAGATAACACACAAAATGAAGGTGGAAGTGTTGGATCGCAAGAAAAAAGGAGAAGGAAACTGTGCAATAGGCCGTGGTATGGGCTTGTCAGAGTAAACTGTTCGTACGATTTGGTCAGGGAGGGAGAAGTTGGAGAAAATCGTGAAGTCCTACGGTCCTAGTCGTAGTCCTAGCCTATCTACTACTAATTTTAAGGTAAGGTTTCATATTTTTATTTATTCTCTATCTATCTATTGCCTGACGCCGCGATCCCCGAAGGGGTGGCCACGAACGAACCGCCCCCATGCACCTCTGTCCCCAGTCAGTCGACGCCCCTCCCCCCAACCAGCACCGCCTTCGTTCATGTAGTTCCTCACTCCATCCTTCCACCTCATATTCGGTCTACCTCTCCCCCTCTGTCCCTCCACCTCGCTCTCGTACACCCTCTTAGTCATTCTCTCGCTTTCCATACGTTCCATATGGCCGAACCATTTCAAGTTGTTCCTTTTCACACTTTCCAGCACACTTTCTTATATATAAGATATAGACTGTACTGTAGAGCCAAAAATGTCGAAAATAGGGCCAAAAATTTCGAAAATAGGCCATAATTGAGAGATGTCACCCAATCTAATTATTCCCATTTAAAGTTAGTTCCACAGTACGCGAATTCGCAATACGCGATGCCTCCTGTCACCCCTATTCTCGTGAATTGGGGGTCCTGACTGTACTGTACTTTCCACAAACCTTCTCTATCCACTCTGTCATAGGCTTTCTCCAAGTCCATAAAGGCAACATACACCTTTTGTTTCTTCTCCAGATATTTCTCCACAACACAATTCAGGGTAAAAATCTGATCTACACATCCTCTTCCCTTCCTAAAACCTCCCTGCTCGTCGCCTATCCATTTCTCCGTTCTCACTCTCACTCTCTCACTACCCTACTGTATACCTTCCCTACTACGCTTAGAAGACATATTCCTCGGTGGTTACCACACACTCCTCTTTCCCCTTTGTCCTTATATAGGGGGACTATTATGCCAGTCTTCCAGTCATCGGGTGCACTCCCCTTCTCCCATGCTAGTTTGCACATTTTCCATACCCATTCGATCACTATCTCACCACCATACCTCAACATTTCCCCACACACTCAATCTGTTCCTGGTGCTTTCCCCAACTTCACTCTTTTCATGGCTTCCCACACTTCTGACCTCCTGATCCCCACCTCCTCCTCCACTACTTCTCTTCTTCTCCCTCCCATACCATATCCAGCTATGCTTGCTGGCTCTTCATTCCTTACATTTAGCAACTCATTGAAGTACTCCCTCCATCTTTCGACTCTCTCTTGCTTCTCGGCTAGCATTCTCCCATTCTTATCTTTCACACCCTTGCTACCTTCCCTAACTTTCTTGACTTCTTTCCAGAACAAAAAGTGAAGTGCTGAAATTGATGCAGGATTTGCATGTGAGGAAATCAATGGGACCAGATGGAGTGGCTGGATGGATCCTCAAAGAATGTGCGGAAGAGCTAGTGGAACCAATCTATGACATCATCAAATCTTCACTGAATGAAAGAGACCTGCCAGTGGAATGGAAGAGAGCTAACATAGTACCTATTTACAAAGGAGGAGACAGAGAAAATCCGCTTAACTACAGACCGGTGTCCCTCACCAGCATTGTTTGCAAAATTTGTGAGAAAATTATAAGAAAAAAGTGGACACACTTCATAGAGGGACAGGGGGTGCTTAGTGAGAAACAGTTTGGATTCAGGGAAGGGAGATCATGTGTATCTAATTTATTAAGCTTTTATAGCAGAGTGGTAGATGTTACACAGGAGAGAGAGGGATGGGTTGACTGTGTTTACCTGGACCTGAAAAAGGCCTTTGACAGGGTGCCTCACAAAAGGTTATTGTGGAAATTGCAGGTTGTTGGAGGTGTACATGGTAGGATGTTAAAATGGATGGAAAACTTTTTAATAGGAAGAGAAATGAGGACCACAATACGAGACGAATACTCACAGTGGAGGAGTGTGACGAGCGGAGTACCACAGGGATCAGTGTTGGGTCCGATAATGTTCCTAATTTATGTAAACGAACTTGAATAGTCATATGAATATGTTCGCGGATGATGCTAAGATCATGAAGAATGTCACCTGTATAGAAAGTTGTCAGGATCTTCAAAAGGACCTAGATAAGTTGCACAGATGGAGCCAAACCTGGAAAATGAGTTTCAATGAAGAAAATTGTCATGTTTTGGAAGTGGGAACAAGTGAGATAAGGCCAAGCTGGGAGTACAAATTATGAATTGAAAAAATCGGCAAAACACGGCATGAGAAGGACCTTGGAGTGATAATACAAGATGATCTATCGCTGGAGAAGCATATTAACATGATCATTGGAGGAGCATATGGAATAATAACCAATATGAGAGTGGCATTTAACTATTTGGATGAAGAAATTTTAAGAAAACTGATAATGACCATGATAAGACCAAGATTAGAATATGCAGCAGTGATATGGTCACCACATTTGAAAAAACACATAAACAAATTAGAGAAAGTCCAAAGGATAGCAACGAAGATGATCCCAAGATTGAAGGAGATGACATATGAGGAAAGACTTAAGACACTACAACTGCCTACCTTGAAAGAGAGAAGGGAACGAGGCGACTTAATAACGATGTTCAAGGGAGTAGAAGGTTTGGAAAGAGTAGATAGGGAAGATCTATTCGTGAGGGACGAAGGAAGGACAAGAGGACATGAGTTTAAACTGAGGAAGGGCAGATGTCGTAAGGACACAAAGAAATTCAGCTTCCCATATACTGTATTGTTAATTTTATTTTTGTGATATATGATTACCAGTATTCACACCTCAGTAGTTCTATTCTTCTGAGATAAGGCTTCTTTAATGGTACCCGCCTTATACATCGTTTTCTTACTGCTATACTCTTATATTTAAACACATGTCACAGTATTCGTTTTTTGGTCTTCCTAATAGATTCTTGTTTTTAGCTTGATGAGCATATGAAGGTCCCTCCACCGGTTGTGATATTCTAGGCTCTTACGTCATTGACGTAAGGAGCCACCAATAAATTACGGTTTTGACAACCCGTAGGGAAGGAAGGAAAAACTAATATTTATTGGTGGCTCCTGAAGTCAATGACGACAATTGCCCTCCCACCATCCCCTTCCCATTCACATTTTTTTTTTTTTTTTTTTTTTTCTATATTCCAACTACTCCCTCTCGGGCATAGGCTGAGAGCCTGTACATTCCACCGCTCAACACGGTGAAGCCCGTGAGGTCTTGTTCCAGCCTGGGGAGTGAGACATGCGAAGCATCCATCATGGCTCGAAGCAGCTCCATCTCTGAAGCGGCTGGTTGCTTCGCTCAAGTGCTTCACCGTCTCACCCTCCAGGCTCAGACCCTCACTCTCAGAACGCCACCTATTGACCAGTGAACTCACTAGGCATTGTCCCCCTGTAACATATTTTGAATATGGGAATATTCATACAGTGTTATTTAATCAGGGAACAATGAGGGTATTTTTTTGGCATTTCGGTGGGCTTTGTGGTAATGCACTGATACTAGGTACAGCACAAATTCAATCCCAATAATATCTTCCCATTGACATATCGGGATTTGAACCCGGGTCCATTGGATTACCAATCCAGTGGCATGACCACTCCACCACACATGCCCAACTTGATATACTTTAGAGGTCGCTCCTGGGCAGGAGGGGGTATGAGTCAGGCTCATGGGAAGCAGAGGAAGATCGGAATGCGCTGAGGCGCGGTGTTCAAACTGTGTTAATTCTTTTCTTTTTTATTTCTTACTTTTCAGTGGCTCCGTCTGAATGACGTACCTTAGGAATGATTAAAGGGTACCCCCTAAGATGATCTTGGTTCTCGACCGCCGTAATCGAGGTTAACCTGGGCTCTGAGGAGCCCGGAACGAGGCCATATTATCATAGGCTCTTACGTCATTGACGTAAGGAGACACCAATAAATAGAAGTATAGAGACTTGGAACAACTTGGAGGAGGAGGTGGTGAGAGCGAAGAACATTAACATGTTCAAATCTAGGTTGGATAAAAGTAAATATGGAAATAGGACAACATAAGCTATGATATGTTAGTCCAAAATACTGGGAATTGGGAATATCCATTACAATACTTGTCTAAGTAAAATGGATTGATTATAAAGTAACTAAGACAGGACAACACGAGCGCTGCTCAATTCCTGCAAACTACAAATAGGTAAATACAAATAGGTAAATACCACAATGCTCTCGTACTTCCTAATTCGTCTGTCTATTATCTCCATGTAACCCCGCTCCCAAACGTCAATGTCGGGATTACCACACCATTATTAAAATGTAAAACTTGCAAACTAAACAAACCAAAACTGGGACAAAGACAATATAAAGGCAAAATAACTAATCAAAATCGCTATGTGGAAACAACACTTACTAAAATAAAATACAGTAAAAGTCCTGTAATCCGAATAGCAGGGGACCAGGCCTCGTTCCGATTACCGGATTTTTCGGATTATTGGAATTTACCCCTATGAACCTGTGGATTAATGACCTGACGAAAACCTGAACACAATATAGGCTATGCATATGCACAATATACCGCTATACATCCAATATGATTCATACTGTAATGGTAACCTTTTAAAGTGATTTCATGAACATATGATTTGTGTGTTTACCATTATGTGTTATTTGGGTGGGTTTTGGGTGGCCTAATGCCTCAAAAAGGAGACACTGTGACTCTTTGAAATTCGGACTATCGGGTGAATTCGGATTTGGCCTCATTTCCAAACATTCGGACTATTGGGATATTACAATTATCGGTCGTCGGATTATCGGACTTTCACTGTATAGGAAAAAAAAGAACACAATCCACCACATAGGGTGTACATTACTACATGAGCAAGTTAATTTGTTTCCCAAGCAAACTAATCGCACACATAACAACGAACTATCGTCACGTTCAAGGAATTAGTAAATTTGGGAAGTCCGGGACGTTCTGGTAAATTTGACTAAACTCTGCATGCATAAAGAAACTACAATTAGTGTCAAAATATTCTATTAAAATCAAATTTGCAACCTGACAAGACATTAACAATAGTACAAAATACAAATATTGATAAGATATCTATAATATTACAAAAAACATACAGCATTCACAAACGATAGTGCTATCGGGTAGGTAATAACCTCTTTACTGTACTTCCATACTCACCACCCTTTTCCTTGTCACTGCTTTCAGCATTCCTAAAAACCTCTTCCCGTTGCACCCTCTCCCGCACTTCATCCTCCATACTCCCATCCTTACTCATCACACTGCCTAAATACTTAAATGAACTGATATTCTCCATAACTTAACCATTCAACCTTATCTCACACTCTGTGGTGACTTTAGTTAAACTATCATACCTGCTTAACTGTGGTGCCAAAGGTGTCGGAGATTTTATGCTTCATATCTTCCTTCAAGTAAGGAGTCTTTTGGTATGTTGCCTCCATGATGGCCAACTGTGATGAGGTGTACCGGTACTTGAAGGTCGGCCATACTCCCGTCCTTTCACGAACCACCACCTTTCTCGCCTTATCACCAACCAGCACCCTCTTGTTGTGAAGTTTGGAGTTCTTGCCCCTCACATTGACTAGTTTGTCTTGTGCCTCAAGATGCCCGTACATGTAGTGCTCTTCCTCTTGGTGGAAAAACTCTTCCTCCACCACCACGTCTTCGTAATCCGAGAGGGGACTCGAGGCATTTGGAATATCCCCACTGTTTACAATATACTCACTCTCGGTTACCATATCAGGATCATTACACTTTTTGTGACTGGTCAGAATATCATTGCAGTCCCTCAAAACACTTGGTTTAGTATCTTTCACAATGGATTTGGTAAACTGATCACTGCTTGAAATTATGTGGTATTCGAGCCTTTTTCTACACATATCAATATATGTTTCAGAAGTATTTAATAGTGTTTGGCTACCACTAATGCCTTCCTCAGCAGTACCAGTATTGACCACTGACTCAACAACATCAATACCTTCACAAATATTTTCCAAGTATCCAAGTCTAGTATTCATTATCTGTGTCACCTGGCCTCTCATCTCAAGCGCTTCTTTCTTGTTTTCCGCAAGTCTATTACGAACGTTCTCCGGCAGTGATGTGAGGATTGTCTGTAGGTTGCTCTCAGTCATGATTGTACGAGTACGAGTGATCTGAGCGGTGGCCAGCTCTTTCTTCTCCTTTCCCCGTCTCTTGCAGAACCAATCGCTAAGCTGGTGGGAGAATCAAAGTGGTTAACTTGGATGCATTTTATTCCTCAATCCCCAAAGCTGTCTGTTGGACTGATATTTGCTTATAAATTTGGATAATTATTCAATATTGATATTGTACTTTTAATAAAAGTTCCAAATTTACCAAGAGTCCAAATTAACCTCAGTTTACGGTATGTTTATAGTTTACATTGCCTAATATATTTTAATATACAGTAAGCAATAATAAAATGGCACTTAAATAATGTTCTCGTCCTTAACCCTCCAGCCCCGGGGGCTATAGCTTGCGACTGTGCTCCGGTACCGGGTGTTTTGACGATCTTTGGCCTATGTTAACTACTCTGTAAGTCAATGAATATGTCATGTAATGTTGTAAATAAAAAAGAATAATGTTCCACAAACCTTCCTCTGTCGAATGGCGTTGAGTAGAGGTCTCTAGCCCCTCTGGTTGCATAATGGTGAGCGCGGGAAGACGAGTGCTTTTCGGCGGCAAATTCTTCCCGCGTTCGGACGCGTCGCCTCGGCCATGGCTACGACGCACCTAGCCGCTCGCCGCGCCAAAGTATTTATCTCCCTTAGACGATTTTAGTGTTTGATATTGAGAATGTGATGTTTATTTGATATTTTCTAGTTATTTTGAGGCCAATTATATAAAATATGTTTATTAGGGTATCACTGTCACTGATATTGCTAATTTTCACTCGATACCGTACATTTTATTAGTAATTGAGGTAGCTTATTGTTGTATTAGGCACTGATTATTCGTTATCACAGGTGTTTATTATACTTTGGCCATCAAATATTAGGTCTTGTGTCACTTTCACTTTGACAAATATGCTTTAGAGTGTCACTGTCACTGATAATGCTCATTTTCACTCGATACCGTACATTTTATTAGTAATTGAGGTAGGTTATTGTTGTATTAGGCACTGATTATTCGTTATCACAGGTGTTTATTATACTTTGGCCATCAAATATTAGGTCTTGTGTCACTTTCACTTTGACAAATATGCTTTAGAGAGTGTCACTGTCACTGATAATGCTCATTTTCACTCGATACCGTACATTTTATTAGTAATTGAGGTAGGTTATTGTTGTATTAGGCACTGATTATTCGTTATCACAGGTGTTTATTATACTTTGGCCATCAAATATTAGGTCTTGTGTCACTTTCACTTTGACAAATATGCTTTAGAGAGTGTCACTGTCACTGATAATGCTCATTTTCACTCGATACCGTACATTTTATTAGTAATTGAGGTAGGTTATTGTTGTATTAGGCACTGATTATTCGTTATCACAGGTGTTTATTATACTTTGGCCATCAAATATTAGGTCTTGTGTCACTTTCACTTTGACAAATATGCTTTAGAGAGTGTCACTGTCACTGATAATGCTCATTTTCACTCGATACCGTACATTTTATTAGTAATTGAGGTAGGTTATTGTTGTATTAGGCACTGATTATTCGTTATCACAGGTGTTTATTATACTTTGGCCATCAAATATTAGGTCTTGTGTCACTTTCACTTAGTTATATGATTTGTAAACGATTTATATACAATTTATTGTGTCTTTTTTCACTGATTTCTATATTTCTATAGGTTCTAATCATATGAATGTCACTTGGTATATACATATGTGTCACTTTCACATATTATGGTGTAATTGTATTTGTATCAATGTTCTCATAATACATGACTTTTGTATTACAATACATTGGTTTTCTTCCACTTTTTGCCTATATATAATTATAGTGTACATATTGTCATTTTATTTGGCAATTTCAGTATGATTATTAGAACTCCAGCTTGGAGTGGTAATCAAAGAAGCAATCTACAGCACAGAGTGCCACCTTGCACTCCACACACTCCAGGGTTGACTTTTTACCTGACCTCGGCTTCACCCTGCTGTTGTAGCAGACATGGCACCGCTTCTGCTGTGTTCTTCCGGATTCATTCTGAGGCAGGGAACCAAGCCTGTGCCTAGTCAAGTATTGAGCAGACTGCAAGCGGTCAATAACGGCGGGCCCAGGATGTGCCACTGCCCTCTGTGGCATAGCATACTTCTCCAGGAGCTCCGTCAACACCTGCTTTTGGAACCTCCGCAGGCTATTGAACTTCATGGGTGTGTTCACATTCCGAAGCTTGTATATGTTGTAGGCATTCAGAACTGACATGTCCACCATATGCAGAAAGAACTTTTTGTACCATCTGCACGAGGTACGCAGGCAGTCAATGAAGCCTATCTGCATGTCGGACTTGTCCACCAGCCTCATGTTGATGTTGTAGTCCAGGACAGCATCGGGCTTGGTCACCCTGGCCTGGGTGCGGCGATCCACCTTGCCAGTCTCCACCATTTCCCCCTTGTGGATGGTGGTCAGGAGGTTGACCTTCCGCTGGTCGTGCCAGTGGATAGCCAGAATGGGCCCCGACTTCTTCTTGAACACATCACCTTTTTTGGTCTTTGGAGGGAAAGGTGGCATGCCCTTCCTTTTCCCTCGTACTGTGCCTACAGTCCCCGTCTTGCGCTCATGCAGGTACTGTGAGAGAGTGGGGGACGTGTAATAATTGTCCGTGTAGAGGACGTGATTCTTATGAAAGTAGCGGTCCATCATGGCTTGCACCACTGCTCCGCCAAAGCCAATGAGGGGGTCCACAAGCAAGTCCCCTTCCTTCCCGCTGTAGACCAGGAAGTCCAGGACATAGCCAGTTTGGCAGTCGCACAGCACAAAGAATTTTATGCCAAAGCGATGTCTTTTTGAGGGGATGTACTGCCGGAAGCTGAGTTTTCCCCGGAACAGCACAAGAGACTCGTCAATGACGACCTTGCGGAAGGGCTTGAAGTAGGAGGTGAAGCGTTCTCGCATCATCTCATACAACGTCCTAATCTTCCACAGCTTGTCTGGGAGGTGGACGTCAAGGTTGGTGACAAGATGGAGCGCTGCGAGGATATCAAGGTACCGGTCGCGAGACATATATTTCCCGAAGGCAGGGGTGGATATCAGATCATTGGTGATCCAATAGTCAGGCAACCTATGCTTCTTGACATGAGGCATTAGCATGGTGAGTGCCAGGAACACCATGAACTCTTTATGAGTCACTGGGGTCCACTGCCTCATGTGGCCCTTGGTCACCTTTCCCAAAAAGTGGACCTGGAATTGGTGCTGCTTATTTGTCTCTTTGACAACATAGCCTACCACCTCCTCATCAAAGAAGGCCTCAAACAGTTCGTGTGGTGGAGCATTGGGGCCTGCAGGAAAATTGGGGGTAACGCCTGAACCCTCCAGTACCTCATCAAAAGCTGGCACATCAGGGTTGTATGCATCCTCATCAACTACGTCTTGCCACTGAAAAACGTAGAATGGGTCTTGTCTACGCTGACGAGGAGCTCCAGCTGGTGGCCCAGCACGCCCACGGCCAACTCGGGAGGCGCGCGCCCTAGGGCGGCGAGGGCGGCGGCCAGGGCGGTGGGCAGCACGACGGGCAGCACGACGCCGGGCCAAGCGGATGGGTCGAGGGTCGTCGATGTCCATATAGTCATCGTCAGAGTGGTCATCTTGCCCTGACGGTGGACCTATGTAATCATGGCCAGAGTCTTGAGAGAGGTGCCCTTCATCATCAGTGGCCCCCACATAATCTGGCGGGGAACCAGTGATGCGTGGGCGGCGTGCGGGTGGGCGAGGTGGGGAAGGAGTGGCAGGTGAGGCTGTGTCCCCCCGAGGTCCCGGGCTCCTTGGCCTGCGACGAGTGACAGAAAGCAATGTTTCACTGTCACTAGGGCCAGGTATTGGTGATGCGAGCTCAAAGACTTCTTCAGGAAGACATGTTGAAGGCGGGAGAGGTGGGGAGGACCGTGGGGAAAGTTGCGGGGACGTATGGCTGGGGCCGGCCGGGGTGGACGCCGCGGGAGCCTCGAACAAAACTCTCTTACTTTTCTTAATTTTCTTGGTATATTTCCTACCTTTCCCCTTTTCGGCAGCAGTATGTCTCCTGTCGGGGGACCTAGGAGGCAAATAGGCCGAAAGTGTGGGGTCCTCAACCCTTGGCAATGGTGGGGGTGGTGGGGAAGAATGCGGGGCATCCGGGTCATCTTGGGTGGCGTGGGTAGATAAGGGAGACAATGGCGGACGAGAAGGGTCACCACGCTGACCCTCACTCACAGCCTCATCCTCACCAAGTAGTTTTGCTTGTTCCCTAGCTGCCGCGGCCGCCTTCTCAAGTATTTTCTGCTTATACAAATGTAGCTTGAAAGGCGATTTACCAGGGGAAGGGCTTGGCGTCGTGTCACTTAAGCGAAATTTGGTGAGTGACCTTGAACTCTCCCACTCGCTCACTCTCTCAAGTTCACTGTCTTTAGGTAAACCAGCTTCCTCAACAACTGGTACATCACCTTCATCACTCTCATCACTGTCATGTTCTCTCGCAAATCCCAGGAATTGCTCTTCTTTATCACTCTCATGGCCATAATCACTCGACTTATAATTACTGGAGTCGTCACTGACTTCATCATCAACATTATGCTTGGCATCAGCTCGCTCATAAAGTCTCAATGTCGTCTCAATACCTCCGGGAGATAACACATTTAGGCGATGGCGTCGGGGTAAGGCGCGACGAACAAGCAAGGGCGTCGTAGGAAGCACGGTATCGGACACAGCGGAATCACTATTTGGCGTACTGTCCATGATGGCGTCGGGGTAGATACTGTTGCTGTGGCGGAGTTTACGCCTGGTGGCGCCACCTACCGTCCCACGATACCGAAAATGTACGCGCGGCATTCGAAAGCACGCATGCAAGCAATGGGCGTTCAAGAGCCCTTCCGGGTTGCGCGGGCCGAGGTTGTTATGGGCGTTCAAGAGCCCATCCGGGTTGGAGGGGTTAAATAATGTTCTCGTCACATGTCCTACATCCCAAGAATATCTATATACACAACACAATTCATAAGTATTATACTGCATTTAGAGTTTATGTCTCATAAGGGTTGTTGTTGTTCCCCAGGTTGTCTGACCGAACAGCCCCAAGGTCCCGAGCAAGGCCAAGGCCATAACTGAGCACCCCCCACAGAACCCTCCCTGCTTTATCACTAAGAATTCCAAGGTGACCGAAGCCGCTCCCAGGTGAGGAGATGAGGGTGCGGAAACGCCCGGGACACCGAAGCCCCACCCAAGGCCCTGTGCCCCTTAATATTTATGAAGGGAAAGTTGAGGAGCAAAAGAAAAAATGAGACACTTTGGCTCCCAGTCTGCCATCTGCTAGGTTGGCAGTAGAAAGGTCAATCCACAGAAGAGACGCCGCCACTCGAGATCTAGAAAATATATAAGTAAAAGGAACAGTCAGAGTAAGCTATAGGTATGGCAGAGACCGTTCAACTCTCACTCTGATAGACCAGCCAATCACCACTGTCTCATAAGGGTTTTCAAAGGTTTTCATACACGGTCAGTTCGTTCTGTCAAGTCTCAGTACCACATGGGCCAGTTTGAATGTGTGAGTAGCTTTACACTTTAACCTTATACAAGGGGGCATAATTGCCCGAAATTACCTTCATTCCCTGCTTATTTTCATGCATAAGCAAAAGACAGAGCGTAATACAATTATATATCCGTGAAAGTACGGTAACAGATCTTTCAAATGACAACTTAATCATCCCAGTACGACGTCTGGTTATCTTGCAAACGAAGGGAAAAATAGCTAAAAATTTGCAATTTTTTGCTGTTTTCGCTGTGTGATGCTGCACATATGTGAGCAAGCTCACTCACACACCTCAGTGTCATGGTGCAGCCGGTTGATGCCCCCACGCGCTGCCTGCAACAGCTGGCCTCATAATAGCCTGAAAATCATTTCCGTCATTTGACGGGCCCCGCAAGAATTGGGTTAAGCAAATACTGTATCCCAGGACTGCACAAACTGTCCGACGATTCCCACACAAGTTCAGAGTAACATGGCATGAATATAGGAAAGGTGAGATAAGTAATATATATTTGGACACATAATGTGTTGAAGCAAGGAGAGGGACAGCGGAAATAAAAAAGGTGAGGAAGGGAGTTGAAGGAGGAGATGAAGGTGTCGGGGCTTGACCAAACATATACATACTGTACATAAATTAAAAAAATGAGTGCTCCACACTAAGTGTGGTTCCGGTATCACTTCCTAATGGCGGCGTTCCATGCAACCCTATTAAGAGCTGCCTCACATGTCAGGTTCTTTGATTCAAGATCAGACCACAAAGTCCGATCACATGTCTTTCTTGGTCCGCCCCTTGGTGCAGCTCCATCCACATTCATGGACTTGCATCTTTACACCCAGCTTAGTTCATCCATCCTCTCCACATGTCCAAACCATCCAAGCATGCTAGTACATATCTTATCTCTGATACTCTTGATACCTAACCTTATCCTTAGCTCTTCATTTGATATCCCATCTTGCCGTTTGGCACCATACATCCATCTCACCATTCTCATCTCATTGCGTTCTATTTTGTTGATATCATCCGCTTTGACAGGCCACATTTCTGAAGCATATGTCATTGCGCTTCTAACGCATGAAGCGTACACCTTTCCCTTCAAGGGGAGAGGGAGTCTTCTCATGGTGAGTAGTGGCAAAGTTCTCTAAACTTTCCCCAGCCGCATCTTATTCTGGCAATAGTGGCGGGCTCAGCCCCACCACCGGCAGAGATGGTATCACCCAAGTAGCAAAACTTGTCCACCATCTCCAGTGCCTCATTGCCAAAGTTAACACTCTCGAGCCAGTCATTGAATACAAGCTCACCTTTGCATACAATACATCAAATTTCTCAATTTCGGACTTCTTCCTTGGTAGAGGTCCTATTATTCTAGATTCTAGTGCAGCGTTTCTTCCTGTGATGTACCCACCTGCGGCAGACACTACACTGTATTAAGTTCGCGCCCACCCCTTTTCTGCATACTGCGCATGGGTGTGCACCACTTTTTTCTATCTTTCCTAACCCTAATCTACCGTGTAAAACCTTGGTTATATATATATATAACTCTTAACCCTTTACTTGCCATGCCCTCTCTCCATCTCCTGAACTTGGCCTTGGCATCCCGCACACTATCTGCGATAAATACTAGGTCATCTGCGAACAGAAGTTCCCAGGGGAGCCCAACTCTGAAATCACCAGATAGTGGCTCCAGTACCATAACAAAGAGGCGAGGGCTTAACACAGAGCCCTGGTGGACTCCGATGCAAATTGTAAACTCCTCACTCAGTACACCTTTCACCCTCACTGCCGTTTGTGAGTCCTCATACATCTTCATTATCACACACACCAGCTACTCCTCTATGCCAAGTTTTCTCATAGCCCACTGCATAACTGCAGGTTATGGCTCCATATATGGTAAAGGATATACTGTAGAAGCAGTGGAGAAAGTGCAGATGAGAGCTAGCAAGCTGGTACCAACGTTGAAGAACGCGGGCTATGAGCAGAGGTTGAGGACACTGGGGCTTCCGACACTGGCATATAGGAGAAAGAGAGGGGATATGATAGAGACTTTTAAGATAGTGTCAGGAAAGTACGATGAGGATGTGTGTGAAGGTATCTTCTTGATGCGGGAGGGAACATGAACGAGAGGACACTCTAAGAAAATTTACAAAGAAAGAAATAGGCTTGAGAAGGCAAAGAACTCATTTTGTGATAGAGTGGTAAATTAGTGGAACGCACTGCCCCAGTATGTAGTCAATTCCGAATCAATAAGGGAGTTTGAAAGTAATCTTGATAAAGCATGGGGAAGACAAGATTTGAAGTTTGATTATAAAACAAAAATACATAATAGTAAAAATGTTGCGTCTGCTACCGCCGCCGCCAACACCGTGAACGACCGCAGCAGCGCAAATACTGGTACTGAGCTGGATACACAGGCCTAGTTTGCCTTTTTCCAGAGGATCTACTGTAAGAAACTGTAAGAAATACCTCCTCTGGGCACCCTATCAAAGGCCTTCTCCAGGTCTACAAACACAAGATAAGATCCCTATCTTTAAGCAGATATCTTTCCTGCAGCTGCCTGACTATGAAGATAGCGTCAATTGTGCCATGTCTTGGCATGAAACCGAACTGCATATCTTCGATAGAAATGCTTTCCCTTATCATACCTTCAAAGACTCTCTCACAGACCTTCATGACTTGGTCAAACATTTTCAGGCCCCTATAATTTCCCCTATCCAATGAGTCCCCCTTGCACTTACAGTATATATGTTTACTATTACACTGTTGTGCCATTCATCAGGAGTTACTTACTCTCTAATGATGGAATTAATTAGTTCTGTGACCAAACTCACTCCTATATCACCTGAGGCTTTAATCATCTCGGCTAGAATGCCAGAGCATCCTGCAGCTTTTCTGTCCTTTATTTGATTCATTGCACTGCTTACAACAGCTGGTGCTATCAAAAGGGGGGGGGGGGGGAGTATTAGCTTTTTGTTACTAAACTGCTCTCTATTCCACTTAAATTCCACATTGAGTCATCTTTCATAGTGTACCTTCCAAGCATCTCTAAGTTTCTTTGTCAGGGTAAACAATTGTCCCATTATCATTCCTGACACACTGTTCCCCTACAAAATTTCTACTGTCATCCTTAGCTCGTCTAGCTAAATAGATCCTTAGCTCGTCTAAATGGGTGGGTGGCTAGACACCCTGCAGGACTAAAAACAATACCTGTCAAAGGGCGGAGGAACTTTTTAGTCAACGGCCATCTAGCAACTTCATGGTAATTATTTGCCTTACGGTAATTTTTTGCCATGGTGGATGAACTGGATAATGCCATAGCCTTTGTACCAAGGTCTTCCTTTGTCTGTTTTCATCCATCCCTGCTGTTATGGTGCTATTACAGCGCTCTTTCTATCACAACAATCTCCTGTTTTTTTCCTTAAGGTGGTACAGCAGGCTGATAAGGAAGACTTAAAGTTTGGTGGATTTCCAGGAGTATTGTCCTTCTTTTCTGCTATCTCTCTGCATTTCTTTAAAATCCACCACTACTGTTCCCTCTTGGATATGGTGTCCTTGGGGGTTGATTCGCCTTGCCCAGATGTGATGGTTCCTTCTGGGTCGACTCCAATACAGTATATCCATCCATTTTTCATATTGTATGGTTTGCTTCTTTCAATTATATATGTTTTTGTTTGCTCTTTTATCCGGTGATATAGAATTAAATCCCGGTCCTCATAGACCTAATCATCCTGCGAGAAGAAGTTTCTGTATTCTGTATTCTAACATCTGTGGACTTCATAAGAACATTAAAGATCTTACTATGGCATCAGTGGATTATGACATTGTCTTTTGTTCCGAAACTCTTGTTTCTGACCATAGACACATTTCAGAACTGCTCATACCTGGCTTTAATAAACCACTTCTTATTCGCCGTGACTCTCTTCCTCGTGCTCGTGGAATGAGTTTATACATCCGATCTGGCTATTATGCCCAGCCTTTGACGAAATTTCTTTGTGGTTGCCACGAGATCCAGTTGGTGAAAGTTTCCAGTAAATATCATAACCACTACATTTTTAGCCTATATAGAAATCCTGATGCCAATAACAATCTATATGACTGTCTTTTAAATGCCTTGGCATTAATTCAGTCTGTTGATGTCAAGTCATCTTTCGTTTTTGTTGGAGATGGTAATGCACATCATCAAGAGTGGCTGAACTCGGTCTCTCCAACAAATAGAAATGGTCACGCTGCCATGGATTTTGCTAATTTGTCTGGGTGTGAGCAGTTGATTGCTGGACCTACACATATTTCTGGAAACTGTCTTGATCTCGTCTTAACAGATGCTGCTGGTGTTGTGGAGACTGCAGTTCTTGCTCCTGTAGGTACTTCTGACCATAATGCTGTAACCTGTAAAATCAATCTTGAATTTACTGTGCCAGATATCACTATATCTCGTAAAGTCTATCTTAAATCTCGAGTTAATTGGGAAAATGTATGTGATGATGTTACCAATATCCACTGGAATCACATACTAAGATCTGATGACCCTGTTTCATCCCTCAATAACTCTCTCTTAGACATCCTGCAAAGAAGAGTCCCTTCTAAGTTAATCAAATCCCGTATTAAAGATAAAGCTTGGTTCAATGACGACTGTAAGCGTGCATATAATAACAAGCAGGCTGCATATCACCGCTGGAGACGTAATCGAACCCCGTTGCTTTGGGATGACTATGTACATCTTCGGTCAGTTGCGCAGAGAGTATATAGTACAGCCGAGAGGGATTACAATTCCCATTTGCAGGAAGTTCTCGCAGGTGCTACTCAGCCACATAAATGGTGGGCCTCACTTCAGGCCTCATTATTTGGAATTGACTCCACCATACCTCCACTTCGTGATTCTGATGGTTCTATCTCTTTTGATCCATTAACTAAGGGTAATATGCTTTCTAATGTTTTCATAGGTAAGCAGAGTGATCAGGAATTGCAATTGCCCTTGACATGTTTCCCTAGTCCTAATCTAAAGTCGATAGCATTCAAATCAGCTGAATTGAGACAATATTTATTGGATCTTGACACTTATGGTGGGATTGACCCAGATGGATTTTTCCCTCTCTTCTTTAAGAAGATTGCTGTTGTCTTAGCACCTAAATTGGCATTGAGCAAGTATTTAGGTTGCTCTTGAAATCTGGTAGTTTTCCTCTTTGCTGGCGAAAAGC
Source organism: Paralithodes platypus (assembly GCA_032716605.1). Taxonomy (NCBI): domain Eukaryota; kingdom Metazoa; phylum Arthropoda; class Malacostraca; order Decapoda; family Lithodidae; genus Paralithodes; species Paralithodes platypus. The sequence continues at coordinate 403,588 of CM064538.1, read as the reverse complement.
TAGCATCACTCCAATTCCGAAGGGAGCTACTGCTTCGTCATCCCCATCTGAGTATCGTCCTATATCCATAACGCCTATTCTCTCAAAGATCTTTGAGAGGCTTTTAGCTAGACGCCTTTCTTCATACTGTAATCGTCTTGATATAATACCCAATTCACAGTTTGGTTTTCGCAAAGGTTCGGGTACTTGCGATGCGCTTTTAACTTTATCTCATGATCTTCAGTCTTCGTTGGACAAAGGGTATGAATCTCGTGTTGTGGCTATTGATTTTAGTTCTGCTTTTGATCTTGTTAATCATAAAGCCCTTTTATATAAGCTGCAACTTTATGGTATTGGTGGTAGTCTTTTGTCTATTTTTAAAGATTTTTTGACAGACAGGTCTCAGCATGTTGTCGTTGATGGGTGCACTTCTGTTTCTGAGCCTGTTGTTTCAGGTGTTCCACAGGGCAGTGTGCTTGGGCCTCTGTTTTTCATTATTTTTATTGCTTGCTAGTGCTCTGAGCTTGAAAATAAACTAGTTTCTTATGCCGATGACATAACTTTATACTCATCAATTCCATCTCCAGAGAGTAGAATCGAAGTTGCAGCATCTCTAAACAGGGACTTGGCTAAGATTACCTCTTGGTGTGAACTTTGGGGTATGAAGCTTAATGCTAAGAAAACTCACTCCATGATAATCAGTAGATCACGTACTTTGGCTCCTCCTCATCCTTGTTTGCATGTTTCTGGTGAACAAATTGAGCATGTGTCAGGTTTGCGTTTGCTTGGAGTGACTCTCGATCATAAGTTGACATTTGAGAAGCATATTCGTTCCTTGTCTTCTACTATTGCTCAAAAGATTGGTTTACTTCGCAAGTGTTACAAAACATTCGCTTGTGAAACCACAGTCATAAATTTTGTTTATGCTTTTATTTTGCCTCATTTTGAGTATTGCTCTCCTGTTTGGAACTCGGCTGCTGACTGTCATTTGAAATTGCTTGATAAAGCTCTTAATTCTATTAAATATATTCTCCCTGCTCTATCTCTTGATCTTCATCATCGGCGTCGGGTTGGTGCCCTTAGTCTTTTATTTAAAATTTTTAACAATACTCAGCATCCATTGCATAGTGTTTTACCAGAACCTTTTATTCCAATTCGCGCAACAAGATTTACGAGGAGTCTTAATGACCTTGCCATGACTCCAATTAATGTTTCTACATCTCAGTTTTCTCGGTGTTTTATTCCTTCAATGATTCCCTTTTGGAATCATTTGCCAAACGAGGTTGTACAGTCGACCCATATCTCAGCTTTTAAGTCCAGAGTTAATTTTTTATTACAGCAGTACATTTTTGTTTTAATCATGATTTGCTTTTATTCTTTTTAGAATGGTGTTTTAATTGACAAACTGATCTTTTCTTCTGGGCTCTCTAACTACTGTAGCCCTTTTCCTTTTTCTTAGTTGTCTTAGTCTCTCTCCAGTACTTACGGGTATTTTGTGGGGATTCATCTTTTATAGGTGTATCTGCACCCTGTTGGGAGGCTTAGACAGCTTCTATAATAATAATAATAATAAATAGAAGATCCCATTGGGATTTTGTGTGTTTCTCACTTGGTCAATGACCAGGTCCTGTATGATTTTTTTTGCCTTGTATATCTTTTTTTTTTTTTTTTTTTTTTTTTTTTTTTTTTTTTGCTTAGCCGCCAGAAATTCCTCCGTGCTGCCTCCTTTCTTCCATGCTTGAAACATCTTTTCTCCTTTCTTACATTTTCAACCTCATCATTCCACCACCAGGAAGTTTTATGCCTGGGGGGCCCTTAGTTTATTTGTTGACACCCTCATTACAGAAAAGGACGGACAAGAAAAAAGTAACATTCAAACTAGCTTTTCTAGAATATTCGGCCTTGTGGCAAGTTGAACAGAAAGTGTGTGGATGACCAAGGAGGGTATTGTACTTACTAAAAGGCAGGGATCTTTACTTTGTGTTTGTGGACCAGGAGAAGGCCTTTGATAGGGTACCTAGAGATGTTGTACAGTGGGCTATGAGGAAACTTGGTGTGGAAGAGTGGCTGGTGCGTGTGATAATGAAGATGTATGAGGATTCGCGAAGTTCGGTGAGGGTGAAGGGTGTACTGAGTGATGAGTTCGCAGTCCGTGTTGGAGTCCATCAGGGTTCAGTGTTAAGCCCCCTCCTCTTTATTATGGTCTTGGAGGCGCTGTCTAGAATTTTTAGAGGCGGACTCCCGTTGGAACTGTTTTATGCAGACGATTTAGTCCTAATAGCTGACAGTATGCAGGATGCTGAGGCCAAATTCAGAGAGTGGAGAGAGGGCATGGCGAGCAAGGGTTTAAAAGTCAATATTAACAAAACCAAGGTTATGCATTTTAGTTTGAGACGAGGCAATGTGGAAAAGAGCGGTGCATACCCATGTGCAGTGTGTGGAAAGGGAGTGGGCGTTAACTCAATTCAATGTAGCATCTATCGATGTTGGGTACACCATGGGAGTAAGCGCTGTAGTAGAATAAAGGGGCCCCTGCCGAAGGATAAGTCAGAAATAGAGAAATTTGAGTGCGTAGTGTGCAAAGGCGAGCTTGTGTTAAGTGATGATCCTGTGGCTGTGAATTTTGGAAATGAGTCTTTGGAGCTGGTGAACAAGTTTTGTTACCTAGGAGATACCATCTCTGCCGGTGGTGGGGATGAGGCTGCCACTGTTGCTAGAATTAGGTGTGGCTGGGGGAAGTTCAGAGAATTGATGCCAATCCTGACCATGAAAAGAATGCCTCTCCCCCTGAAGGGAAAGGTGTATGCCTCATGTGTTAGAAGTGCAATGACGTATGCCTCAGAAACATGGGCCGTTAAAGTAGAAGATGTCAACAGAATGGAGCGTAATGAGATGAGAATGGTGAGATGGATGTGTGGGGCCAGGCTACAGGATAGAATAACAAATGTTGAGCTGAGGAGACGTTTAGGTATAAAGAGTATTAGCGAGGTGATGCGTACAAGTAGACTGGGATGGTATGGATATGTGGAGAGAATGGATGAACAAAATTGGGTGAAAAAATGCAGGTCTGTGATTGTGGAGGGAGCTGCACCAAGGGGTGGACCGAGGAAGACCTGGGATCGGACTATACACGCCGATCTCAAATCCAAGAACTTGACAAGTGAAGCAGCCCTTAACAGGGTTGCCTGGAATGCCGCCATTAGGACAAGAGACTGAAACTGCACTTATGTGTGGAACACTCAGTCTTAAAATGTTATGTATGTATGTATGTATTGTAGTGTCCGAAATAAATAATATTCATAATGGAGGCAGGGGGCTAGGAATCCTACTCCCCCACTCAATGAGACAGAGAAAGGGGCGAGGGATCACAAAAGTGGTCCCGGACCCTAAGAATTGCAACTTTGAATGTTCATTTCTGTTCGGTCTCTGTCTAGAGTCGGCCACCCTCAGCTATGGGTTATGTGCCTGAGTACACAGTATACATACATACAAACAATGATTTTTAGGATAAGTAGCGACTTTAGTGTTGCTTTCATTTTCTAATACAGTAGAATCTCGTCCATCAGGAGCCCGCCGATTCGGAAACCCAAGAATTCCAGATGAGCTTTTCAGTTCGAACTCCTTACTCAGACTTCCGGATAAGTTCGGAAGTCTGAGTAATATAGTACAGAAATGTAAGATCTTGTCCAGACAATATTACTCAGACTTTTGAACTTTTCCGGAAGCCATTTTCCGAAATATAAGGTTTTACTTCCTTCCCTTCGGGTTGTCAAACCCGAAATAAATTCAATATGTATGTGTGTCTGTATTAGGGGGAGCGAGAGATGTGGATGGTTAGATGGACATAAATTAGTATATAGATCAATATAAAGAAAGAAAAGTTATGATTTTGCGAGTGGCACAGTGACAAATTTCACTTCCACAGTTGCAGCGTTATACTGTATTATGAACGACACAATTGTCTTAATTGTGGTGTAACGTGTTGCATTCCCAGGGATTGTGAATTACCCCAGACAAACTGGCACTTTCCAGAAACCAAAGACCAGATACTGTTGTTGTTGTTGTTGTTCCCTAAGCTGCCTGGCCGAACAGCCCCGAGTCCCTAAGGAAGGCCATGGCCACGGTCGGGCTTTCCCACAGCGCTCTCAAGGAGTGTAGATTGTGTTGTTGGCGTAAGTGGTTGTGTGAAATGCAGTCTTCTATGATGTGTTTAACCCATCGGATCCGGGGGGCCTCATATGATCCCAATCGCTGTGTCCGGGGCTATTTTCGTACAGTCAAGCTTCATAATTCAGTAGCTACTGATTGAGACCACCTAGAGCAGTCATTTTTTTTGCAAATTATAGAACGTTTTGTTGTCTGTAGACTGCCGTTGAGATGACATCGCTACGACACGTGGCTGCCGAGTTATGATGATTTTAGCGGCGATTTATAGCCGTGCATTTTGCCTCGTATGAGGCCTCCCGGATCCAAAGGGTTAATAGTATGGGGTGCTGTGTTACAACCTGGGCAGGAGTCGACGACGGAGTCATCCAGTCTCTTCTGATAGCTCAGAAGGGCTGGATGGTGTCCGCATCTCAGCCTGGCCAGGTGGACTCTGTCCTCGCGAGGAAGGGAGGATTCAGAAGGATGGATTTCGGGAGGTCGTGCCTGCGGCTGCGTGTTGTCTATGAGTGAGTGGATGGATCGGCGAGAGATATGAGTATGGATGTGCTTCTGGAAGCTGGTTTGGGGTGGGCAGGGAGGGAGAGAAGATAGTACAGTATTTGTGTGTGATAGCGTGTGCTGGGTGCTGTTTTAACATTTCTTGGTGTCTGTGGATGTGTTGCCATGTAGTGTAGTGGGTGGTGTTGGTTTGTGGAGGCTGCTGCCAGGAATTGAGTGCCTCTCATGTCCAGATGGTCTTTGACTTTGAGGACTTTGGTTTCTTGATGTAGGTGATCTGTAGGTGAAGTAGCTGTGCAGCCTGTGATGATTTTTAGGGCTTTATTTTGAATAGTCTGTAAGGTCTTATGATGTGTTTCAGCTAGGTTAGAAGCCCAGGCCGGACTTGCGTATTCCACCAATGATCTTATGAATTGTTTGTAAACTGTGGTGGTGGTTTCTTTGTTGTGTCCAAATTTAGTGTGGGCAAGTGACCTGAGGGCGTTCAGTCTGGGTGTCAGTTTTTTTTTAATGTTTGTGGTGTGCTGTTTGAATGTCATTTGAGTATCATATGTTACTCCTAAGATTTTGGGTGAGTGTGTGTGTGTTAGGGGTGTGGAAAGGGTGTGGGCGCTAACTCGATTCGATGTAGCATCTGTCGATGTTGGGTGCACCATGGGAGTAAGCGCTGTAGTAGAATAAAAGGACCCCTGCCGAAGGATAAGTCAGAAATAGAGAAATTTGAGTGCGTAGTGTGCAAAGGCGAGCTTGTGTTACTTGATGATCCTGTGGCTGTGAATTTTGGAAATGAGTCATTGGAGCTGGTAGACAAGTTTTGTTACCTAGGAGATACCATCTCTGCCGGTAGTGGGGCCGAGGCTGCCACTGTTGCTAGAATTAGATGTGGCTGGGGGAAGTTCAGAGAACTGCTGCCAATTCTGACCATGAAAAGAATGCCTCTCCCCCTGAATGGAAAGGTGTATGCCTCATGTGTTAGAAGTGCAATGACGTATGCCTCAGAAACATGGGCCGTTAAAGTAGAGGATGTCAACAGAATGGAACGTAATGAGATGAAAATGGTGAGATGGATGTGTGAGGCCAGGCTACAGGATAGAATAACAAATGATGAGCTGAGGAGACGTTTAGTTATAAAGAGGATTAGCGAGGAGATGCGTATGGACATGTAGAGAGAATGGATGAACAAAATTGGGTGAAAAGATGCAGGTCTGTGATTGTGGAGGGTACTGCACCAAAGGGTGGGCTGAGGAAGACCTGGGATCGGACTATACGTGCCGATCTCCAATCCAAAAATTTGACAAGTGAAGCAGCCCTTAAGAGGGTTGCTTGGAATGCCGCCATTAGGACAATAGACTGAAACTGCATGTATGTGTGGAGCACTCCGTCTTAAAATTTGGTGTATGTATGTACAGGTATGTATGCATTTCTAGTGTAGCGTATGAAATACATATTGAATGTCGCTGTACTGTTGCAGTGGCTTTGGTTGTGAGTGTCGTCTGTAATCAATGTAATCAGCTCCATCATGCTGCTCAGGGGCTAGCATTCATATTGCAAATGCAACAATGGTCTACTGCTCCTTTGATGTCCGCCATTGTAGAGAGGGGTTGGGAGGCAATGGGGAAGAGTGTCAAAGACATTCAATTAGCAAGGATCGAACCTGCGGCCTCCCACATGCAGGATATGCATGCTACCCACCTTCCACACTGTACACCCTCAACACTGGCTCCATCAATTTACAGATTTAACATTATTATTGATTTTGTGTACCATACTAATTTGAACAACATGCAGGAATTAACCTTTAAACGGCGAAGCCTATGATTTTTTAAAGTGCCCGCCATGCGAAGGTCTTTGGTTCAATTCTGACAAAAAAAAATCATAATTACCATACAATATATCCTTATTACTTATCCATATGCACTTTTAATATGAACATATGAATATTTAAAAGCAGTAAAAGAAGTGGGAATAGCATTTGGGGGATGAAAAAGACGTATTATTGCCACCCAGGCGGGGAATATCCTACCTCTCCGACCTCAAGGGGAACACTGAGGCCATGGAATAGAAGTATCTGTGTAGCAAGGATCTCTAGCTGCCTCGCCCGTGTTAACCAGACCGTGTGAGAGAAATTCGCGGGGAAAATTACCTGATAAAAGGGGGAATAAGAGGAAAAATAACTGATAATTGAAGAGGGGGGAAGGAGGGGGTTTCGGATACATATGGAGGAGTGGTAGCAAGTAATGGAGGGGAATTATCTCACCTAATCACATATTGCTTTATTTTGAGTGCCAGTAGGGTGTTTTGAAAGATTTCTTTTATGTGCTGGCTCTATAGAGGACGCTCGCATTGCACCACAAAACCCCTATAGAGGACGCTCGCCATTTATGGGTTAACTCCCCCTTGCCCACCCCAAGCCAGCCTCTAGAAGCCACGGGCCGTGACATGGTCAGTAGCGTGTCTGACTGCTGATCAAAGGATGAGCAGTTCGATCCCAACCCGTGCCATTGGTAGACGTCAAGAGTTTGGACACTCAGGTCTTGCGATTTGTGGCAAATGTCCAGTAAAGTCCCTGTAACAAGGGCACCTGCTAGCCCTGTCAATCAAGGGAGTGTACGGCATTAAAAACTGCATCACACTGCATCAGCCTCCAAAAGCATATCCATACTCAAATCACCCACTGATCCATACAGTCACTCAAAGACAACAATCAGCTACATGCACAGCCCCCTGAAATCCATCCTTCAGAAACCCTCCATCCCGTGAGGACAGAGTCCACCTGGCTAGGTTGCGATGTGGGCACCATCCAGCCCTTCTGAGTTATCTGAAGAGGCTGGATGACTCCATCCAGGACACATATCCGGGCTGCAACACAACACCGCACACTATCAAAAACATAATGAAAGAATGCATAACACGCAACCACTTATGCCAAATACACAAATTACACGCCTTGAGAACTTTGTGTGAAATCCCGGTCTCGGCCGTGGCCTTCCTTAGGAGCTCGTGGCTGTTCGTCCAAACAGCCTAAGGAACGACTACTACTACTAGTACAGTACATGCAGGAATTTGCTACTTTACCCTATACGTATCAAATAAACTCAGTCATCTGGTTGTTGTTGTCGTTCCCTAAGCTGCCTGGCCGAACAGCCCCGAGACCCTAAGGAAGGTCATGGCCACGATCGGGCTTTCCCACAGGGCTCTCAAGGAGTATAGATTATGTTGTTGGGATATGTGATTGTGTAGAATGCAGTCTTCTATGATGTGTTTAATAGTATAGGGTGCCGTGTCGCATCCTGGGCAGTTGTCGACAACTGAGTTATCCAGTCTCTTCTGGTAGCTCAGAAGAGCTGGTTGGTGCCCACATCTCAGCCTGGCCAGATGGACTCTGTCTTCGCGAGGAAGGGAGGATTCAGAAGGATGGATTTTGGGAGGTCGTGCCTGCAGCTGCGTGTTGTCTATGAGTGATTGGATGGAATGCCGAGAGATAGGAGTATGGATGTGCTTCCGGAAGCTGGTCTGGGGTGGGCAGGGAGGGAGAGATGACCGTATTTGTGTGTGATACTGTGTGCTGGGTGTTGTTTTTATATTCCTTGGTGTCTGTGGGTGTGCTGCCATGTAGTGTAGTGGGTGGTCTTGGTTTGTGGAGGCTGCAGCCAGGAATTGAGTGCCTCTCATGTCCAGGTGTTTTTTTACTTTGAGGACTTTGGTTTCTTGATGTAGGTGATCTGTATGTGTAGTAGCTGTGCAACCTGTGATGATTTTTAGGGCTTTGTTTTGAATAGTCTGCAAGGTCTTGTGATGTGTTTCAGCTAGGTTGGAAACCCAGGCAGGGCTTGCATATTCTATCACTGATCTCTATGTATTGTTTGTATACTGTGGTGGTAGTTTCTTTGTTGTGTCCAAATTTTGTGTGGGCAAGTGACCTGAGGACGTTAAGTCTGGGTGTCAGTTTATTTTTTATGTTTGAATTATGTTGTTTGAATGTCATTAGAGTGTCATATGTTACTCCTAGAATTTTGGGTGTTGTTTATGGTGAGGTGGGGGGTGTATTTGGATTCGGCTGTCCAGCTTGTGAGGAGGGTTGTAGTGGATTTGGCTGGGCTAATTTGAGTCTGTTTGTAGTGCACCAGTCATGTAGTGTTTTGAGATAAGATTGAAGAAGTGTTGCTCTGTCTGGGTCTTGGTACTTACACTAGTTGTACACTAGTTGTAGTTGCGGGAGTGAGCATGCTCGTTAATTCCCGCCTCCTAAGATATGTTTGTCATACCGTGCTTTGAAACTATGCACTGATGGTGCAGACACTACTTCGGCTGGCAATTTGTTCCACCCACTAATCGAGTTGGTAGGAAATCTTTTACTTTTCAGATCAGATTTACTATTAGGCACTTTCAGTTTGTAGCTGTGACCTCTTGTTCTCTCACCTCCATCCCTCTCTATGAAGTTTTCTTGGTCGATTTTGTCAATACCTCTAACACATTTGTATATCTGAATTTGCTGTCCTCGTTTCCTTCTCTGTTCCAGTGTAGGTAGATTCAATCTCTCGAGCCTCTCTTGGTACTCCAAATTTTCCAAACCTGGGATCATCCTCGTAGCTGCTCTCTGTACCCTCTCAATTTTGTGGATATGTATCTTCATGTGAGGGGACCACACTACAGATGCATATTTATTAGTGGCCCCTCCATCATTGACGATTATGCCTATTACATAAGGCTACCTCTTCAAACGCCCATAAGCGCAGTTTGAAACTACCGCCGCAGAGCTCAGAGGAACCTTCATCATAAGCACACGCTAAATCACTCATGGTTCGTCTTTATGATTGGGTTCTCACTACGAAAAAACTTCGTAACAAATAAAAAATAAAAATAAAATAAGAATAACTATTCATAAGCTTTCCATATTCCGTGGATGTACTTTTGTGGATTCTTGGACCAGACGCTGGCTAGCGCATCTATCCACCTTCCTTGCTCTGCGCTCTCACCACCCGGACGTGTCCCCCACAGTGCTCCGCTTTGTTCCGCATTCTTGCGTCCCTAGTGAGTTTTTTCTCATTTGTTTACTCTGGGATGTCTTGAGTAAGGTTAGGATTAGCTAGCAGGGGTGTCATGGGTGGTTTTCTCGCAGAACAAGTGTATTTTGGGTCGATTTGTTGGGGCGTCTATTTCGGACGGACCCTCGTGGCCGAGTTGAGGACGCTCTGATACGTTTTTCGTGTTTAGCCATCTTTAGGCCTAGCTGGTTAGGAGGCTGTAACTACGCGATGTCGGGCTTCTAGCTATCTTTCTGATGGAGTAGCCTATGTTATTTGTACTGACGTTCCTGGTGTATTTTCTTCACTTAGTGAAGTTCTTTCTGGGTCCCGAGTCAGTCTTTTCCCTTACCCGGGTGTTTTCTACGATTTTGATGTGGCGGCTGTTCCAGTTTTGGTGGGATGAGTGCTTTTCGATGGTGTTTCGACGTCATTAAGTGTTTTTTCCGTTTTCACCAGGCCTAGCCAGCCACTCGTAGTTTTTTCACATATGCAAGTGTTTTCATTGTTTATTATAATAAATATGTATTCATGTGCCATGTGTGTCCTGGATTAGTTGTGATTGGCTGATCCAGGAGCTTCGGACTGGGGGTCTGATTATGTTTATCAGACTGCGTTCTGTTTGGTGTGGGTTGCCTTTCCGGCGGTGTTTCACGATTGCTCCGAGGAAGCCGTTTTGTTTACCGAGTTTTAATCTGGATGGTTAAAATAGGTAAGTTACCCCGGCGAGTTTTTACCGAGTTTTAATCAGGTTGGTTAAAATAGGTAAGTTACCCCAGCGAGTTGGGTAGCTTGAGGGCTCATCAGAAACTGCGTTTTCTGTGGTCGAGCCTGTGATCAGGCTTCCTGTTTTATTCACGGCGAGGTGGGCTCCACACATTTATCTAGGTGATCATGCTGACACCTGTTGGATATGGTTTTCTCGGCTTTTCAAAGTCATTGAAACAATGCTGTTGGTTTTGTTTGGTCTTTCCCTCCCGGCGACCTTTTTACAAAGAGGTCTGGGGCAGGTACAATTGGTTTGTCATTACATATAAAACCTGGCGGTTGTACCTTCGGGTGGTTATATTACCGGATTTGCAATTCGTGATAAATTGCCAAACAATTGATTGATACAATAGGGTATCACGGCCTTCATTACGGCGATCTATGAGGACTTCTGGGAGAAGCCGGATTAGAGATTAAAATAGGCTTAGACTTTTTATGGGATAAAAAGTTGCCTGAATCTTACTAGTGTTTCAAGTGTAAAGGGATACTTGAAAGCCTTCCTCTTTAGTAAAGATATGCTTCATCTTTAGGAGGATTCAGAAGATATGCTTAAATCTTTTGGACAGGTAAAGATATGCTGAAATCTTTATACAGATATGCTTCATCTTTATGAGGATTCAGAAGATATGCTTAAATCTTTTGGACATGTAAAGATATGCTGAAATCTTTAATATGAAACTAAAGGAAAACGAACAGTAGTGGTGGAGTGCTACGGTTCGTTGACCGGCGGTTTTAAGGCACATGTTTTGTACCATTTTGGGGTAACCTTATGAGCATTAATTCCTGGAAATTTCTCTTTCCAGGGCGGAGTACCGGCGTTGCACCAGGTGACCAGGTAGTTCCCGGGGGCGGGGTAGATTTCCCCCAGTCTCTGTCATGGCGGCACTTGAACCTCATTGCTTTATGTTCAACACCGTTATGCTCAGGTATCCCTATTTTTGCTCACAAGCTCTGTATTAAATGTGTTAAATGCCTAGATCGGTCACGGGGATATGGGTGACAAAGAATTGCACTATTTGTCACCTCTTAAGTGTTAAAGTTCTAATTCAGAAGGATAATACTGCGGCGGTGGCTTTACAAGAAGTGAAACAACTTCTCGCTACTTACTCAACGAATGTAGCACATAAAGCATTGCAATGTGATAACCTTGAGCTATGGGAGCTTTTAATCATTAAACATACCCCCCCTCAGTATAAGATACGTGCACGTAAGACCTCAGAGACTGGGCGGAGACAAGTTGCCACACCCTCCCCCAGCAAGTCTAAGAGGCCTCGCTCACCATCACCTTTGGCAACGGCGACGAGGTCCACTTCAAGGTCACCACTGAGGCAGCAGGTGACAGATTCGGGCCACTCTGCTTCCCCTTCCAAAAAGAAAAAAAAGGAAGCTAGTGGGGGATCTAAAGACATTACTAGTACTAAGCATAAGTCAAGTAAAAGTCATAAATCATCCAAAAGGGATCCTCCGGCGCGAAAGGATTCACGGCGGTCGTCGGAGCCTGGTAACCCGCTTTCTGCCTCTACCCCCACCAAGTCTAACGTCCAATCTGACAGGTCAGGGGTGGAGTCAGAGAATGTGGTGGAGGATGCCCCGGCGGACATTTCATTACCTGATATTCAGGCTTTTTCTACTAGGTCACGTGTGTCAGCCTCAGATTTAGAAGTGTCTTACAGAAACTATAAACCTCTAGGGGGCTCGGGTGAGGGCTCTCAATCAGAGAGTATTCCTAGCTCGCAAGCGAGTGACAACCACAGCCAAGGGGTATGGCGTTACTCACAGTCCTGGCAGGACAGAACACACCCTTTTGTGACTCAAGTAGTGGCTGACGTCCACCGGGATGCCGATGTACCATCTTCTATCCCAGATTTAACATGGCAGCATGTGGAGGTCCCGGCTTCGGCGGGATCTTCCCATGATAGGCCAGACTTAACGGATGAAGAACAACGATCTCTGGTCTCAGAGATGGAGGTTCAAGAGTCCAGTCAACTTCTAGACGACTCTCAGGGTACTGTCGAATCTCCACGGAGTTCGTCATCGGCTAGGTATGTAACAGCAGAAGAGATTGATGGATTACTATTGAATGCACTTAATAGGTTCTTTGGCCCTGCGCCGGAAACTCCTACAGTTGGTACGGGAGCTCCCGCGATGTCGACGAATGTGCGACCTCTGGCTACATCCATTGCTTTAGCTAAAATACCTAACCCCCCTCTTGTGTCAGATCCAAGTTCCAATGTGCCAGGCACAGCAGCTCTCACTACTTCCAATGTGCGAGTCATATCAGACATAACTCCCCCTCCTTTAGACAAGGCGCCAGTCAAAAAAGGAGCTATGCCTCTTTTATATGGGCCTGATGAGTCATGGGTAGTAATGTTACCAACTAAGCCAGAGGCAGCACAAGCTACTATCTTGGGGGAGCTCCCTGTACCACATGAGTGGGTAATCCAAGGTAATAAGTCTAGAAAACTCAGAGCTTTAGATAGTCAAGGAAATATTTTGGATGTTCATATTAAGGCCATTCCAAGTTATTATAACCATGACTTTTTTGTGTATGCATCAACACCAGCCCTACCCCCTGCCTCAGCTTCAAAGCTATTTTCTGACTGGACTAAGAATGACGGCTTTAACGACGTCAAGGCACTTTCTGCTTTGACGCCGGAGTTGGATATGTTTCTGATCACAGACTCAACCTCTAATCCAGTTTTGCAGGTGGGGCAGTTGGGTACGGGACCTTGGGTGGAATGGGAAACCGAGGCTCAAAATTTTGCCACTACTTTCACGTCAAAATCTTCCCACCAAATCCCTCAAGAACACCATTCTTGGTTCGCTCTTCCGGTTTGTAGTTCCGGCGGAGTCCCCTCTGCTTTGTTTGATTTCTTGGCTGCCCCTAAAATTAATTTGTGCGAATTAAAAGATCCTTTTAGCACGCCTTCCCCAGCTCACCTAGACCGCGAGTTTAGGTTAAGAGGAAAAGCGTTTAGACTGTTTTCGCAATATGTTGTTACCCAGCAAGTAACAAAGTCTCTGTTACGCTCTTCTCAGGCAATAGAAGCCGCGTAAGTCAAGAAAGCCATTGAGCTTGCCCGGCGCTTGCTTCTCCAGACTTCCATACAGTCTTTAGGAGATATACGGACGGCCTTATTAGAGGCAGTTCGAGCAAGGCAGGATCTGTGAATGTTCTTAGTGAAGAAACTTCCTGACCGTATTGCAAGCCAAGTAGTTCTGTCTCCAGTTCTAACTCCTTCTTTGATTTCACCAGCAGTTTGGAAGACTGTTTTCAATATGGCACAAGCATTCAAACAAAGTCCCTCTCAACCTAAGAAACCTGCCTTCACTTTCCCTAAACCCAAACCAGTTTCGAAGGTTCAAGCTAGTGGGTCTAAGCCTTTTCATCAGCCAAAGTCCCCTTCCACCCAGGGTCAGGCTCAGTTCAGGTATAAACAGGGTAGTTTCTCAGGTAAAGGCCACAAGTTTCACCAACGACCAGGTCAGGGCCCGCCTCCAGCCAAACCCAGCCAGTCATCCAAGGGTACACCTCCACCAGCAAAAAAATAAGGTCTTTCTCACTCCCAGGGCCATTCAAAGGCGTGTTGGAAACGAGGGTAGTCCAGCCGGCGAACCCCAATCTGCTAACTGGGTCATTCCGGGCGTGTCATCAGGCATGGCCTTTAACCCTTGTCTAGCGGGGGGTCTGTGGCCGTTTTGGGCCTTTTCAGGCCATTCTGACTGCTATATCAACCATCAGCATGAAAGGAACTGTATTGTGCCAAAAACTAGGGGGAAATCGCTACACAATGACACCACATAAAGCTACGTAGCACTCGTGGAGCCCTGACAGTGTTACCTCAAAGATGGAAGTTTAGCGGATTTTGCTACATTGTTCACTTTTAGCGAACTATTGGTCACACTGTCATCCTCCCGTGCGGTGGGGGAACTGGAGTTAGTGTGGGCCGGGAGGCCACAGATGTCGGACGTATGGTTCATTACTGTTCCACCCATTTTCACTCGATTTTCACCCTTTTTTCACCCGTTTTTTGCCAGTTTCTTTAACTCGACTTATGTTGCGCGCCGCTCTTTAAGGGTTAAGAACATGGGCGAGGACTGTGGTACGCAAAGGCATCACTTGGCAGTGGCTCCGGCGACCTCGATAACATCAGCCGACAACGGCCAATCATGTTTCTTTAGAGGTGGAGTCACTAGTTCAGGAGATGATTACCAAGGGTGTCATTATCCCCGTCCCCCCGATTTACCCGGTGTTTACGTCCAAACTCTTTCTAGTACCAAAAAGGGACAGTATTCAAATGAGACCGGTCGTAGACCTGTCTTATTTGAATCTCCACATTCACAACGTGTCCTTCAGGATGCTGACAGTGAATCAAATCAGGCTAACACTTCCGCCGGGAGGGTGGATGTGTTCATTAGACCTGACAAGACGCGTATTGGCATGTCCCGGTAAACAAGAGATTTCAAACATTTCTGGCGTTAAGAATAATGCATCAGAATTATGACTTTCAAAGGATGCCGTTTGGGTTGAACCTAGCGCCGCGCATCTTCACAAAATTAGTCCGGCAAGCCCTGATGCCCATTTTAGAACAAGGGATCAGGATCTTGTGGTATCTGGACGACTGGCTGGTGGTGGCAGAGACAGAAAAGTTATGCAACACTCATGTCAACATTACGTTAAACCATGTCAAATCTCTAGGATTCAAGGTCAACTTGGTAAAGTCAAACCTTGTTCCCTCACGAGTAATTCAGTGGATAGGGCTGGTCTGGGACACAGCATCTCTCACTCTGAGTCAGAGTGTGGACAATCGAAACAGATTTCGCAAGAAACTGTTTATGTTTCTCCACAGTCTGACTACGACACAGAGACTCTGGGAATCTCTAGTCGGTTCTCTCAACTGGGTTCAACTAACTGTGAAGTTGGGCCGGTTGAAAGTCAAACGTTTAATCTTGGAGGGCAACAGATATTTCCCACTCTTACCGGCGGGAAAATTATGGCCTATCCCAACATTAATACACAGCTTACTAGCGGTCTGGGCGAAGAGAGAAATGTTGCACTCAGTCATGTCATGGACCTCTCCCCCGCCGACGGTATGGGTGAACACGGATGCGCCAGGGACGATAGGTTGGGGCTTTCAGTCAAACCTCGGGCATCAGGGTCAAGGGCTTTGGTCCCCTTCAGAAACCTCTCACATAAATGTAAAAGAGTTACTAGTCCCCTTGTATTTCCTTCAGGTTCACGGCTCTACTTTACGGGGAAAGTCGGTGGCCTTCAGGATGGACAATCTCAATGCAGTTCACTGCATTCAGACACAAGGGTCAACGAGGTCTCGGAGGTTGCTAGACGTGTCAGAAAAGATTTTTGTGCTAGCCAACGAGCTGCACATTCATCTTCATGCATCATATCTCCCAGGCGTAGCAAACGTCTGGGCAGACGCGCTGTCTCGGAGACAGAGCACAACAGTAGAGTGGGCACTCAAGCAAAACATTTTCAATCAAATGATTGCAGAGCCTTACCGTCCACAAGTGGATCTGTTTGTGTCAGAGGAGAATCACAAACTCCCTCGGTACCTCATACGCCGGACATTAACGCCGGCGGGGGGGCCCGACGCATTGGTGACGGATTGGAACAGGTGGAGTTCCATTTATCTGTTTCCGCCACCAGACGCTTCTCTAATGTGCCACGTAGTCAACAAACTACAGGATTATCGAGGCGTAGTCTCGTTAATCGCGCCCCTGTGGCCGGCGCAGTTGTGGTACCAGCAATTGAGAATGTGGTGCCCGAACCCAGTGTCGCTCCCGGTCGGGTATTTCCACTTAGACACGATTGGCAACCTAAAGACCTCGCTGACTTTTGCATTGTGGACATTCAGGAGGCCAAGTGGCTAACGCCGTATGGTAGAAACGTGACAGATAAATTTATGAATCAGTACACACAATCTACCAAGAGGCAATATCAATCTCATTGGCAGTCCTTTACTTCTTGGATAGTTAGAACAGAACAGACAGTACCTTCGGTGGCATTAGTTTTTAATTATTTAAACTATTTGTTTGAACAGAAATGTCTCTCTGTAGTGACTCTAAAAAATCACTTAACAGCTATCAGGGTGCCATTCTTTGACCTTACAGGTCTAACCATACCACAAGCGGAAGAAACAGGTTTCATGAGAGCATGCTTCAAACTCCGCCCACCTCCCCGTCAGCTCATGCCTACCTGGTCTCTTGACGAAGAGTTATTTATTAGTGGCCCCTCCATCATTGACGAACATGCCTATTACATAAGGCATCCTCTTCAAACACTAATCCGCCGTATTTTGAATCTACCGCGCAGAGCATTTAAAATCTGAGGAGCCTTCATCATGAGTGCACGCGACCTCACTCATGGCTTCAGTCATTATGAATTGGGTTCTCACTACGAAAAAACTTTGTAAAAAATAAAAAAGAAAAAGAAAATAAGAATAACTATCCAATAAGCTTTACATCATATCGTGGATGTACTTGTGTGGATCTTTGACCAGAGGCTGATTCAGGCGTCATTCTTCCTTCTCTGCTCTGCGGTCAGCCGGCCCGGACGTGTCTCTCCACGCTCCGCTGGTTCCGCATTTGCTGCGTCCCTAGTGAGTTTTTTCTCATTTGTTTACTCCGGGATGTATCGAGTAAGGTTAGGATATGCGTAGCAGGAGTGTCCTGGGCTGGTTGCCCGCAGTGCAGTGTATTTTGGGTCGTGTGTTTGGGGCATCTATTTCGGATGTACCCTCGTGGTCCGGTTGTGGACAGGTGAACTTTTTCACAGTTAGCTAGCTTTGTGATGCAGGCGGCTTTCATTACGCGTTATTGCTTCCTTTTATCTTTCTGATGAGGTAGCGTATTTTTGCTGACGTTCCCAGCGTATTTTTCTTCACTTAGTGAAGTTTTTTCTGGGTCCCGAGTCAGTTCTTCCCTTTGCCGGAAGTATTTGCTACAGTGGTGTGTTGGCGGTGGTTCCTGTTGTGATATAATTCAGTGCTTTTTGTTTATATTACCACATAAGAGATTGTTATCTAAGCTTGAGACGCTAGGATGTGTCAGGGGGAGTTTGCTGAAATGGATGGAGAGCTATCTAACAGATAGGGAAATGAGGACCAACATTAGAGGAACTTACTCATCGTGGCGGAAAGTTGAGAGTGGTGTGCCGCAGGGATCTGTGTTGGCACCTCTCATGTTCCTTATGTACGTGAATGACCTGCCGATAGGCATAAATTCCTACATGTCAATGTTTGCAGACGACGTAAAAATTATGAGACAAATAACAAATAAAAGTAGTTGTGAGGAGCTGCAAGGGGATTTAGATAAAAGATATGAATGGAGCACCAAGTGGAAAATGAAATTTAATATAAGTAAATGCCATGTGTTAAATATGGGAAGAAGTGTGAATAGACCAAATTGGGAGTACAGGATGGGAGATAATATAATTAGCAAGGCCGAAAAAGAAAAGGATTTAGGGTTGATTATACAAGATAATTTGTCGCCAGAGAAACATATTAACAAGCTCTTTAGCGGAATGTATGCAATGGCCGGGAATATGAAGTTGCTCTGAACTACTTGGATGAGACCATGGTAGCGAAAATTATGAAGAGTATGATTAGACCAAGATTGGAGTATGCAGCAGTGGTGTGGTCCCCGCATCTAAAGAAGCATATTCACAAGTTAGAAAGAATCCAGAGAGCAGTTACTAGATTGGTTCCAAGTCTCAGAGAACTGCCATATGAAGGGAGGCTAGACAAATTAAATCTACCAAGTTTAAAAGAGAGGAGAGAGAGGGGAGACATGATAATGATGTACAAATGCACCCGGGGGCTGGAGAGGCTGGATAGGGAGGATATGTTAATTATGGATCTAGGAATAACTAGAGGCCACAGCTACAAAGTAAAAAGACCTACCTGCAAGAACGATATCAGGAAGTTTAGCTTCCCCTATAGATGTATTGACAAATGGAATGGGCTGGAGGAGGAGGTGGTAGGGGCAAGGAACATCCATATTTTCAAGAAAAAATTGGATAAAAAGTAGACTGAGAGACGGGACAACACGAGCTTAGCTCAACTCCTGTAAACTACAATTAGGTAAATACACCCAGGAAGTTCAATAGCCTGCGGAGGTTCCAAAAGCAGGTGTTGAAGGAGCTCCTGGAGAAGTATGCTACGCCACAGAGGGCAGTGGCACATGCTGGGCTACTGACCGCTTGCACTCGGATTTAGATAGATGCATTAGAGAGATAGATAGATAGAAAGAGAGCTGTACAGGGGTTTGCCCGGAAAATGGTGCGCCGCGCCAGCCAATTACCAGACTTTTTTTCGAGCAACGGACTTTGTCCGTTGCTGGGTCCATTGTCCGGCTATGGACAGAGTACGTTAAATCCGAAATCCGTTATATCGGGGTCCGTTAAATCGAGCGTCGACTGTACTAATAAAGCGTACGGTATCGAGTGAAAATGAGCATTATCAGTGACAGTGACACTCTCTAAAGCATATTTACCAAAGTGAAAGTGACACAAGACCTAATATTTGATGGCCAAAGTATAATAAACACCTGTGATAACGAATAATTAGTGCCTAATATAACAATAACCTACCTTAATTACTAACAAAGCGTACAAAAGCGACAAATTCAAAGCGACTATTCAAAACAAAGCCCTGAAGATCATTACAGGCTGCACAGCTACTGCACCCACAGATCACCTACATCAAGAAACCAAAATCCTCAAAGTCAAAGACCATCTGGACATGAGAGGCACTCAATTCCTGGCAGCAGCCTCCACGAACCAAGACCACCCACTAAACTACATGGCAACACACCCACAGACACCAAGAAATATCAAAACAACACCCAGCACACGGTAGCACACACAATTATTGTCCTCTCTCCCTCCCTGCCCACCCCGAACCAACTTCCAGAAGCACATCCATACTCATATCTCTCACCGATCCATCCACTCACTCACAGACAACACGCAGCTGCATGCACGACCTCCCGAAATCCATCCTTCCGAATCCTCCCTTCCTCGCGAGGACAGAGTCCACCTGGCCAGGCTGAGATGCGGACACCATCCAGCTCTCCTGAGCTATCAGAAGAGACTGGATGACTCCGTTGTCGACACCTGCCCGGGATGTAACACAGCACCCCATACCATTAAACACATCATAGAAGACTGCATTTCACACAACCACTTACGCCAACAACACAATCTACACTCAATGAGAGCTCTGTGGGAAAGCCCGATCGTGGCCATGGCCTTTCTCAGGGACTCGGGGCTGTTCGGCCAGGCAGCTTAGGGAACAACAACAACAACAAAGCGTACGGTATCGAGTGAAAAAGAGCAATATTAGTGACAGTGATACTCTAATACACATACTTTATATAATTGGCCTCAAAATAACTATAAAAATATCAAATAAACATCAAATTCTCAATATCAAACACCAAAATCGCCTATGGGAGGTAAACACTCTAGCGCAACGAGCGGCTAGGTGCGTGGTAGCCATGGCCGGGGCGACGCATCCGAACGCGGGAAGAATTTTCCGCCGAAAATCACTCTACTTCCTGTGCTCGCCATTCTGCAACCACTGGGGCTAGAGACCTCTCCTCAACGGCATTCTACAGAGGAAGGTTTGTGCAACATTTTAGTTTTTTATTCATAACATTACATGCCCTATTTATTGAGTTACAGGTGAGTGAACATAGCCCAATAATTGTCAAAACACCCGGTACCACAGTACAGTCGCGAGCTAGAGGCCCCGGGTCTGAAGGGTTAAGAATGATTAAGGGGTACCCCTTAAGATGATCCTGGTTCTCGACCGCCGTAATCGAGGTTAACCCGGGCTCTGAGGAGCCCGGAACGAGGCCATATTATCATAGGCTCTTACGTCATTGACTTCAGGAGCCACCAATAAATTAATAAGGGGAAGAACTTCCATTTTTGCAACAACTGTGCCGAGTTCACAATGCAAATCATCCAGACTGTGGAAAAAACAGAGGTACAAGATAGACCTAAATATAGCCAAGATGCGGTGTTATTCCATCAAAATTGGGAAAGCACACCAGGAATTTCCCCTCATACATCCCTGACCACAACCGTATCGAATTCAATTACTCCTATTTCGTCTCACCCAAAACAACCAACAACACCTCCCTCTGAACAAACACTCACAACTCCTCCCTCACAAAAACTCACATCAGCCCCCTCCCAACACCACGTCACCAAATACCACACCGCCGCCGCCTCCCGCCTCCCCACATAACCCGCCCACACTGCCCCCCTCCACACCTCAGCCATCTGCCTACTTATGCCCGGCAGATAAGGACACACAGCCCCCCTCTACACCATCTCATAACACCACACCATCCCTAAACCACACCACTATTTCCCCCAACTACCAGGCCTCCCCCTCCCAGACCCAACTAGCCCCGCAGCATAGCTCACCACATAACAGTTCTCAGTCACCTTCACCAATATGCAGATATTACCTGAAAAGACGGTGCTATTTTGGGCAAAACGGTGATATTGGAGGAAAATGTAGATTTGCCCACCCACAAATTTGCAACAGACTGATAAGTGATGGAAAATGCAGATTTGGTGAAAAATGCAGATACCACCACCCAACCATCTGCAAGTCGTCACTTAAAGAAAAGACCTGCTATGATATTAACTGCCACGATTTTCATATTAGAGGTACAGTACATGGAGGTATGCAAGGAACTTCACAAATGGTACTGGTAACCCAAAAAACTCTCCAGCTTCGCGAGGACGAGACAGAGGAAGAAGGCACGGAGAGAACTGGCAGATGAAGATGAGGAGATTGACGGAGATGGAAGAGCACATAGAACACCTAGAGCACCTCCTGGCCACCCAAGAGTGGCGAGTACCTCCCAAAGACTATTAGAAACACATAGTTCTCCAAACAATCTCTCCCCACTCTTGTTTGCAAATATCCAAGGCCTAAAAAACAGAACCACAAACAAAGTACCATTTATTACGGGCCTGTTATCATCATCATCATCTCCGATGCCTTGTTTCCCCCTGGGAAACCCCCACTAGAGGATAGCCATGACAGAAACGTCTCCCAAGCTACTTTGTCAAGACATGCCTCCCTTGCCCGTGCCACAATGCCCCTTCCACTACGTGGAAGTTTTTCTTCAATAAATGTTTCCACTTTCTTTTCCCATACCATAGGTGGTCTTCCACTACTAGCGGTTCCACTCACCTGACTCCCATATATCTTTCTTGGCATTCTGTCTTCATCCATTCTCTGAACATGACCATACCACCTCAAAGTACTTCTCTTTATCCACTCAACCACACCACAATCAATGCCCAAAGCCTGCTCTTCCATTCCAAAGGACTCATACACTTCCCTATTACTTGGCCCATCTAGCCTATTCATGCCAGCTGCCATTCTGAAAAAGCTCATCTCCACAGCTCTCAGTTTGAAGAGGTCCTCGTCACTTGCCGTCCATGTCTCGCTTCCATACGAGAGTGTTGGGAGCAGCACACTGTTTCTCAGTGACTTTTTGACTTCCTGGCTAACCATTCTTCCTTTGAGAATACTATCAAGTTCTCCAATCACTTTTCTCCCTTGCATTTTTCTCTCTTTTATCTCACTCTCCATTTTACCATATTTGCATAGTACAGCTCCCAAATACTTGAAACTTTCAACCTCTTCTAGTACAGTACTTCATTTTTCAATTTTATTTTACAACTTTTCTTGTGTTCTTTCTTGATTCTATATTTTTCCTTAAAATCTATGGTTTCATGCATTCTTCTCTCAAACACCATTACCTTACATTTCCCTACATTGACCTTTGACTTTCTCTTTTCACATACCCTGTCAAAGTCAGTGACCACTCTCTGAAGTTCTTCAGCATTTTCCGCCAACAGGACTGCATCGTCCGCATATAGGCATGTTAAAATCTTCCATGTTCTTCCCTCTGATTCCAGTCTAGCTCCCACACCCATTGATACAGCCCTACATTCCCTAATCACTCCATCCATGTATATATTGAACAACCAAGCTGACATGACACATCCCTGTCTTACACCTACATTGACCTCAAAACTTTCACTTAACTTATCCCCTACCTTCACATTTGCCATTGCATTCCTATAAAAAGATTTTACTGCCATTAGCAACTTTCCTCCCACACCATATACTGTTAACACATCCCACAGGCCCTCCCAGTCTACTTTGTCGTAGGCTTTTTCCAAATCTATGAATGCTGCATAGAATTTTCTGTTTTTGGCCAGATACTTCTCTACCAACAATCGCATTGAGGCTATCTGGTCAACGCAGCCCCTGCCCTTTCTGAAACCTCCCTGTTCCTCGCCTATTTTGAAATCCGTTATCTTCTGTAGCCTCTGTGTTACTACTCTTGTATGTACCTTTCCAGGTATGCTAAGCAAGCTAATTCCCCTATAATTCTTACACTCTTCTTTACTACCCTTCCCTTTGTACAAGGGTACTATCACTGCTTTCCTCCAGTCCTCTGGTACACTTTCCTTTTCCTATGCTAATTTACATAACCTATGCATTATGTCAACAGCTTCTTCTCCTCCATATCTCAGCATTTCACCTGGGATGTTATCTACTCCAGCAGCTTTGCCCATTTTAAGTCTATTGATTGCTTCTTTTACTTCTTCTCTGCTTATCTGGCTTTCAACTACCCTGTTTATTCTACCTCTCTCCATTCCTATGGATGAGATCTTTGCCTTCCCCCTACTCTTTACAGCTAAGCTACTACAATGATCTTTCCATACTTTCACCACACCATCACCCTCTACCACTTCCCCATTCATGTCCCTCATCCTACCACCTGAGACACTCTCAGTCTTCTTCCCTCTGGCTTCTTTCACAGCTCTGTAGTATGCTTTCCTGTCATTTAGAAACTGTTCACTAATCTTTCTCCCATATGCCTCATCTGTCTTCCTTTTAGCGTCTTGTATCGCCCTCTTCACTCTTTGTTTCAAATTTTTATATTCTTCTTTCCTCGCATCTCTAGTTTCTCTAGGTACAGTAAAAGTCCGTTAATCCGACGACGACCGATGATTCGAATCTCCCAATAGTCCGAATTTTTCAATTTGAGGCCAAATCCGAATTCACCCGATGGTCCGAATTTCAAGAAGTCCCAAAGTCCCCTTTTTGAGGCATTAGGCCACTCAAATGACACATAATGGAGCACACACATATCATATGTTCATGAATTCACTTTAAAAGTTTACCATTGTCATTGTAGCCTATTATCTACTTCAAAACATTCAGATTAATGGTCAAAGGAAGCTACTGATATAATCGTAAACACCTTCGTCTTCTTCTTCTTCCACATCGTCTGCTAGAGAGTTTGTTTTGCTCTTGAACGCATCCTTGGGACGCTCCGATGCGCTACTGGCTTGCACCGCATTTTCTGCAAGCGCATTCAGTCTTGAGCTTGAAAACGCACCTTTGGACGTATTAGTCTTGAGCTTGAAAACGCACCTTTGGATGTTCCGATACGCTACTATTTATAGTTCAGTGATCGGAGCATCCCAAGGGTGCTTTCAAGACAACAAGACAAGGGTGCTTTCAATACAATATAATATAACAGAGCACGTCACAAAAGGAAAATTACAAGAACCTCTCAGGGAAGTGCCGTTGTTAAGGCATTACTTCCCGAACCACATCTGATCTTCAAGAGCAAGACAAACTCGCTAGTAGACGGAAGAAGAAGAAGACGTTTATATCAGCAGATTCCTTTGACCATTAATCTGAATGTTTTGAAGTAGGTAATAGGCTACAATGACAATGGTAAACTTTTGAAGTGATTTCATGAACATATGATATGTGTGTGTGCACCATTGTGTCATTTGGGTGGCCTAATGTCTCAATGTTTTCGTCATACACAGGTTCATAGGGGTAAAGTCCGATAATCCGAAAAATCCACTAATCCGAACGAGAGCCGGTCCGCTGCCCTTCGGATTAACGGAAGTTTACTGTACAGTATATTCTTTTTCAACATACTCTTTCTGACCTCTTTTTTTTTTCACTATTTCTTCTATCTCTTTACTAAACCATGCATTACCTTTCTTCTTCCAAATTTTATAGGTTTTCTTCCCACATACTTTCTCAGCTGCTTTAATCATAGAGTCTCTTGTACCTTTCCATACTTCGTCAACAGTATTTCCCAGATCTATCATAACATCCATGTCCTTTATAGTCTCTTTCAGGATGTCCTTGTATTTTGTTGCATTACATTCTTCATTTAATTTTCTCACATTTATTCTCTCTACTGTCAGTTTTCTCTCTTTCCTCTCATATTTCCACTCTTTCCTTATCCTCACTTTTGTCAGCACTGTATAGTGGTCTGATCCCGTCAGCATACCTCTTACAGCTTTTGAATCCAAAATTCTTCCTTTTAGTCCGGAGTCCATCATGGCGTAGTCAATTAGAGATTTCTGTTCCTGCTCACCTTCACCTCTGTGCCATGTATATCTATGAATGTGACGATGTTCAAAAAATGTGTTAGCCAGAAACATCTCTCTCTCCGTACATACTTCTAAAAGGAAGTCACCATTCATATTCCTACCCTCCACTGCTAGAAGAAGGAAACACTATATTTGCGGCTCTCACAGAAACTCACATTAAAGATCAAGAGGATAGTGAAGTATGGATTCCTGGTTATAACCTACACAGGGCAGACAGAACGCATAGAACACGTGGAGGTGTAGCCTTGTACATCCACGACTCACTGATATGTACTGAATTCCTAAATAACAGTAATGAAGTGGTGGAAATACTGGGAGTTAAAATAGAATCCATAAATTTAGCAGTTATTGTAACATACAGGCCTCCGGACTCATCCCTAGAAGAATTCAAAACCCAGCTCAACAAAATAAAAGCAGAAGTGGAAGCACTGGGGAACCCAACACCAAATATTATGTGGCTAGGAGACTTTAACCTACCAAACATTAAATGGAGACAAGTAGAAACCAAGTAGTGGCAAATAACACCATGGAAGCAAATACGAGAGCTTTTTAAACTTTGCGACTTTTTTAGTCTTACCCAGCATATTGCCGAACCCACATGGGAAAACAATATCTTAGACCTTGTCTTCACTAACAATGACTCTCTAGTACACAGCATAAACATATCGGACACAACATACTCCTGATTGTTGTTGTTGAAGACGTGTTTATTTTAAACTAGCCCTCTGGGCCGAAGCCCTCATAAGGCTAGTGGTCGGCGGGGGGATAGTAAGTCAAGTCATATAGGTCACTGGTCAGATTTCATCGTAGAGATTAATAGCTGCTAAGAAATGGCGAATGGCTATGAATGAGAATGAATCTGAGTCAGAAAGGATGTCTTTTAACCCTCTCACCACGGAAGGGCTCTTCTATCTATCTATTGCCTGACGCCGCGATCCCCGAAGGGGTGGCCACGAACGAACCGCCCCCATGCACCTCTGTCCCCAGTCAGTCGACGCCCCTCCCCCCAACCAGCACCGCCTTCGTTCATGTAGAATGTCCGAAGGCATGTCCTTAGTCGGTCGTGGTTCGTCAACGTTGGTTCCGTCCGCATCCGAGGCTGTTCGTTCGTTTTTCTTTGCTTAGGGCTTTGGAGGGCTTCTTTGGAAGGGCTCTTGAACGCCCATAAAAAAGCATATAACAGATACCCGGAAGGGCTCTTGAACGCCCAGTGGTTGAAAGCCTGTGAGCTTCGTGTGCGAGGCGTCGGTCCGACGCATGTAAACAACAGCCGGCTGGACCGACGCCCCGCATCTCCGGCCACAAGAAGGAGAGCGTCGCTTGTTCGTGTGTGCCTGTATGTTGTTGTTAAGTATCGAAAAGTAGTGTAAAGTGGCTGTTTTGGCCATAAAGTTATCTCCAATGAAATCATCATCACAACTCAACCAGTTGACTTAGAGAGCTCTACTTAATGCCATTCTACAGGTAAATAACACAGCTACGCTTGGGGATGCGCGGGAATGCGGGAAGCAGTCTGATTAACAAATATACGGTACCCAAGCCTAGACGTTTTTCGGCCAAAACACCCGGGTTTCGAGGAATATATATATAATACATAGCCGGGGCTGGAGGGTTAAAGAGGTGTGTCGCAAGAAGCGACGTCTTTCAGGGCCGTACATGGGACAAATGCATAAAATGTGAGGGATAGTAAGAACTGTGTGACAATGGTGACATTCTGGCGGAGGACTACGGGGAGTGGTCATTAGATATCATACTCCTGAAGATCATAAATTAATCGAGATCAAAACAACCTTAGCAAGTGTTCAGACAACCTCAGAATCGAGACCAAGAACCGGCCCTTTCAGTAAATTTAACTTCAATAACAAAAATATTAGGTGGGAAGAGGTAAATCAAGAAATGGAGGAAATAGACTGGGAAGATTTAGTGAATAACCTGACACCTGCAGAATGTCTTGTCCTAATAACAGAAACAATGACCCAAATTTGTAGCCACCACATACCTGAAAGACAAACAAGACGAAGAAGCAAACAAGATCGGGAAAGAAGGAAGTTGTACAGAAGAAGAAAATTACTCACACAACGACGCACACATCAAAATCTACAGGATAGACAAAAGGCCAAAATAGATATAGAGAAATTGTGGAAATTGAACATAGACTAAGAATATCATATGAACTACAACATATGGAAGAGGAGAGGAAAGCTATTGCAGGTATAAAGGAAAATTCCAAGTACTTCTTTTCATATGCCAAACTAAAGGCTAAATCAGCATCAAATATCGGCCCTCTGGCAAAGGGGATGGGTCATTCACAGGGACAAAAAGGAAATGAGCGAACTCTTACGCCTCCCCCTCCCCCCAAATGATAACACAACAGAAATACAGTCAATTAAAATACGCACTGGCAACAACTCCAACATAACCATCATAAACACATACATCCCTCCCCAAACATCCCCTACAGTACCAAATGAATACAGACCACACTTACAACACATCACAAACACCCCACACACCCCACACATCATCCTGGGTGGTGACTTCAACGCCAAGACGTCGGCCTGGTTTGTCGACAACCCCGACACAGACAGAGGGCTGGTACTACAAAACCAAACCGATAACCTCATCATCCTTAACGACATCCATCAACATACCCATATTCCTCACCAAGCCCTCTATAACCCATCATCTCCAGACATCACCTTTTGCTCCCCAGAACTCGCCCCCACAACATCCTGGAGGGTGGTTAGAACCTTAGGCTCTGACCACCTCCCGATCATTATCACCACCAAAACCAGACTCACCCCAGCTAGCCACAAACACACATACACCAATTATAAAAGAGCTAACTGGGAAGCATTCACAAATGAGACAGAACAACACTTCACAACTCTAAACAGTACACCCATCACTAACATCAACAATGCTGTACACATACTCAATAAAACTATCCAAAACGCTGACAAGAAACACATTCCAAGAGGTAACAGAAAAAGACACAACCCCAACTTCACACCAGAAATTCAAAACCTCATCAGACAACGTGACATACTGAAACACTCCCCAGCACCCCACACACAAGACATCACACAACAAATTCAAGCACTCAACACCCAAACTAACAACAAAATACAAGAACAACAAAAACTAAATTGGAATAACTTCCTACAAACACTTGATCACAAAACAAACCCCAAAAAACTATACAAAACACTAAACAGCATCACACTTTCCAACAGCAACACAACACAATCACATGCTGCAATCACAACAACAGACTCTACTCCTTCATGTAAACAACAAGCAAACACTCTCATCAATCACTTTTCACATGTCAGCCACCTAAAACCTCACAAAGACGACCGACGTGTCATCCGACGTAAGAGACAATTCCCCACAGACCCTGACTATACACCCTTCACCAATCACCAGACAAAGCATATCATCAACAATCTCAAGCACTCACCCGCCTGTGGCCTAGACAACATAAGCAACATACACCTCAGACACCTGGGACCACAAGGCATACAAGCACTCACTAACATATCAAACTACAGCTATTCACACAACACAATACCAGACATTTGGAAGCATGGTATCATCATCACTTTCCCCAAACCCAACAAAGACCCCACGCTACCCTCCTCGCACCGCCCCATCACACTCCTTTGCTCCCCCTCCAAAGTCATGGAACGCCTAGTATTACAACTAATTACACCTGACCTACCCCTAGCTCCAACACAACATGGCTTTAGGCCACTGCACTCCACAAACACTCTTCTCACAGACCTTACACAAAGAGCTTTCGACGGCATCAATTCAGCTAGACCACCACACAGATCACTATTAGCCACACTCGACATTAGTAAAGCCTTCGATGCCATCCCCCGCCACAACCTAACAAACAAAATCTACAACACAAACATGCACAACAACACAAAACGGTGGCTGGCCAACTTCCTAGCAGGCAGATGTGCACACGTATCTTTTGCCGGTCAGTCATCTAAAATCAGAAACTTTCCAAACGGAGTCCCACAAGGATCCGTCCTATCGCCCGCACTCTTCAATCTGTACATGCACGATATAACTACACCCAATACGCCCCAAATAAACTTAGCCTCCTATGCAGATGACATAACACTCACATGCACACACCATGACCCAAAAAGAGCAACAGATCTCCTTCAACCCTATCTCAACACACTACATGGCTGGTGCACTACAAACAGACTTAATCTAGCCCCAGCCAAATCCACCGCAACCCTGCTCACAAGTTGGACAGGAGAACACGAATACATCCCTCAACTCACCATAAACAACACACCCCTAACACATACACACACACCCAAAATCCTAGGAGTAACATATGATACTCATATGACATTCAAACAGCACACCACAAACATTAAAAAGAAACTGACACCCAGACTTAACGCCCTCAGGTCACTTGCTCACACAAAATTTGGACACAACAAAGAAACTACCACCACAGTATATAAACAATACATAAGATCAGTGATGGAATACGCAAGCCCAGCCTGGGCTTCTAACCTAGCTGAAACACATCATAAGACCTTACAGACTATTCAAAACAAAGCCCTGAAGATCATTACAGGCTGCACAGCTACTGCACCCACAGATCACCTACATCAAGAAACCAAAATCCTCAAAGTCAAAGACCATCTGGACATGAGAGGCACTCAATTCCTGGCAGCAGCCTCCACGAACCAAGACCACCCACTAAACTACATGGCAACACACCCACAGACACCAAGAAATATCAAAACAACACCCAGCACACGGTATCACACACAATTATTGTCCTCTCTCCCTCCCTGCCCACCCCGAACCAACTTCCAGAAGCACATCCATACTCATATCTCTCACCGATCCATCCACTCACTCACAGACAACACACAGCTGCATGCACGACCTCCCGAAATCCATCCTTCCGAATCCTCCCTTCCTCGCGAGGACAGAGTCCACCTGGCCAGGCTGAGATGCGGACATCATCCAGCTCTCCTGAGCTATCAGAAGAGACTGGATGACTCCGTTGTCGACGCCTGCCCGGGATGTAACACAGCACCCCATACCATTAAACACATCATAGAAGACTGCATTTCACACAACCACTTACGCCAACAACACAATCTACACTCAATGAGAGCTCTGTGGGAAAGCCCGATCGTGGCCATGGCCTTTCTCAGGGACTCGGGGCTGTTCGGCCAGGCAGCTTAGGGAACAACAACAACAACAACAACTCTTACGCCGGCAGTATGAAATGGCCTTCAGTGAGCCTGATGAAACAAAAGCCATCTGAGACCAAAATATATTTTTCATGGAAACCTCCCCCACAGAAGCTCCCCAGATGCTGGATATTGATTTCGGTCCAAAAGACATAG
This sequence comes from Paralithodes platypus, assembly GCA_032716605.1. Taxonomy (NCBI): domain Eukaryota; kingdom Metazoa; phylum Arthropoda; class Malacostraca; order Decapoda; family Lithodidae; genus Paralithodes; species Paralithodes platypus. The sequence goes on along the minus strand of CM064538.1, from coordinate 373,265 downwards.
AAGAGGCCATTTCCAACATGCCATCCCACTCGGCACCAGACCCGGACTCATGGAATTCGATCCTAATGAAGAAATGTAAGGAAAACCTCTCAAAACCCCTGGCTATAATGTGGAGAAGGAGTCTAGACACTGGTGAAATACCAGATAGCTTAAAAAATGCAATAATTGCCCCACTGCATAAAGGAGGGAGTAAAGCACTACCAAAAAACTACCGCCCGGTAGCTCTAACCTCCCACATCAATTAAGTTTTCGAGCGAGTCCTGCGAAGCAAAATCTCAGCATTCATGGAGGCAAATGAACTACACAACACCGGTCAACATGGGTTCAGAGCGGGAAGATCATGTCTCACAACTTTTGGAACATTATGACAACATTCTTAAAGCGCTAGAAGAAAAGAATAACGTTGATGTCATCTACACCGATTTTGCTAAGGCATTTGATAAATGTGACCATGGTATAATAGCCCACAAACTAAAAGCAAAAGGTATAACGGGGGAAATCGGACGGTGGATATAAAATTTCCTCATAAACCGGAAACAATCAGTAGCAGTAAACCAAGTCACATCTGAGCCTTCGGATGTAAAAAGCTCAGTGCCCCAAGGAACAGTGCTAGCGCCCCTTCTGTTCCTCATTCTAATTTGCGACATAGATACCAACACAAGACACAGTACAGTGTCGTCGTTTGCGGATGACACAAAACTAAGCAAGATAGTAAACACACAAGAGGACACGGGCCAGCTGCAGGAAGACATAAATGTAGTGTTCCAGTGGACCAGGGAAAACAACATGCAATTCAATGAAGACAAATTCCAATTAATAAGGTACGGAGATAATAATGTCGTTAAGGAGAACACAAACTACCTAACAGAATCTAACCACATAATAGAACGGAAAGACAGTGTGAAAGACCTTGGGGTGTTAATGTCTGAAAATATGGGTTTCAAAGAACATAACCAGGTCAAAGTTGCGGCTGCAAAACGTTTAACGGGTTGGATTCTGCGTACATTTAAAACACGCGGTGAATTACCTATGACAACGCTCTTCAAATCTCTAGTGCTACCGCGGCTTGAATACTGTAGCGTATTAACATCCCCATACATAGCATGTGAAATAAATGACTTGGAGAGTGTACAAAGAAATTTCACTTCGCATATAAGTTCGGTAAAACAGCCACACTATTGGGATTGTTTAACCCGGCAAGCGCGGGAAGACTCTTAAGAGTTTCCTCGAGCGACTGCGGGAAGACTCTTAAGATCCTGGGCCTAAAAAAATCCATTTAAAACACCCCAAAAAAACTTGAACCTCTTTTTTGTTTTTGTTTTTGCCCCTGGGCCATGCCAAATATGACTCCTCCACATCCCCCCCACCCCCTCCTTCAATTATCACCTAGTTTCCCTGTTATTCCCTTATTCTGTGGTCTATTTTCGTGCTAATATTAGCGAGTTGCAAGCAGGGCGTTGTCATCAGTGTTCCCAAGCATGGGAAAGAGCGAGAGAGAGAGTATTGCGTAACAGTGTCTCTCCAGCCGTCTGGCAGGCTGTCTCAGCCATATGTTATCTAACTCCCGGCCTCTATCGCCGATTTTGACCATCCAAATGCTGTTTCCACTTGTTTTATTGTTGTAACTGGTTTATATCTTCATATTAACCCTCTCACCACGGAAGGCCTCTTGAACGCCCATAAAAAAGCATATAACAGCTGCCCAGAAGGCCTCTTGAACGCCCAGTGGTTGAAAGCCTGTGAGCTTCGTGTGCGAGGCGTCGGTCCGACGCATGTAAACAACAGCCGGCTGGACCGACGCCCCGCATCTCCGGCCACAAGAAGGAGAGCGTCGCTTGTTCGTGTGTGCCTGTATGTTGTTGTTAAGTATCGAAAAGTGGTGTAAAGTGGCTGTTTTGGCCATAAAGTTATCTCCAATGAAATCATCATCACAGCTCAACCAGTTGACTTAGAGAGCTCTACTTAATGCCATTCTACAGGTAAATAACACAGCTACGCTTGGGGATGCGCGGGAATGCGGGAAGCAGTCTGATTAACGAATATACGGTAGCCTAGCCTAGACGTTTTTCGGCCAAAACACCCGGGTTTCGAGGAATATATATATAATACATAGCCGGGGCTGGAGGGTTAATGGTAAAATAGGCACATATGAATAAGTATTAACTATATTTATGGTAAAATAACGATGTTAGTGATGGGAACAGCTCAAATACGTGCGCACAGGGGTGTGGTGTCTCATACCCCCCATGCGCAGCCAAGAGGTTAAGAGCACTGAACCTGTACTCGCTGGAACGTAGAAGAGAACGTTACCTAGTAATATACACGTGGAAAATCGCAGAGGGTTTAGTACCAAACCTACATACTCCGATAGTCATGAAATTCAGTGATAGGAGAGGCTGGGAATGCAATATCCCATAACAGGGGTGCTATGGGCTCTCTGCGAGAGGGCTGGTTATCACACAGAGGCCCACGTCTCTTCACCAAAATCCCTCGGCGAGTAAGAGACATGAGGGGCGTCTCTTTAGACAACTTCAAGAGAGCCCTCGATGTCGAACTGCAAAAAGTGCCAGACGAGCCCATCTTTGCAAGGGAGCGGACTGTCTCTTCAAACAGTCTGCTGAACCAAAACACAACCCACAACGAAGGGCGACGCGCTCCTCGGTGCTGCTAGGAGAGTGGCGAACACAACCTAAGGTAACCTAAGGTAAGGTCTGGACTGCGGCCAGACTCTTAAGAGGTTTTGCTGGGCGAATGCGGCCAGACTCTTAAGATCCAAGGCCTGAAAAAAAAAACTTAAAACAAAACAATTTGTGATTAGGTAAGATAATTTCCCTCCATTACTTGCTACCACTCCTACACATGTATGTGTCCCAATCCCCCCTTTCCCCTCTCCTCAATTATCAGGTATTTTCTCTATTATCCCTATATTTATCGAGTATTTTCATGCGAGGACGAGTGGGAGCGAGGGGGGTGGTGGAGGAGTATATCTCCAACTCTCTGAGCCAGTCTGAGAGCTCCCCTTGTATCTCAATTCCATCCGAGACAAGAGAGAGGGAGGGTGTTTGTCTCTCACCGCTCAAGGTCAGATTACGACCGCGTGGCTAGATTATACGATTTTCACCAGCCAATTGCTGTTACCACTTGTTTTATTGCTTTCCCATGTTCATATGTTCATATTAAAAGTAAAATAGGTGCATATGGATAAGTATTAATTATATATATGGTAAACTGACAATTTTAGTAAGGAATAAATCAGAATACCTTCGCATGGCGGGCACTTTCAAATACCGTAGCTGCGCAGCTTATGAGTTAAGAGAAACCGGGAGGCTTCATAAAGACCAATGTCGCACCAGATAGTTAAACTATTTTTCAATAATAATATTAAGGAACACCCCGTTCTTAACATTAATCCTCCATTACAAACCCCAATGCACTTGAATAAATTAATGAAAGCATATGATTCTCCCGGGATTCAAACTCGGGACACCAAACCCAGAAGATAAGCATCTAAACCATTACCTTACCTGTCTTCTTGTAATACCGAGGAATGTTGCAAGTGTTTCTCTTATTTTGGTATCAAAGAAAGGTGCTTGTTGGAACACCAGCTCCATCACTGCTAACTGGTCGTTGGTGTGGAAGAATCTCCTCTTTATAAACCTTTTCTTTTTCTTTTTCACATTTTTCTTTTTGATAGCCAGATTTTTATGTTTACGGAGCTTGTCTCTATCCTTGGGGTCCAGTCCTATGCATTCTTCTTCCTCATGTAAAAACTCTCCTTCAATTACAAATACTTTTCTGTCCTCACATTCTTCAGGCAGAGAGTTTTGATGATCTATAGGCATGAAACTTTCTACTTCATCACAGGATTCCAAAGTTTCAGTTTCTTTGTATTTACTCAAGTGACCGGGTTCAATAACGTTCACACTGGGTTCAGTAAATTTCTCACTGATTAAAGGTACCGGTATATCACAAAATGCAGCCATACCCAATGTGTTATCGTTTATATTAATAACGTTTTCTCTGTGAATACTTGGCTGTTGTACATTACTGACCAACTGAACTGAACTATCATTATTATCACAAACACCTGCTACGGATGCTGTTTCCATAACAACTGGAACTTGTACATTTTCATAGTCCACATGAGTACTGACATTGGCAAGTGCCTTTTCATTAGCTGTACTACTAGTTAATGCAGGCAATTCAGAAGATGGAGGTGGAAAAATTATAAGTTGAACTGCCTGTGATGTGGTGTTGTCCGGTGTTGTGGTGGTAGAAGGGTGGATGGTAGTTATGGTAGAAGAATTAATGGTGGGTATAGCCAAGGTGTGGATGGTTGGCGTGGTAGGGGGCTGTGTGGTAGGGGATTGGGTAGTAAGCATGGGGTCAAACTCCTGTGGTTGTGAGCAGTCCAACTCTTTGGCCGACAAACATTTGCTTTTGTATTCCTTCTTGCGCCTCCTCTGGAACCACGACTTCACCTGATAACAGACAGACAGCAAGAGTTAAAATTGGGTTTGTGTAGATCATATTTGTACAGTAATTTATACTGTATATAGGATAAGACTGTAGACACTAGTTATTATGCAAAAAAGTGAATTAGGTATTTTCATATTTTATAAAGCCTACTCATATATTTGGAATAGCATAAATACATAAGTTTACATAAAAAAAATAATAAAAATCTTACCCTAGCCAGGAATCGAACCAACGTTCCTAGAAATATGAGCCAGACATCGGACATTTATAGAATTAGGATACAGTATATCCAGCATGAGGATACTATTCCAATCCATCACACATTTGTAGATCTATATTTCAGAGTAGCCTACTGTATATACATACAGTACATACATTTTACCCATTTTGTACCGGCGACGTCTTTTTAACCCATTGGCTGCGGGAGACGTTCCAGAACGCCACGGCAATTTACAGGTTTTTAAAGCCTCTTAAAGCCTGTAGAATCGAGTGCGAGTGAGCGGGAGTGCGGCAGGCCACCCATCCTCTCTCCAGCCAGCCGGCCGAGGCACTGAGGAGTAAGAGCCATACAGCACTGCCAAAGGCAAATGTAGCGCTACATTAGCAATAATTGCTCAGTACTGTATTAGCGAATGTCTATGGTAGTGCTGCGGGTGAAGCCCGCGCGCTACGAAGTTCGTTCTGGTGTCATTTTGAAGCTATTTTCTTCTAGTTTTCGGCTGAATACATTTAATTTATTTCAGATACTTGCTTAAACAATCAGGAGTGCCTGAATGAGCCCTAACATGGCAGAAATAGGGGGGAATATGCCCACAGTATACGGTAAGTGTTAACTATATGCTGGCTACTATTAGAAGATTTTATTCAGTTAAAGAATGGGCCTCCAGCAACTAACAGGCTTCAAACAATCTCACTTAACACTTTCTATTACCACAGATCCTAGTATTACAACTAATTACACCCGACCTACCCCTAGCTCCAACACAACATGGCTTTAGGCCACTGCACTCCACAAACACTCTTCTCACAGACCTTACACAAAGAGCTTTTGATGGCATCAACTCAGCTAGACCACCACACAGATCACTATTAGCCACACTCGACATTAGTAAAGCCTTCGATGCCATCCCCCGCCACAACCTAACAAACAAAATCTACAACACAAACATGCACAACAACACAAAAAGGTGGCTGGCCAACTTCCTAGCAGGCAGATGTGCACACGTATCTTTTGCCGGTCAGTCATCTAAAATCAGAAACTTTCCAAACGGAGTCCCACAAGGATCCGTCCTATCGCCCGCACTCTTCAATCTGTACATGCACGATATAACTACACCCAATACGCCCCAAATAAACTTAGCTTCCTATGCAGATGACATAACACTCACATGCACACACCATGACCCAAAAAGAGCAACAGATCTCCTTCAACCCTATCTCAACACACTAAACTTAGGAAGGTTGTGTGTCTGCCTGGCCATGGAGTTGGGAGGGTTTTAGAGAAGATGGACCACATCTTGGAAGATAGTGGAGATAACCCCATTATCTGTCTCAGTGCCGGGAGTAACGATGTTGGTAAGGGTAGAAGTGAGGAACTGCTGCAGCAGTATCGGGATGTGTTAGATAAAGTTAGGATGAAGGGAGGGATCCCTGTAGTACATTGTATCCTACCCAGAAGAGGAGTTCCCAAGGAATGGACATCCAGGGCGATTGGTGTCAATTGCCGTTTGGAGAAATATTGCAAAGAAAAAGCAATACCATTCATTGATAACTGGGATAGTTTCTATGGGAGAGATGGGATGTACGCAAGGGATGGGGTTCATCTTTCACGGTTAGGGGTTTCTACATTAGCTAGTTCTTTAGATAGGGTGGTTGTGGGGTTTTGAACAGAAATATTGAGAGTGTAAATGAGAGGTTAAATGGAACAATTTTAGCGTCAGGCGAAAGCGATAAGGATATTCAGTCTCATGCTAAAAATGATGACTATAATGCAAATGATAGTAGTGATGGTGCAACGGAAGATGGAAATGTCGCTAAAAACAAAGGTAAATTAGGTATAAAGAAAAGAAGTAAATTGAGAGTATATTACACAAACTGTAGGAGTCTATGTAACAAAATGAACGAACTTAGAGCCCTTGTTAGCAAAGAAAATATAGACATAATAGCGCTAACTGAAACGTGGATTAATACAGAAACCAGGCATTTTTTAGCAGAATTTGATATACCAGGATATAGTTTGTTTAAATATGACCGAACAAGTAAGAGGGGTGGCGGTATAGCAGTGTTTGTCAGGAGTACATTAAAAAGCTGTATTAAATCAGGTATTAGACTAATAACGATAATGAAAGTGTTTGGGTAGAGGTTAACGAAGGTAGTGAGACCATAGTTATTGGAGTTATGTATAGACCGCCAAATATGAGTAGAAATGACGGAACGTCATTATGGGAGGAAATTAAAATGGCATCAAGGTTTAGCAATGTGTGCATTATGGGGGATTTTAATTTTCCGAATATAGATTGGCAGCATCAAATAGGAGACTCTGATTCTGAGGAGTTTATAGAGGTAGTAAAAGATAGTTTTTTATTTCAATTCATAGATACGCCGACTAGAGGTGATAATATTCTCGATTTAGTTTTCAGTAACAATGAACATATGGTAAATAATGTAGAGATAGGGGACCACCTAGGAAATAGTGACCACAATTCTGTGTATTTTAATATACAATGGAAAGGTAATACCAGAGAGAATACAACATTAATACCTGACTTTAGAAAAGCCAATTATGGTGGGTTAAGAAGAGCCCTATTAGCGGACCCTATGGTCAAAAAATTAAGTCGATCCAGGTGTCCAAATGAGTGTACCCCTTCTCAGGCACCCGTCATCTTAAGTCAGGAAGAGACGTCAACCTTGGTAGATACATACGATAATTTTATCAAGTCAGTATTCAATGCACAAAATAAATACATCCCCAAAAGCAAATTTAGATCAACACAGAACCAACCCAAATGGATGAATAATAGACTATTAGATCTTCTAGGACAAAAGAGAGGAATATATAGAAAAATTAGAAAAGGCGAAATTCACCTACTTGCTTACTATCAGAATCTATCAAGACGGGTAAAAAAGGATATTAGGAAAGAAAAAAGAAATTATGAAATTAAGGTTGCCAATGACTCAAAAAATAATCCTAAAGCTTTTTACCAACTATATAAATCCAAGGTTAGAGATGTAATTGGTCCCCTTAAAACTTCGATAGGAGAAATGACAGAAAATGATTTAGAAATGTGCAGTACATTAAATAGTCAATTTCTTTCCGTTTTCACTAATGAAAATTTGGCAGTTTCCAGAAGTCCGTAAGGTATATAGCGATAGTATAGAAAATAGGTTAAGTACGGTTACTATAAGTAGAAATGATGTGCTTAAGGAAATTGACAGACTGAAACCTCATAAATCGCCTGGTCCTGATGAGGTATATGCTAGAGTATTAAAAGAATGTAGGGATGAGTTAAGTTACCCATTAACATTTTTATTTAACAAGTCATTGGAGACAGGTATAGTTCCAGAAGCTTGGAAGCTTGCAAACGTAGTTCCGATCTTCAAAAAAGGTGACAAATCAATAGCATCCAATTACCGTCCCATTAGTCTTACATCAATCATAGGAAAGCTACTAGAGTCAATTATTGCTAGTAAAATTAGAAACCACTTAGATACATTTAATTTAATCAATTCTTCTCAGCATGGATTCACTCAACAACGTTCTTGCCTTACTAATTTGCTTAGTTTTTTCTCAGAGGTATATGAAGCAGTAGATAATGACAAGTCATATGATATAATATATTTAGATTTCAGTAAAGCTTTCGACAGAGTCCCCCATGAGAGATTGATGAGAAAGGTTGAGACGCATGGAATAGGTGGGGCGTTGTTGGGATGGATTAGGTCATGGCTAATTGGTAGGAAGCAGAGAGTCAGCATAAATGGTACGAAGTCAGAATGGGGAGCAGTCAAAAGTGGTGTCCCCCAGGGATCTGTATTAGGTCCTCTGTTGTTTGTTATATACATAAATGACCTTGATTTAGGTATAACTAGTAGGATAAGTAAATTTGCAGACGATACCAAAATGGGGAGAACAATTGATTCAGATAGAGATATAGAGTGCCTCCAAAGGGATCTAGATATCTTACACGAATGGTCAGTAAATTGGCAGATGAAGTTTAACATTGACAAATGCAAGGTATTAAAGATAGGGAAGATGCATACAAATGTTAAATATAAACTAGCTAATGTGGAATTAGAAAACTCAAATTGTGAGAAAGATCTAGGTGTGTTTGTTAGCAATGATTTGAAGCCTAGACAACAGTGTATAAGCGTTCGAAACAAGGCAAACAGGATTCTCGGGTTCATCTCAAGGAGTGTGAGTAACAGAACTGCTGATGTTATCTTAAAACTTTACTTGTCATTAGTGAGACCCCATATGGATTATGCTGTTCAATTTTGGTGTCCTTATTACAGAATGGACATAGATTCATTGGAGAGAGTACAACGTAGAATGACAAAAATGATCCATAATATTAGAAATCTTCCGTATAAAGAAAGGTTGAAGAAATTAGGCTTACATTCGTTAGAGAGACGCAGAGTTAGAGGGGATATGATAGAGGTGTTCAAGTGGGTTAGTGGGATTAACAAAGGGGACATGACAAATGTACTAAAGCTCAGTGATAGCGAAAGAACTCGTACCAATGGTTTCAAATTAGATAAATTTCGTTTCAGAAAAGATATAGGCAAATATTGGTTTGGTAACAGAGTTGTAGATGGGTGGAATGGACTACCAAGTGCTATAGTGGGATTAAAAACGATAGGGAGCTTTAAGATAAAATTGGATAAGCATATGGACGAGAAGGGTTGGGTGTGAAGGGGGATCAGCAGGGTTGGGCCAATCAGCGCTCTGCAGACCCCCGTAATCCTGCGTTAATCTCTAACCGTTTTGGTAAGATGATCCTCAGGGTATTAGAGTGTTGAGCCTATAATTGGGCTTTGTAATTGGGGTTGTGTGGGACAGGGATCTGCCTTGCTTAGGCCAATCGGCTTTCTGCAGACTCCCATTTTCTTATGTTCTTATGTTCTTATGTACATGGCTGGTGCACTACAAACAGACTTAATCTAGCCCCAGCCAAATCCACCGCAACCCTGCTCACAAGCTGGACAGGAGAACACGAATACATTCCTCAACTCACCATAAACAACACACCCCTAACACATACACACACACCCAAAATCCTAGGAGTAACATATGATACTCATATGACATTCAAACAGCACACCACAAACATTAAAAAGAAACTGACACCCAGACTTAACGCCCTCAGGTCACTTGCTCACACAAAATTTGGACACAACAAAGAAACTACCACCACAGTATATAAACAATACATAAGATCAGTGATGGAATACGCAAGCCCAGCCTGGGCTTCTAACCTAGCTGAAACACATCATAAGACCTTACAGACTATTCAAAACAAAGCCCTGAAAATCATTATAGGCTGCACAGCTACTGCACCCACAGATCACCTACATCAAGAAACCAAATTCCTCAAAGTCAAAGACCATCTGGACATGAGAGGCACTCAATTCCTGGCAGCAGCCTCCACGAACCAAGACCACCCACTAAACTACATGGCAACACACCCACAGACACCAAGAAATATCAAAACAACACCCAGCACACGGTATCACACACAATTATTGTCCTCTCTCCCTCCCTGCCCACCCCGAACCAACTTCCAGAAGCAAATCCATACTCATATCTCTCACCGATCCATCCACTCACTCACAGACAACACGCAGCTGCATGCACGACCTCCCGAAATCCATCCTTCCGAATCCTCCCTTCCTCGCGAGGACAGAGTCCACCTGGCCAGGCTGAGATGCGGACACCATCCAGCTCTCCTGAGCTATCAGAAGAGACTGGATGACTCCGTTGTCGACGCCTGCCCGGGATGTAACACAGCACCCCATACCATTAAACACATCATAGAAGACTGCATTTCACACAACCACTTACGCTAACAACACAATCTACACTCAATGAGAGCTCTGTGGGAGAGCCCGATCGTGGCCATGGCCTTCCTCAGGGACTCGGGGCTGTTCGGCCAGGCAGCTTAGGGAACAACAACAACAACAACAACAACCACAGATCCTTCATAAATTGCACAAAATTGTCTAAATACAACTAGCAAAAGATAAAAAAGATGTTGCTGGTACAGAAAGGGTTAATTATAGGTTTGATTCCCGAAGGGAAGTAGTGAAAACCTAATATTTAGTAGGGCCCCGTAATCATTAACGATATTGCCTATTAGTATAATAGTCTCCATTTAACACCCGCGTCAGCCATTGAATTAACCGCCGCGGGAGGATCATGGAGTACTCGTCATAAGTGCACGCTTAATTCCCTTATGGAATCGTCATTTTGATTGGGTTACAGAAAAAACTCTGTAAAAAATAATAAAAGAAAATAACTTAATAATGTTATCATATGACTTGCCATATGTGGATTTCTCGTGTTTCGCTTCCCCGACTTCAGGCCCTCTAGTGGCCATCTTCGTCCTTCACTGATATACTGTACCAAGATAAAACTATAGAAATCAACGAATGGGAAGTGGGATGGCTGGGAGGGACGTTTATCGTTAATGATTACGGGGCCCTACTAAATATTAGGTTTTCACTACTTCCCTTCGGGAATCAAACCTATAATTTAATAGTGGCCCCTTCATCATTAACGATATTGCCCGAGTACCAAAACTGGAGGAGGGACATTCGTGATAATATCCTCACCTCTGGGGACAAAAGAATCCGTAATTTTTTTTTTTTATTTGTATTGTATGCAAACAATATGTAAAAAATAGAAAAGATTGTAAGCAGTGCGTGACAAAGAAAGTCTGCTTACCCATGACCAGATCTTAACTTTAAGATCTATGCATGGTATTTTGTGGGGACACGCATGTGTCCCCGTCAATGGAACTATAACTCTGTAGAATTTAGTCCTAACCTTAACACAATGTGTACAGTATATGTCTGTACATCCTGATAATACTACATAGTTGCAACTGTGTTAGATTTCTTCTGAGAATTAACAAAAACATAAAAAATTACAACTTGTTGAACTGTACCCCCAGTTCGAACATAGCTAGTGAATCATCACAGTTCTCCGGCTGACGGAGACTACGTGAGGTATGGGCTACACCGCCCACCTCCTGTTCGTATCTCACAATTAGATCTTAACCTAAAACAAACAAAAAATTATTGGCGAGCCGTAAACTCAGCACGCTTCATTAATGTCACCGATCGTGACTTCCTATAATTATCCGGCGGAGAGGTTCTAGGGGTCTATGGGCTTACTAGCACCTCCACCCCCCCCCCCCCCTCCCCTTTTTCCATACACCTAAAGTGCTAAGCCCATGGCCTAGCAGCCCTAGCTAGACCCGTTACCGTGATGCCACACAGGGCAGTTGTGGCTTATTCAGAGCTATAACCAGGCATTGTGTCCAAAGACCTCGGTCGGGAAAAAACTTCCCAACTTAGAGCAAGTTATGCCCTCAATGAAAGAATTTGCAAAACTTTAGGGGTAAAAAACTCTAACTGGCTTAAGGAAAAAGACGGCCCATTAGTGGCCGGCGGGAGTAAAAGAACTCCGTCTCTAAACGAGGACAGATCCTCTGCTTGGATTGTCCAAACATACTTGGGACCAAAAGATTTTTTGTTGTTGTTACAAACACTTTCTTGGTCTGTTCTTGTCTGTACTGACCTATGTACTTCCAGTCCGACGGGGTTGAAGGTCATGGTCCTCTAGTACCCTCACCTCCCCCCCCCCCCTTTTTAAAATGCAGCATACTCAGAAGGTACCATACCTTCAGACCCCATGCGAGACGAGGCCCATAGAGAGATTGGGCGAGCGAGAAAGAGAGAAGGGAAGATAACCCATGAAAGGACTAGGCTGGCTAGGCCGGGCTAATCATATTAACTTGCCTGGAACTCAGGCACCGGATCTACTACGCCGGTGGCTAGTTCGACGTTCGCAAACACCGGGAGCCTGCCAAAAACTGTAGTCAAACGCACAGCCTATTAGTAACCGTGCAGGAAGAGGAGAAACGTGCCAAGGGCAACAGTAATGTGTCTATTGGACCAGGGATATTCCCGGGTCCATGCCTCCGGCGCGATCCGCATTGTGCTTGGGTGGAGGGGAGGAGGGTGACTACTGGCCGTAAAAACACGTTACTCCATTTAGGAACAAAATATTAGAAGGGGGGGAGAAAACCCCTCTAGTTTCCGCGTAAGGCTTGTGAAATCACGCCTGAATGAATCATCCAAGGGGATGTGAGCGAGCCTGAAGATTTCAGGTCGATCTGGTTCCACTATTCTTGATGAACCCCACATCATAGCCTGACTGGTAAAGGGAATGCGATCCTAACCAGTGTCTGCTCGTGGAACTTGTTAATATCGGGCTCAGTTAGTGACTGTGGAGCCAGAACACATCTGGCATACGAAAATCGGGTCTTGCCCAAGGCTCGATTAGCCCCCCCAAACTTTGTGTAAAGTACCTCAGTGCGGGTGTTGGGGACTCACTGGGGTGAAACAACTGGTATGTTTATTCTGCCATTTTCCGGCGCACGCCGTGGCGAAAAAATCAAACTAATGAGAGAAGATATGTTGGATATCAAGAATTGTTGATTACCCAAAAAACTTCAACATTAGGATCAACTGACAGAAGGCTGCCCATACTGACTTAAGGAGGGGCGCCGGGATCCAGTGACACCCGGTGGAGGCTCCACGGCCGTGTCTACTGTCTTGACGATGGCGCCGGGACCTAGGGAAACACAGCGTGCTTCCACCGTGGACTTTACAATTAACGAACCATCTCTCCTTATAGAAGAGGCGAGCCAGTCACGAGGGGTAGGTCACCGTAAGTATGGACTACCACCGTGGAGGCCTTGATGACTTACCTAACAGAGCCATTTTAATCGAATGATTGGGAAGGTCCTATCGGCGCTTGGTCTACATTAAGTACTCTACGACATGCATTACTGAGCCCTCCCAGTAGAATTACTGGAGTTGCTCAGACGGTGCTTAGTAGACCAGGCCGACTAAAGGCGTCTTGAAAAGTGTAGAGACCCTTGTCTCGAGACTTTTTGAAAAAGTGAATCTCCATGGAGTAGACCAGACTGCGACCTAGGGGCTGAAAAAAAAACCAAAACTTGTTACCGAATTTCTCTCGGAAACTAACCGAGCCGAGGCAGACGAAAAGACACGACAAACTGTGGAGACGGGTCAACCTTAGAGCCGTTGTATAGGTGGGAAAGCCTTGAGCTACGTGTACTGCTATTCTTAGCAGTAACTGCTCGTTTTACTCGAAGAGTCTATTCCCGGGAAGTCCATTTGTCCGGTAACCACTGGCTGTGATACTCGATCAAGACGCGACCTTAAAGGCTAGACTCGTAATAGGGCCCTCATTAGGCACCCACTGCGAGGGGTTTTCCCCTTGTCTTTTCGGGTGATGTTAATCCAAAAAACAACGAATCCTTAATGGAGCGAAGTGCTAGGGGTTCTATAAACTCCTAAAGACCAACCTTGCACATCCAGAGCTATGTCCGCCAACCAGTAGAAACGTAAGCACGGCGTGAGCCTACCTCACGCCTTAACCTCTCGTAACCTGGTAGGTTGAGTCCACTCGAAGTGGACTTCACTACTTTACGGTAACCTGTGCTAATGTCCGGAAACCCGCCGGGGAGCCATGGTGTGACACCGGGTGCGTACGGCGGAGCGTATTCCTAAAACTCCTGTTGCCAGAGGCCTGGGGCGAAATTATGATTAGGGTGGTGAGCGTGAATCTCGAACCAACCGAAGCCCAATATCGTACAGGTACTTGCAGTGATTCCGATGCTAAAATCAAAGATTTCTGAGCGAGGGGGACTTAGGACATTTTTTTGTGCCTCTTCCCATACCGCCGAATTTGTAAGAAAAAACCCGACTTGATAGAAACAGTGGAGCAACCGACCTGGGACTGTTATTGTGTCGGAGAGGTAAACAGTGTCAGAGCTGCTTGACCTACACTGATTCCAATCCCTAGTATAACCCCGTACCCTCTGGTCAGCGAGAAACTTGTAGCCTGCACCAGCTAATCACCTATCGCCGGGGGCAAGCCCCCCCTAGGCAGTATCACCGTTTTAGTAGAGGTTGTAAAAGTCGTCTCGACTGGACCTCTTACTATTGAAATGGGTAAGGTAGAAAGCAGAATGGAGGCGTCTATCTTGACCGTTTGGCCGGCGGTCAGTGCGTGTAGACGCCGTCTCGCCTTAACACTGTGACTCTTTGTCCGGCGGCCCTTGCGTGTATGCGCCGGCTCGCCTTAACACTGTGTTATTAACCCGAAAATCAAGTGTCCAAGCAAAAATTTTCTCAGTTTCCCTCTTAGATATGTTAACATGGCATATGTAGGTCAATGAATTAAGAGACATTTCGGTGTCGGAAAATAACAGGATAGTGCCCGAGATGATTGTTCGTACACAAAAATATGAGGCGAACTTCAACAATCCCTGGGACTGATGCGACCTATATCGCCGTATCATAACGTGGTATTTCGACCTGGAGGTAGTGAACTCTGGCGGGCCATGACCCTAGAGTTTAACAGCGATATACCTCCCAGCCTACCGAGCGTAAAGATTCCGAAACTGTGTCTTTGTATTTGTCTTCGCTTCCTACCTATCCACCAGGGAAGTGGAGAAAACGAAGCTAGAGGTCATTTGAGGTACTCAACTTGTGCCCCTGATTTGAAACCTATGTTTGCCTGTCTGAGTGCATAAGTGACTGTTGTGTTCTGCCAAAACAGGGGTGAACGCGCCAGAGGAAATATCACTACTCACAAACAACGGAGACTCCGGCGGAGTCCAGTGGTCAGAAGAGCTAAAGGTCCATTGGATATGCCGTGTTCATAACAGGTGACAAAATCCAAGGGGTTAGACCAAGACTAGATCCTTTAACTTTTAACCCGTCGCCCTAAGACGACGTGTGTGCTAGGTAGTGAGCCTATACTTTCCCAGAAGAGAAAACTAGGCGAGGATACGTCCAAGTACTTATCTTAGAAGACAGCCCGTAGATACATTAACGTTGCTGTTTACGAATAACCGTGATATATGTTCCACATAATGAAAGTACCCATTGAAGCTCTGCTGAAAAGAGTTATGTCCCCTAGTTGACAGCTGAACAACCGTAATTCATATTCGTTACCCATATATCACATATTTACTAGGGCCCCGTCAATGATTACGGGGCCCTACTAACTATTAGGTTGGCTTTACTTCCCTTCGGGAATCAAACCAATAATTTGTAACTTATGATAGATTAACGAAAAACGAGGCACCGTCTCACCGACCGTACGTTAGGATAAGATAAAAAATAAGCCGTCTTGCCGGCTTAGGTTCAGCTACAAAATTTATGAGCCGTCTCGTCTGCATAACTGCGTGACACAATTATGAGCCGTTTTCTTGGCTTCATTAACCTTAGGGACCATTAAAGCAGATACTAAGTGAGCCCATCTTACTTTAGATTCAACTAGAAAGAAGACTGACTTACCCTTTTTCACGACCTCGGCTCTCTCCCATCACTCGGGAGAGCGAGGGTCACAGCCGGAAGTGGACTATCCGTCGCCGGGGTGGCAAGCTAGAACGGTGTCGGGCAAAGCCGGGCGGGTTCTCGGACCGGGGGGGTGGGGGTGGGGTTCCGGGTTTAACTCAACTTGGCCCTAGCAGCTGCTAATGGCCCATTGTTCAATTAAGTGTCTAGTATTTGTTGCATAACACAATGATTACTGTGACCTCAGGGAAATAAGCATTGAAAGCTAAGTTTTACAATCAATATCCTCCTGTGGTATAGGAGGTGAAGGTAGGTAAAATTCGATCAAGGCCGCAAGGCCCGGATGATCTAGAAAATGTTTTCCCCCTTTGTTTTGTGCCGCAAAAGATCTAAGCCCACCGAGCGTGACTGGGAAGTCCAGGGTCCATCTTACAACAATTTCAGTGTGTGCGAATAGCGGAACGTTAAAGCAACAAACAGGTAGGCATGGAGGCTGAAGTGATAAACTTGTAGAAAAGGGAACTGAACTCCCCCCCCCCCCCCCCCTGCGGGGAACGGGACCGCCCTATGCCATGCCGCTCAGAGTGACAAGACCTGGAAAGAACATTTCCAGGAATCAATGCTCATAAGGATAACCTGAAAGGTGTTAAACATCGTATCTCAAGTCTGCTGGAAAATTAGAAATAGCCACTACTATTCTAACCTTCGACCGGACCTGACCCAGCACAGCACACTGGGATTACTCGGTGTGGAAACTGCGTATTTGTGACAAGCGTCACTGGCCCATAAAACGTATTGACAGCGTGTTACCTTTCCGTGACTATTGCAAACAGTGCAAGTGTAACACTGCTCCTCTGCTACTATGAATGATTACGGCATATAGTCCTACCAACCTGACTATTCCGCCGCAGGGCGACTAAGCATTAGGACCAGGTTAGATAGTATCGCCGAGCGCTTAAGGCTCGCCGCGGGAGGCTAACGTTCAGGGCGAGTTTCCTCGGCGGGCCGAGCAAAAGACTCCCTTTTGGAAAAAGCATTTCCGCCGGGAGGTATGTGGTGAAGCACAATGCCGGGACATTTGGAAAGTTTCAGAAAACTCTGCAAGAGTGGGAACCGGCGGCTCTGTAGCAAAAGACGCCGGAAAAACAAACCAAAAAATATTCTAGGTGTTGACTCCTCCGGGGAAGTCAACCCCCCAAAAAACTCCCGCAAACATGCACACCACTGCGGGACATTTGGATAGCACCTAAACCTCTGCAAGAGGAGGAAACCGGCGGCCCCGCTGAGAAAGCCGCCGGAGAAACTAACCAAAAAGTTTCCCGAGGTGTTGACATAACCGGGAAATCAAAACCCCCCCAGAAAACCCCCACACACAAGGGGACGTCTCCCAAAGCATAACATAGGCTATAACAACACAGAGTAAATTTATAAACAATAAATATATTCTATAGCCTACACAGGAGACCCCTAATGAGGCTGGCCACGAGGCTCGATGAAACAAAATATGATAGACACCAAACGCCACGAAAAAACCAGCAGCAACAGCAGCCACCACACGCACCAAAGAACACACAGCGGCAGCACGAGGCAGAGGGGCCCGGAGCGGGGCCCAAGCGCAGAAACGGACTCCAGAAGGCACCGCACCACGTGCGGCCACCCTTAACCCTCCAGCCCCGGCTATGTATTCCATATATATTCCCCGAAACCCGGGGGTTTTGGCCGAAAAACTTCTATGCCTAGGCTACCGCATCTTTGTTATTTTGCTTGCTTCCGCATTCCCGCGCATCCCCAAGCGTAGATGTGTTTCGTACCTGTAGAATGGCGTTAAGTAGAGCTCTCGAAGTCAACTGGTTCAGTTGTGATGATGATATCATTGGAGATAACTTTATGGCAAAAACAGCCACTTTACACTACTTAACAATAACATACAGTAGGGTCTCACATAAAACGAGTATATGGTCGATAAACGAGGGCGTTTTATGCGATTTCGTTTTATGTGAACACGGCATTTTGGTGGCCCAATATCGTCAATGTAGGTCGCTCGTTTTAATCGACTCGTTTTATGCGGGACCCTACTGTACAGGCACACACGAACAAGCGACGTACTCCTTCTTGTGGTCGGAGATGCGGGGCGTCGGTCCAGCCGGCTGTTGTTTACATACGTCGGACGTACGCCTCGCACACCAAGCTTACAGGATTTAAGCTCATGAGTGCCTCAGAGCCCTTCCGGGTAGCTCGGGGGGTGTTTTTTATGGGTGCCTAAGAGCTTTTCCGGGTGTGATGGGTTAAACCAGAGCATCTGCTAAAAACAAAAATGCAACCGCCGCATAGTGCTAGCCTGAAGCATAATCTTGCGGTAAAGTAGCCTCCTAACTAAGCTATAAGAGAGCTAAGGCGCAAATATAAAAACAAAACAAACCACATGGCACGTCGAACCTGGTAGGCCTACACGTCGGCGCCTGTTACAATAGTAACCTAAATTGAATTATACACACTCCCTGCGGGCGTACCAATGGGGCAGCCTGTGCTAGCTAATCTAAAACCCTGTCTGAAACACTTCAGATGTATACAAATGAGTAAAGACTCATGAGAAGCGAGATAACGTCGAATGAAGCTGGAGCACAAGGACCCCCATTCGCACGGGACGCCCGCGGGAGGGAGAAGATGGCCACTAGAGGGCCTGAAGTCGGGGAAGCGAAACACGAGAAATCCACATATGGCAAGTCATATGATAAAATTATTAAGTTATTTTCTTTTATTATTTTTTTACGGAGTTTTTTCTGTAGGGTACCCAATCAAAATGACGATTCCATGAGGGAATTAAGCGTGCACTTATGACGAGTACTCCATGATCCTCCCGCGGCGGTTAATTCAAATGGCTGACGCGGGTGTTGAATGGAAACTGTTACGGTTTTGACAACCCGTAAGGGAAGGAAGGAAAATCTAATATTTATTGGTGGCTCCTGAAGTCAATGACGTAAGAGCCTATGTTAATATGGCCTCGTTCCGGGCTCCTCTGAGCCCGGGTTAACCTAGATCACGACGGTCGAGAACCAAGATCATCATAGGGGGTACCCCTTAATCATTCCTACAGTACGTCATTGGGTCGGAGCCACTGAAAAGTAGAAACACCATATAAAAGAAAAGAAATAGCACAGTTTGAACACCTCAGCGCATTCAGATCTTCCTCTGTTCCCATGAGCGTGCCCTAATCTTCCTGTTGACCTTGAACTGACCTCTAAAGTGTATAAAGTGTATGTGAATGGGAAGGGGATGGTGGGAGGGCAATCTCGTCATTGACTTCAGGAGCCACAAATAAATATTAGTTTTTCCTTCCTTCCCTTACGGGTTGTCAAAACCGTAATTTATTGGTGGCTCCTTACATCAATGACGTAAGAGCCTAGAATATCACGACCGGTGGAGGGACCTTCATATGCTCATCAAGCTAAACTGCGAGAATCTATTAGGAAGACCAAAACGAAAACTGTGACATGTATCTAAATATAAGAGTATAGTCGTAAGAAAAATATGTACAGTCGACGCTCAATTTAACGGACTAATAGGGGGGAGACCGAGTCCGTTGCTGGAAAATTGCCTTCGTATTTCTCTCTCTCTTTTTTTTTTTTTTTTGAGAGACACGTTGTGCTGTACTGTCCCTGAAAACATAATAAAGGTCTTATTTGTCATTGATATGATAAATTTCACATGGGGAAAAAAAAAAAAAAAAAAAGAAGGATATCCCCGCCTCTGTAGGCCTACTCCCTCCCCTCCCCGTCCCGGCCGCATATTTCCGAAGTCGAGACTAGTATATATCATAGGGGAAATTAGGACCAATCAGAGGCCGCAGTGGCTGTGACGTCACCCACAAGGGGAGGAGCCAGTCTGTCTGTCACTCTCTCTCTCTCTCTGGGTGAGGAGTCTGCCTGCCTCTCTTTGGTTTCTCTCTCTCTCTCTGGTAAATAGAAGAAGTAAGTCACCTAGTATAACAAGTTATTTCAAATATTAACTACATTAAGGATACATTATGATTGTACTATGTTATGGTTATGAGTAAATAAGAGTAGCCTACCGTATTACGCGTATTGCACAACCATGGACAGAAATTCCTTGACAATTTTAGAATGCACAATATTATTTCACTGGCGAACTATATTGATTCCTGTGACACTTAAGCAGTTAACCTTTGCTGATAATTTCTAGAAGAAACTTAAGTCACTCATATATCTAAAGGGTTATATATACAGTATATACATAGCCTATACATTACTTTATTTTAAATGTCATTAACACATTAACATTATCAGATAGTACAAAATATATTAAGCATCAAATGTTATGAAATAGTTAATGGTTTAAGTGCATAAGGTAGAGCCAAAGGCTAATTAGTAGGCTATATAATTATACGATACGTGTTAGTGAGTTGGCCTAGGCTACTTAGGCCTTATAATTAGGGTTGGGTGTGAAGGGGATCTGCCTTGTGTGAGCCAATCGACTTTCTGTAGACTCCCATTTTCTTTTATTCTTATGTATGACAGCTATTTCTATATTTTGCTAAATATTACTTTTATTGTAGTCGATATGTTATGATGTGACAATGTTCATGAATATTTATATAAGTACAGTAGTGGTTAGGGCTACTTGAACACCTCTTAACCCCATTATATCCAGGGCGGTACAATATTGTACCGCCCTCGGTACTTTAAGCCAATATAATATTTTTTAAATAAAGCACAATGTTACAAATAATCCTGATCAAGACACTGGGAACACAACAAATAATGATTTTAAGCAAAAAAACAATGAGTTCAATCGGCCTGTTCTCTAATATTAACGATTTTTATCGTGAAAGGCGCTGAACATAAAGAAACCATACGATATGAAGTGAGACATTTGGCATAAAGGTTACACTCACCTGTAAGGTTGGACTCTGATTCCAGATGTACGATGAGATATAATTGTGAATTTTGTTATTCCCTTCATATCAATCTATCACTTTCTCTCCTATCATTGATCTTTACTTATTCCCTTAGTCTATGTCTCGATTCAGCCACCCCCAGCTATGGGGTATGTGCCTGAGTGTATACATACATACATACTGTACATCTGTAGGCCTACATACATAATATTATGGAATGAGATCATTACATATGCAGAGAGAGAGAGTGAAAAGTGACCATTTATAGTTTATTTACGTTGTGCATGAATGTAAATTTAAATGATAATGATAAATAAAACAGGAACTATTTGAAACAATTTAACTGTCTAAGGAGAACTGGCAACACCCTCCTCCTCAAATCTTGGGACGAAAGATGCCAGAATCGCAAAATTTTCATTGTTTACTCATTGCTTTTCAAGTAAAACCATAATTAATGGGAATAACATATTGTACTCTGGATGCTTATTTAATCTAGACAGAAACTATGCGAATAAATATTGATAACTTATTATACTAGGTGACTTACTTCTTCTATTTACCAGAGAGGAGATAAACAAACGAGAGGTAGGCAGGCTCCTCTCCCACAGAGAGAGAGAGAGAGAGAGAGAGAGAGAGAGAGACAGGCTCCTCCCCTTGTGGGTGACGTCACTGCATAGGATACGTCAGGATACATAATCAGCTTTACTATAATTTAATCTCGAGGTCAACTTCCATTTTAGTAATAGGTGATCACTTTTACCTACAGGACATAGATAGTTTATATCACTAATTTCGTGAGGATCTTTTGTAAAAATCAGATCGAGTTTAGAAGGTTCGTTATTACCCCTCATTCTTGTATTTTCCTTCACATGTTGTGCAAGTACATTTTCCGTAACCAACTCCACTAGCCGACTTCCCCAAGATCTCTGATTTGGCCCTGCATCTCCTGATTCCCAATCAACCTCACTACAGTTGAAATCTCCTACCAAGATCAATCGATTCTTCTTTAAAGCAATCTTCTCAACGACTGAATCATATCCTCTACCATCTCCTCAAACTCCAACTCCCTCCATGCTCTGGTCTTTGGTGGCATGTAAGCTACTGCTATGTCTAGCTTTTTTCCTTCTATATCATTGAGTTCAACTGCCATTATTTCTGCCTTGTCATTATTTAACTCCACGTGCTTTGCTGTCATAGGGTTCTTAACTAATACTGCCACTCCACCTCCCCTTTTACCCTTTCTATCATTTCTCCATATATTATATCCTTCACTAAACACTATGTTGCTGTCAAAGTCCTGGTTCAGCTTTGTCTCTGTCAAACAGACTATCTGTGGTTGATCTTTTCTTAATATATTATCTAACTCTACCTTTTTACTGTTTATTCCATCTATATTAGTGTAGTAGCACAGTATATTTGAATCCACCTCCTTGTTTCTCTTCCCTCTCTGCCTCCTACCAGGTTCACCTCCTCCTCCTCCATCCCTTCCCTGACCCAGTTCCACCTCCCCCACTAATTCTATTCTCCTCCCCCCTCTCTCTCCCTCTGTTCCACCCTCTCCACCACATCCTGGCTCTCTCTCCGGTCCCCTGCTCCCTGCATTATCTCTCGCTCCGTCTCCTTGCTTTGACTTCGTACTTGTCTCTCTGTCTCTTTCCCTATCACTCCTCTTACTTTCGGTTCTTGGTGGCTCCTGATGTACCACTTCCTTACTTGCCCTTCCCTTATTCTCCAAAAAAAATCTTCTTTTGCTCTTCAGACAACTTTCCATTCTCTTCATCAGCCTTAGCTTGGAGTTCCCTTAACTGTTCTCGTTCTTCTACACTTAGGTCCTTTTTTACCCTTATATGATTCAGCTCTGTCGAATTTAATTTCCAGCTCACATTGGCTACTGCTTCTGCTGTTGATCTAAACTTTAGTTCCACTCTTAGTGGTCTCATCTCGCCCTTCTTATATATTCCTAACCTTCTCACCTCCTCCAGTTCTTTTACCCATCCATAACCCTCGTCTAAGTAATCCAGTATCCCCTTGACTTTCACAACATCCCTTTCCTTTCTTACCTTCATATCTGCCAGGTGCTCTTCCACATCTCCAAAGATTACTACACACTTACCTCTATCTATTGTCTCTCTCACTACCTTCTCTTTCTTCTTTAAAACTTGCACTACATTTTTTCAAACTCTTTCTTTTCCTTTTATCTCTTCCTTCTGCTCCTTCACAATTTCTTCAAGGGCTACCATCGTGGCACTCTACCCTTGTCCACTCATTTTTTACCTCACTAATTCCTTTTACTTCCTCACTCAGGTGGCCCTCATATTCCTTAAGCTGAGCCTTGAGTGCCACATTTTCCGACGCTAACTCGTCTACTCTGGCCATCACTGCCTCTAGGCTGTCACTTACTGGCCTAGGCCTATCCATGATAATGTTGATAAGCCTTGTGCTACACTCTATTGATAATGCAAAACTATTTAACACACTTAAAAGTGTATGTTATTTGGTCTCTATATAATCTGTGAATCATTTCCGATATAATAGAATTAAAGATTTTTTTTTCCACCAACTCATAATCAGCAAAAACGACACAAATGTCAATTAAAAACATGTTATAATATTTCCCCATCATTTTGTGTATACCGTGGGAAAAAAAAAAAAAAAAAAATCTATCAAACGTAAATCTCCCCTCTCGGAAGCTCGGCGCCTAGACGGAGGGGAGGGTTGAACTATTTTTTTGACTATCTTATTTATTGTTTATCTATGTGCTGGAAGGATATTATATTTTTCAATTCCATCGCATTAGAAATGATTCAAAGATTACAAAAAGTCGCTCGGTTATGGCCTTGGAATTGCTCGGTTATGGCCTTGGAATTGCTCGGGGCCTTGGGGCTGTTCGGCCAGGCAGCTTGGGGAACAACAACAACCTGTCAGGAATTACAGATATATGAATCTAACACTCACATATAATTCAACCCTTAACCCGTCCAGCCCCGGCTAGTTTTGTAATGTTTGTTCACCAGAACCCGGCCGGTTTTCAAAAAATGGTTTTATTCCAGAAACAATAGCGAATGGGTTAGGAATGAAGGAAAAACCACGAAAAACCGCCCAAAAAGCTTAAAAAATGGTCCTACAGAGCCCCCGAAAACGTATTTTACAAGAGTAAAAAATTGAAGGCAATTACCCCAAAAAAACAGGTTATTGCGCGCTCACGCGCACGCACGTGGACTTTGAGAGTTTTCGGCACGGTTGCGTGGGATACGTACACAGTTCCCATACAAATCTGAGCCCTCTTGAGTGGCTACACCTGAGGTTACGGTCGGCGCAATTAGGGTGACGCGCCAGGCGCGTCTCTGGGGCTGTGCGTTACATACATCGCCGACGCGTCAGACGCGTCGCTGGGGCTGTACGGGTTAAGGGAATATTTACCATGCTATAATGTTAAAACATAACTGGCACAGAACAAATTAGGCTTAGGAAATTTGTTCCTAAGTACAAATAATACGGTGTCCTGAAAAATAACCTCTGGCATGGGCACAACCAGGGGCTACCTGTCAGGAATTACAGATATATGAATCTGACACTCATATATAATTCAACCCTTAACCTCTGAAGTGCGCATGGGGGTAATTGGAAACGTCCCCCTGTGCTGACGTATTTGAGGTGTTTCCGTCACTAAAATATTCAGTTTGCCCATTAATAGCATTAATATTTATCCATATGCGCCTATTATGGGTTGATTATAAAGGTATTAACCTGAAACAACAATAAAACGAGTGAAAACAGCGTTTGGATGGTCAAAATCGGAGATATAGCCCGCGAGTTGTATAATGTATGGGTGAGGCAATCTGCTTTCCGCCAATTTCCCCAAGGCAACTGAGACACAGTCGATCGATACTCTCTCTCTCTCTCTTGTACTCGATGCCATCAGTGATGACAACACCCTGCTTGCAACTCGCTAATGTTAGCACGAAAATATACCTCAGAATAAGGAATAACAGGAAAATAGGTGATAACTGAAGGAGAGGAGGAAAGTGGGGAAGGAGGGGAGGTAGAGGACTGAGATTTTGCATGGCCCAGGGGCCAAAAAAAAAAAAAAAAAATTTTTTTTTTTTTTTCGATGTAAAAAGTTGTTTTTTGTTTTCTCTGCCTCTTAGGGGTCTCCCCGCAGTGCGCCGGGGGAACTCTTAAGAGTCTCCCCGCAGCTCCCGGGTTAAGGGAATATCTATCATGCTATAATGTTAAAATACAAAAAGACACTGCAGCTAAAGAGCCGGGGTTCGTATGATACGAAACAAAGAAATAAACACATTAATTCGCGGCTCTGTGAAGTGAAAGTGAGTGCTTTTGTTTGGCACGTACATCTCCAGGACCAGTCTAAAGTTCGTAACTTTACAGGCTTACAAGTGAAATTGGTCCACATAAATACATTCCTAAACGCGTATATCTTCAACTGCAACAAGACTCACTATGGACCAAAACTGATGCGTTTAAGAGGGGCGATGTAACACTGTAACTGGGATAAGGAAACAATGTCTATTTGGATGGACGGACGAGGGGAGGTCAGTTCAAGGTCAACTGGAAGATTAGGGCAACGCTCATGGGAACAGAGGAAGATCTGAATGCGCTGAGGCGCGGTGTTCAAACTGTGCTATTTTCTTTCTTTTTATTCCTACTTTCAGTCTCCACCCCAATGACGTACCGTAGGAATGATTAAAGGGTACCCCTATGATATCATGGTTCTCGACCGTTGTGATCTAGGTTAACCGGGGCTCAGAGGAGCCCGGAACGAGGCCATTTAACATAGGCTCTTACGTCATTGACTAAGGAGCCACCAATAAAATATACTATAGGCATATCGTTAACGATGAAGGGGCCACTATTAAATATCAGTGTTTCTCACAAGTTGTGATTTCATTCTCACATCCAGGCAACCCTGTAATTATAATGTAAAACTTGCAAAAATAAACAAACCAAAACTGGAACGACACAAGATAATGCAAAAGAACTAATCAAATCGCTATGTGGAAACAACGCTTAATAAAAAATTTGAAATAACCCTGTTCAGAGTAGCCTCAGTTGTCAGTATTTAAATTGAGATCAAAGCACATAGTATGATCCACTGAGAGTAATCGGAATAATATAAACAGGGGAGAGGAATAGATAATTATGTTAACATAATTAGGCAAGTTAAAATGAACTATGAGAAGAACATAGTAATATAGTGAAAGTGACCCTAAATTGTTTTATAAATATAAACGGTACGTTGAAGGTAAAGAAACAAATGACTAAATTAAGAGTAGATGCGAGGACGTATGAAAATGTATCGGACATGTGCTAGGTAATGAATAACAAATTGGGGTCGTTTTTAGTAGAGATGAAAGTTTTGACGAACCACAGGCGGGAGTACTGGAGAGTGGTCTTAGCAAGATTGAAATAACTAGAGATGAGCTGTATCTGCGATGAGAGGACTTGAAGTAAGGAAAGCTATGGGACCGGATGAAGTGTCTGCCTGGGTTTTAAAGGAGTGTGCAGAGCAATTAGTGGAGCCAGTGAGGGACATAATTCAAGCTTCCTTAGATAAAGGACAGGTTCCTGTTGAATGGAAAAGAGCTAATATCATTCCGATATACAAGAATGGAAGCCCTGAGGACCCTTTAAACTATAGACCAGTTTCACTTACTAGTATTGTATGCAAGATTTCGTTGAAAAGCTAATTAGGAAGAGAAGGGTGGAAATGTTGGAGAGAAAGAAGATAATAACCCCAAAGCAATTTGGATTCAGAGAAGGGACATCTTGTGTTACCAGTCTGCTATGCTAATATAATAGGGTGATAGGTGTACTGGGAGTAAGAGGCGGTTGGGGGGACTGCGTCTACTTAGACCTTTCCAAAGCATTCGATAAGGTCCCACTTAAGAGATTGTTATCTAAGCTTGAGACGATCAGATGTGTCGGGGGAGTTTGCTGAAATGGATGGGGGAGCTATTTAACAGATAGAGAAATGAGGACCAACATTAGAGGAACTTACTCATCGTGGCGGAAAGTTGAGAGTGGTGTGCCACAGGGATCTGTGTTGGCACCTCTCATGTTCCTTATGTACCGTGAATGACCTGCCGATAGGTATAAACTCCTACATGTCAATGTTTGCAGATGATGTAAAAATTATGAGACAAATAACAAATAAAAATAGTTGTGAGGAGCTGCAAGGGAATTTAGATAAAATATACGAATGGAGCACCAAGTGGAAAATTAAATTTAATATAAGTAAATGTCATGTGTTAAATATGGGAAGAAGTGTGAATAGACCAAATTAGGAGTACAGGATGGGAGATAATATAATTAGCAAGGCCGAAAAAGAAAAGGATTTAGGGTTGATTATACAAGATAACTTGTCGCCAGAGAAACATATTAACAAGCTCTTTAGCGGAATGTATGCAATGGCCGGGAATATGAAAGCTGCTCTGAACTACTTGGATGAATTAGCGAAAATTATAAAAAGTATGATTAGACCAAGATTGGAGTATGCAGCAGTGGTGTGGTCGCCGCATCTTAAGAAGCATATTAACCAGTTAGAAAGAATCCAGAGAGCAGTTACTAGATTTTTTATTTTATTTATTTTTTCCTATGTGATTGAGGGAGGCAAAAGGCTTAACTGCCTATAGCGAGTGCCTCCCCCATAGTTGAAAGAGTGACAGGGCCAAAATCAAGGGACGTTCGAGCCAAAATGCCTGGACACACAGAGTTTGAAGCAATTTAAGTCATAGGAAGAGGGAAAGACTGATTCTGGGAGAGAGTTCCAGAGCTCAGCTGTTGAGTAGAAGAAAGTTTGAGAGTAACGTTTCACTCTTGGGTTGGAGAGTTGCACAGAGTAGGGGTGGGATTGAGTTGCAAGACGGGTACCACGTGCCCTACGTAAAGGAGGTGGTATGCACTGGGATAGCTCTGAGGAACACTGATTATTATAGTAGCGATAGAATAGCGAGAGAGATGCAACATTGCGGCGGAGAGAGAGAGAGATTGCAGAGAGTTGGTGAGTGGACGGGAGTTAATGATATGAAAGGCCTTCCTTTCAACTTTGTCTAGGAGAGCGGTGGGAGAGGAACCTCCCCACACATGTGAACAATACTCAATCCAAGGGCGCACTATGCCCCTGTACAGAGCAAGAAGCTGTGCAGGGGAAAAGAACCCCCTAAGGCGGTTGAGCACACCCAGCTTCTGGGAGGCTGCCTTAGCAAGACTGGTAATATGGTCCTTCCAAATGAGAGCAGAAGAAAAAGAGACACCAAGAATATTGAGAGAAGATGAAGGGTTGATTTTTGTATTGTTGAAGAATAAGGGATAGTCCGCTGGGAGATCCTGACGGGTAGATAGATGGAAGAAATTTGGTTTTGGAAGCATTAAAGTTAACATGGTTTTCTCTGCCCAATTGGAAATAGTATTTAGATCAGAATTTAAGAGTTCTATGGCTTCATTACGTTTGTCGTTGAGGGAGTGCTGGCTGGGGCGTTCTGAAAAACTAATGGAGTAGTGTAAGGTTGAGTCGTCTGCATATGAATGGATGGGAATTAAGGTACAGTTAAGGAGATCATTTATAAAAATTAGAAAGAGAATAGGAGATAGGACAGAGCCCTGAGGAACACCGGAGTTTATAGGGCGAGGAAGTGAACAATGGCCGTCCACAACCGCGGCTATGGAACGGCCGGAAAGGAAATTAGAGACAAAGGCACAGATGGAGGGATAGAAACCGAAGGAGGGTAGTTTAGAAATTAAAGATTCATGCCAGACTCTATCGAAGGCTTTCGATATGTCTAGTGCAATATAAAAAGTCTCACCGAAGTCCCGAAAGGAGGATGACCAAGAGTTAGTAAGATATGAAAGAAGATCACCAGTAGAGCGACCCTTAACCCTTAAAGAGCGGCGCGCAACATAAGTCGAGTTGAAAAAACTGGCAAAAAACGGGTGAAAATCGAGTGAAAATGGGTGGGATAGTAATGATCCATACGTCCGACATCTGTGGCCTCCCGGCCCACACTAACTCCAGTTCCCCCACCGCGCGGGAGGATGACAGTGTAACCAATAGTTCGCTAAAATTGAGCAATGTAGCAAAATCAGCTAAACTTCCATCTTCGAGGTAACACTGTCAGTGCTCCACGAGTGCCTACGTAGCTGTATGTGGCGTCATTGTGTAGCGATTTCCACCTTGTTTTCGGCGCAATACAGTTCCTTTCATACTGATGGTTGATATAGCAGTCAGAATGGCCTGAAAAGGCCCAAAACGGCCACAGAGCACCCGCTAGACAAGGGTTAAGGAAGCCATACTGGCGATCTGAGAGCAGATTATGAGAAGAGAAATGCTTAAGAAATTTGGAAGCAAGAATAGTTTCAAAAACTTTAGAAAGACAAGAGATAAGAGCAATTGGACCATAGTTGGAGGGTTGAGAGCGGTCACCCTTCTTTGGGACAGGTTGAATGTGAGCAAACTTCCAGCATGAAGGGAAGACGTTAGAGGATAGACAGAGACGAAAGAGTTTGCCTAGGCAGGGAGTCAGCACGGAAGCACAGTTTTTGAGAACAACAAGAGGAACACCGTCCGGACCGTACGCCTTATTAGTGTTAAGCCCAGAGAGGGTAGAAAGTACATCTTTAGAAGAGATTAGGATATTAGGCATAAGTAAGAGAGAGGAGGGCGGAGAGGGAGGAATAGCACCGGAATCATCCAAGGTGGAGTTTCTAGCAAAAGTTTGAGCGAAGAGTTTAGCTTTGTCAGAGGAAGAAGTGATGGTTGTGCCATCAGAGTGGGATTGGTTCCAAGTCTCAGAGAACTGCCATATGAAGGGAGGCTAGACAAATTAAATCTACCGAGTCTAAAAGAGAGGAGAGAGGGGAGACATGATAATGATGTACAAATGGCACCCTAAGGCTGGAGAGGCTGGATAGGGAGGATATAATAATTATGGATACAGGAATAAACTAGAAGCCACAGCTACAAATTAAAAGACCTACCTGCAAGAACGATATCAGGAAGTTTAGCTTTCCATATAGATGTATTGACAAATGGAATAGGCTGGAGGAGGAGGTGGTAGGGGCAAGGAAAATCCATATTTTCAAGAAAAAATGGATGAAAAGTAGACTGAGAGACGGGACAAACACGAGCTTAGCTCAACTCCTGTAAACTACAATTAGGTAAATAACATCTAGATTCACCCTACGAGCACCTCTATTACACACAATCAC